>JBBMKD010000102.1:136818683-136847267 GCA_037834095.1 Argya squamiceps | reverse complement strand
AAGTGGACCAATTCCTTTAGGTCTCGAGCTAACCTGGACCCCAGAACATTAGAAACGACTCGTTTTCTTTAATCAGAAATATTTCTTCAGCTACTCACTGTAATGCAGCTGTCTCAGATGTTGGTTCACTTCTTTAGTCTTCTTTTGCAACATTTCTAATTTTTATATTTCTAATTTATCATGTTTAGAACTTGCTTCTTTATTTGGGACATTTCTTTGGTTCAGTAATCACTAGTGGCAAGTACAAAAGTAACTACAAGAGACAAAACTTTTGAAGCTATTTCAGAGTGCTTCAGAACAAGTCTTTATGACTTAGAAATCCACTTGTGTGGATTCTGCACAAGTCTTCAATCTTGTGCAGAATGTCTCTTGCACCAACATCTTCCCCTTTCATCCAGAAGTAAAGCAAGCTGGAAGTTTGAGCAAGCAATGACTTGACAGCTCAAAGTTCCACGTTTAATGGGTGACTGAAGCAACTTAGTCTGCAACTTAAGAAGGTGTTCTTGAATTATTTAGTTGCTTCTTAAAATGATGTTTGTCAATTTAATCATTGTGAAAATTGTCCATATGGTCTTAGCCATAAGAAAGGTGGACAGAACTGTAGCCATCTGATCCCACAGTGGTGTGGGGCACTCCTGTTCAGAACCTGCACCCACATTTTTTCGTACAGTGGCGGTACTGAGTCGTGCCTTCTTTGTGAGATTGTTTTGTGTCTGGTTTCCCTGGAAACTCTGAGCATAAACAGAAGATGTAGGCCTTTTGTCAGCTGAGAACTTCTTGAGATTTGGCAGATTATACAAGTAGCTACTGCACATGTGCAGATTGACTCAAACATGGATGTGCAATGAAATGGTTTTATCCTGTGCATTTTGAATTTAACAGCTCAGGCATTGTAAGTGTGATATTTACCAGATGTCTCTGCATCTGTATTGTAGAGTCAGTCTGCTGATGCACAGTAAATTTGCCACAATTAGAATATATCTTACAAACTGTGTGTTCCTATAGACCAGTAGGGTTACTCAAGTCCTGCATGGATGTGTGCCCTGAGCGCAGAAGGCATTGGCATTTTGCACATGGGGGCAACTCCCCCTTTGCCCTGGGGCAATCAAAACTCATAATTCATAAATTTCATTTTGTAGAAAATCCTTAAAGAACAAATAAGTATATCTTGCTTTGTGGTTTTAATTCAAACTGATTGATCTAAAATGTATTTCATCTCCAAGGTACTATTGTCCTTTTGATTAATTTTTCAGAGTTTTAAGATAGCATCTTAGTGAAAACATGTAGTGTTAGCATTGAAGGGTTTTCTACCTCTAGGCGGTTTTTTTTACTTAGCTATGCCTTTTCACTGTAAAATCAGAGGAAATATATTAATGTTGGCTAATTAACAAGACATTCCACAAGTCCTGAATTGCTTAATTCCACAAGTTCCAAACCATTGCACCCAAAACAGAATACAGACATTTAAATTGGTTATAAACACTTTCTCAGACGCTTTTTATTACTGTTTGTAAGTGTTACAAGGCAAAGTGAGAAAGTAGTAGATAAGATCACCTATTCCTTTTTTTGCTATTATCATTCTTTAAGGCTATGTTAGATAGCACTTCCTTCTAGCAAAGCAAAAAGAATGGGACCATCATTACAAATTTTATCACATAAAACAAGGAAAGGAAAGAATCCAAGTACTGTTGAGAGTAGGCCATGTGATGATAAGCATCTTCACTATCTGTGCCATACATCGTTTGCCTATAAAATTACTTTGATCTAATACACAGTCTTTGATCTAAAGAAATTAGCCATCTTCCCTTCTCTTGATGAGACGAAAGGTGAGACTGTATAGCCAGCTTTAGTGCAGGATGTTGTCTTAGCTTTGTTCACTTTTCATTTTGCTCCCAGAAGATCCATGTGTGTGTGCTGATTCACCCTTAGCCTGTCCTGGAGCAGCCAAATGTCTCCTTTGCAGACAGACTCCAGGTGGAGTATTCAAGAAATGTTTGGTTTAGGTCCCCTGAATCCAACAGTGTAACACTCAGAAGTCTTTGTCTACTTGCGTCCTGCAACATCAGTCCTTGGCATCAAAACTGCCATGTGAATGGCTGCAACAGAGCTTTGCCACTATTTCAGGCACACAGGAATAAAAAAGCCCATAAAATTAACAATTGTATTTCAAGACCAGTGGAGAATTCAAGTATACCTTATAGTTCATCACTTAATAGTTAGTGTATGAGCCAGAGCACATCCACCACAGACAGCAGACTCAGGATACAAAGGCAGCTGCCAGGAGCAGCAGTAGCCAACAACAATTACATCAAAACAATCAAGCAAAAAATTAAACCCACCCAAATATATACGCAAATGAGTGTACTTATATGTGTGTGTGTGAGTTGTGGAGTGGGTTGTCCCATTCAGAAGTTCTTACTCCCTCACCAGCTACAAGATCTGGAGCAGGACTCCACCACTGCAGCATTGCACAGAACTAATGTACTGATCTTGTGACTAATAGTGTGCTTTTTCCTTGTCTCTCCTATGCAGAGATTATGCAGCTTTGTAGCTGGCAAATAGAGTAAAACTTTCACTTTTTTACTTTTTCTAGTCTATTTCTGGTCTCTTCCTGCCTTCTGATTCATAATGATTGTTCACTCTTCTATGATCTCTTCTAGCTGATGTCAAAGTGCAAAACAACAAATATGTTTGACTGCATGATAACACAATGGGTTGTTCCCAGGATGTGTACCTCTGTCTATTTAATTAAGTAGCTATTAATTTGAATATGCTCAGTATATTCTCTCATCATTGCAAGATTTGTAGGAGCCAGTGTATTACCCAGCTGGTTGTCATTCTCTAATTCAAAGTGAATGGGAGATCGTAGGACACAGATGTAGCTGAGCGTTTTAAACCAGATTTCAGACAGAAATAAATATCTTTTAAAGAGAATTATCTCATTACACTCTAAGAATAAGTGAAAGATTATTAGAGATCACATATTGCCAAATTTCTTCATGAGAGGCTACCTGTGTATACTGGTTTGGACATACACAATCAGATGTCCTGGTGACATCCAAAGTTTCAAGTAAGCTCCACACACAGAACCTAGAGTATGGACTGATTTAATTTCTACCATCCTGTTGAATAGGAGTATGATGGTTTTTACTACATTTTTATATAAAACAAAAAGAAAATCTTAACAGACATGAACAGGTTCCTACATAGACCAGCTAATGAAATAGTCATTTTTCTAAGTGCTATTGCTAAGTTTAAGGCTGTGTGAGTGAGAATAGTTGTTTGCTTACTTAGTTAACTTCATTATCCAGTATACATTATCAACTCATGAATGTTTTCGGGTTTTCACTTAGGGATTAGCAGCCACGCCCAAATGACATTCCCACTGATGCCATAGTATTTTGTCAAAATAAAATAAGTGGAAATTGGCAAATAGAGGGAATAGATATAATGGATTTTTTCTTTTTTCTTTTTTCTTTTTATTCTCTTTTTTTTTTTTTTTTGAAAGGTAAAAAGATGCAGGGTTTAATGGATTTTAGGTATGTGTTTTATAGATTAAATCTTTATATACATTTTGGAAATGGCTTTCATTAACAAGCAGGTGGGTTATTGTACAAATTATCCAATGCTAAAGGGTCCTGATAAGACCTCAACTGAAATATTTTCAAGGTTTTTAATATCCCTCTATTTAAAAGATAAATCAAAACTGACCATGGTGCAGGAGGAGTTTTCAGTCCTCTGGTCCTCCCTGTTACTTACAATGATGACATCAAAAAGATTTTGTTTTGGTTTCCCTAGTAAAGCAAACACTGAAGAAAGAGCTATAAAGAAATCAAAAGTATAAGAGCAGACTTAATAAAGAACTGTTTAGATTAAGGAAGAAGTACAAAAAAATGGGAATAAACAGATCCTGAATAAACTAAGAATGAAAATTAGAAGATGGCTTCAGATCAAAAGAGTAGTGAAGTTTTCATTCCCTGTCCAGTAAAGTGGTAGGACATGACCAGGCCTCCCATTGTTCCCTGGGAAAATGCATGGGCAACCCTAGTGTCCCACTGCACTTTTTTCCCATTATCTAGCCTATGGACTCCTAAAGTAGTGTGGTTCAGGTTAGACTTCGCCTCTGAAAACATTGAAACTCTCCACACTTTCTTTGGTTATTCATAGATTACTTTTGTGTAAGTCACAACATCAATAAAAAAATAGTACCCTAAACTTTGCCTGTGTTTGCATTCATGTAGATGTTGAAGTAGTCTACAGGTCTGGGGATGATCTCTGTGTTGATCTCAAGTTAAAAGAATGCAATTTTGAATTATGCCTGTATACCCAATGGTATACCACCAAAATCTCCACCAAATCTTATCAAAATCTCTGAGTTTGCTGTGTTCACTTCAAAATAAATGTATTGCAAACTGTACAAATTGGAAGATATAATGCCAGATTTTAATTATTTTTTCCAAACATGTTTGTTTCTCATATTCATAAAGAATTTATCATAGCCTGCTAAGTTTGCTTTGATTACCTTCAGTTCCTAACTCAGCTCAGACACCTTTATCATCTTTCAGGCCTGAACAATTACTATAAAACAGTCTGTCTCTGGTATAATCACAATGTAAAGTATAGTTTTCTGTTTAATATAAGGAAATTATGCGTTGAAAAGTAAAGCGACATATAATTAATAGCAAACCTGGCTAATGATAGTTAAAATACATCAAAGCATGCTCCAGCCCATTGGCTAGTATATATGTTTTCAGCAAACTAACTTCCAAGCAAATTAACTTCTTTTCTAACTAGGGATCTCCTTGAATTTTATAGTGGGAGACGCTGATTGAAGCTTTGATTCATTAATAAAATGATAGATCCATGTCATTAACTCATGCAGTTGATGCATAAGATGATGCATGGTCTTCCTATTACAGTGTTTTACTTGACTGCCGAACATGTGGTGTTCCTGTATATGTTCAAATTCAGTCATAGTTATGGTGTTTGTGTCATTAATTTGGGACTTGGGTCAAGGACTATTGTCAAGCACTATACAGAGGCTCTTTTGGGGAGTTACCTTGGCTGTTGATTTCTTAGACATTGTTCCCATTGGTTTGTTTTAGCCATCTATCAGTAGCAAAATGAAGTCTTAGATGGTTTGCTTGTAATTTTAATGGACCCGCGAATGTTTATGGCCAAAAGCCACTGCAAGGGCGATTCTAACCTTTTGAATGATGCATTACACAGACTTCATTCGGTGAAGAGAGTTACTAGGGTCTGCTACCCAGATTCTATCAAGTGAAGTAATATGGAGCCGAATTACAGCTTGTCCAGCCTAGAATTAGATTGGGATCTTCAAAGAAATCACAAGGAGCTCAGCATTATAAAATGTCTGCTCATATTCCTACTTTTAAAACCTCCACTGTTGAGTTTACTTTGTAGAACAGATTCTACAAAATGAGGAAATTATATCTAGAAAATAATTACTGGCAAAGCTTTGAGAAAGACCTTGCACAGGTTTTCATTTTTTATAAAGTTCTCTCCTGATTCCTGTCTAGGATGTGGTTAAGTGCTAAGTGAGTCATCAGGGTGAAGCTACCATTTTTTGCCCTATTATCAAATGTTTCAAAGATGGCTGTGCTGTTTCATCCCCTATAACTCACTAGGTCCTGTATATTGATTGTTTATCTCATGAGGGTTCAATGACATCATGCTTCCTTGCCCTGGAGGGCTGAGCCTAAACTGACCAGAGCAGAATTACAGGGTTTCAAGAAGCCCTCTGTTCAAAGTGTCTTCACAGCCATGAGTCAACTTTCCTTCAATTGATGCTGTATTTTCATAGCATTGTTCAGCTCTAATGATGAGAAGCTATTGCACAATTAAGATAGATGCAGTTTAGTTTCCCTGCTTACTAATCTGAAGAAGCTGTTTTGCTTTATGTTTCACCTAACAAGAAGATGAGAAGATGAGAAGATGAGAACGTGTTCAAACCCATTTTTTGACGGAGTTTTTCAGATGGCTCTGAAATCATATATGGCCATCATCCATCATTAACAGCAAGTTTAACTATTATAGCAACTCATTCCTCCATCAGCTGAGTAGCATTTCAGTTAGCTGCTTATACTGAAATACAGAGAGGGAAGGTATCACTATGCCTTACTGCATCCTCATTTTTACACCTACTCAATCAGAATCACTTAGCTCTGCATTTCTGTCTCCTACTGTCCTGTAAGAATTGCAGTAAAAGATTTTTCTGAGGTTATGGCCACCTGTCATAACTCATTCTTCTCTAATTCAGAAAAAATGTAATTAAATAGAAATAAGACTTACTTGTGGTCTGACTGTGTCTAAACACAGTATATTCACCTGCATTACAGCAATCAATTTGTTACAGATCTTCTGAAGACATTTCTATCACCTCTGTTAAAAGGCAAACCTCAGTGCCTTTGTAAAGTAAAGAAATAATGTCTGTCCTTTGCACAATCTAAATCTGGGGTCACAGCTAGACACTGATTTTCATTTTCCATTATAACCCAAGGCAGAAACAGTTGTGTTTCAGGAGGTGGTTTGAGTGAATTAAACAGTCTGACCCTACAGGCAGCAATACCCATCAGAGAGGTACAGCAGGAAAATTCACCTTTCTCGATACAAATCAACATGCTATTCCTAAAATCGTGCAATCTAAATGTTTGATTAATACAATGGTGAAATTAAGAATTGAACATGAATTCTGTCTTTTGTGGTTGATAAAAGAGTCCATACAGCATGCCAGGTAACAGGCACGGACTCTACATCCCCAGAAAGGGAACTGAAAAAAAAAAAAAAGAGAGGGGCACAGGACAGGACAGCTTCTTAAAGACAATTCTTTGAATGCCAGCATATGGGACATGTCAGAGGCAGGGAAGAGAGAAGATGCAGAGCAGAGGATGAGACGTATACTTGAGTCCCACAGGGATGTGGAATAGTGTGAAAGGCCATGGCAGAGTCTGGGAGGGGACATGCAATTTACCTGATTGGGAAAGGCAAAGAAGAAATAGTCATGACTTCCTACTGAGATTGTGGAAATTGACCCTATGCCAAAGCATCTTCTAGTGACTTCTGAAAGATACATTAACTTCATCCTTCTACATGCATACACTCTCTATCACAAGTGGTTCTTCTCATTTTGTTTGGGGTTTTTTGATGTTTTTGTTGTTTGGGGGCTTTTTTTTAATACACTAATTTTTTTTCAAGTTAGCTGAAAAGAGAAAGTCTTCGTTCATGAAAACATCAAAATCTGCTTTCTTTCTATAACAACACCAATGCAAAATTACATTGACACTTCTCACATATGGGAATTTCTGTAACAGAGACTATTGCTTTGAAAAATTGAAGGGGATTAAAAATTGATTAATTCAAGGAAGAAAGCAGGCAGATAACGAGATTACCAGGCCAAGAAACTGGTTGCTCAAAGTCTGTACCAGGCCTTAGCAAGATCCTGCTTACTGTCAGATTTCACAAAACTACTGTGTCTCATTAGCTTTTAATCCCAAGAAATGACTGCTTTCCGATGGTAACCTAGGCCATGGGAAAATGTCCTCAATAAATTGAGAGCAGAGATGTGTATGCGAGGGGGACTTTGTATGTGTATCTGCAAAAAATGTCAGTCACTCCCACTCAACCCAGATCTGCTGTCCTCCTGCTGACTACAGAAACTTGTAAGGTTGTTACTAGATGAGCATCACTGTTTTTGGTGGTGTAAAATAAAAAATAGATGCATGTAATAAATAAGTGGAATTTGATTATCATTGTAAGGTCACTATTTTCGTAAGCTCCATGTGCAGAGACGCTTTCCTGCCCACCCTACCCCTCCTGAATACATGTCCTTGCCACAAATAGAGTTAAAAATTGTTCACCTGAGAAATGGATTAGTACAGCATAACCTTGCTGCTGCAGCTGCTGCCAGGTGGGAGCTTTTAGTTGATTCTAAAGAGTTATATCCTGTGAGCTTCACAAGCCTTTAAATTTAGAAAGAATTCAGTAAAGCAACAGAAAACTACATAAGGAGGCACAGCAGAACCTTCACAGCAAACCAAGCACCAACGTAAAAACTTCACTGACAGAACAAGGTTTTTCAGGTTTCATCATGATAATCTGGTCATTAGAGTAACTTACTCATTATTGCATGGGAGGCACTGCTAGGTACCGGCTTAAGGAAATGATTGTATTTATCCTTTTGTGTCCAAAGCATACAATCCTTGCCTTGAACTTCCACCTGAACTAGACCTGACTTCTTACAAATCTCTGCTTCCAACTATTCAACTATTCTGGAGCTGAGGGGCTGAATTATCCACACAGAAGGTGCCATGCCAGGATTACAAATGCATTACCCACTGTTCCACAAGCTGGGGAGCATGACTATTAAAGTATCAAAGCCAGAGATTTTTATGAGAAGAATGAGTCATAGAAGCAATGTGTTCTTTTCTTTCTCACTAAACAAAAGAAGAAAGACAATGACAAAATAAAACCATCCCTCCTTCTAAATGGTAACATTCAACAGTAAAAACCTAGTCAAAAATATATTTCTGTATGTTCCCTCACTGTCAGTGTATGCCACTGAAGTGGCAGGAACCGCCAGTGTTCTATAGTAAAAATCCTCTATTAAACTGTGCTAAAAATTTGGAAAATAAGACGACTATTTTTTTGCTGTTCATTCATATAAAGTTGAGATATTTCCCATTTATTGCTATACTTATATTTTCTCTTACTTGTAAAAAATGGATTTTTATTAGAAGTGAAATATTTCTTCTTTATCTCATAGCCTTGAAAAATAGTGTGCAACAATCCCAATGGTCTGATCAAATTTGTGCATACACTTTCATCACATCAAAACAAGTGAAAATTCAGAAAAGGACTGGAAATCACAGATGCTGATAGGCATAGCACTATAAAAGTAGGATGAAAATAGCAATCTGAAATTATAAAACTTGCAGACTCACACCTGCTGAGGTGTGTTAGCAGAGCCACAGATGAATGTTATGATACTAACCAACGCTGACCACTGAATCTTCATGTTACACACTATTCCTTTGATTTAGAAGTCCAGATCCAGCTTCATTTCCTGCAAATCAGCTTGCTATTGAAATGTTTTGTTGGGTTTTTTTTTTTGGCATTCAAACATCGACCTGTCCACAACATTTCTAAATATTTATATGCAACACCATACTTTTTCAAACCTACAATGGACATTGATTCAATCCTGCCTGCAACTGTCTTCCCACAGCACTATATAGGCTAGTGCTATACTATTTGTTAATCTGTATCTCTATAAAGTGGTGATATTAATGTCACTGTTTCATTCTCTGAATATCAGTTCTAAAGCAGGTGTGTGAAATGGAAGGGTTTACTGAGCCTCTCTCTGGATGTGCTCATGTATGTTCTGGATGTGTTCATCACAACATTTCTAATGCCATTTTAAAGAAGTATAGCACAGACAGATTACAGAATGGCAATTTAAACCAGGATGTGTTTAAATAATATAGGGGTCCCAGCAAAGTCATTTGACTTTTGAGTGCCTTGTATGCAAAGCATGTGACTGAGCCAGAAACCGTCTTCCCAAATTCCTTCCTCATTAACAAGGGGGCGTGGCAAGGAAAGCACGTGTGACTGCGTTGGCAAAAACGTGTTAGCCAGATGAGTTTGGGATGGCTGTATTCCTTGGGTGGCAAAGCAGTTGAGTAAGTTATGCTGGTCATCCTGAATATGTATCAGCATGGCCTTTGTACCACATCACACAGGCACTTTTGTATTGTCCCAAATGTGGCAAGAAACACAGGCCATTAAATTTTTTGGAACAAAGGTTTTTAAAATTATTTTTTAATTCAGGATTTGCTTGTGAAAAAAAGTAGTTTCACAAGATACATAGAGGGGGAAATGTTATTTTGAACTTAATATAGGTTTTTTAGACAAAACAGTGTATTCACAGCAAGATATGGATATTTTTAAATGAGTACATTTTATTTCAGCATTCCCTTCTATAGGTCTTGTAGTTTCTCAAGCTAGCAGTAATGAAAATTTCATTTTTATTAGTGATGATGATGTGAGAAAGAAGGAATCAGGAGTTATTTCTAAAGCCCAGCATCAGTGTATGTAGACCAGCAATTATAAGGAAAATAACTTATAAATCTCTTCAAAAAAATACAGAGTGTAGAAGGTCCTGAGAAGAAATAAAATGGGTAGTTCATCATTCCATTGTCCATTCCTTTCACAATTAGATACTGCTGTACCGCAAGAGCACTCTGAGACAGAGAGCTCTGTTCTTGAGACACAATGGAGCTGTTGACAGCACAAGTGAGAGTCCAGTTCTCCTGGGCAGGACAAGCAGGGTGTGCTCACCAGGCAGTCCTGGCAGTGGAATGCACATTCACGAGCTGTGAGAACCACTTTCCTTGTTCAAAATTTTAATGTGCTCCTCTCACTTTTCTTTTGGAAACATGGAGCTTGAGAAATAGAAAATGTATTTTGGGAAGGGAAGACACGTATTTTTGGGAATAGCTATGCTCCTGGAAGTGATTCAGGGGTTAAGAAAGGTAAAAAACTTGATCCATTCTTTGAAAAGTGATGGGTTCTGAACTTTGAAAACACCTGTGCTGATTTGTTAAATTTTGATGATGTACTTGAAAGAAGTGTTCTTGTTATATTCATGATTGCAGTCCTCCTCACTTCTTTTGTGTAGCTTTTCCCTCTTCTGTCCAATTTTTTACAGACTAGGTTCACAATGGGAACTCAATGTATGGAGCACCTGCAAAGTTAGAGCCAAGAATAAAAAGAAATGATTAAGCATAATACTTAATATTCTTTTGCTTCTGAATATTTTTCAGCTTAAATTAAATAATATGTCTGTATTTTTTTAGACCTATTTTATTTAATTGATCTTTCAATGATGTTTAAGGGCACGATCAGGGCAGGCTCCTTCCTGTCTTGATGGTAAAGATAAAGGTACAAAGTATGCACAGCAGTTGTTCAAATGCGGGGACTAGTAATCTTGAGGGGCAATGGGTTATAAAAAGCTACATGAAGCCCAAGATAAGGAGTTCCTGCCTAGTGTAGCAGCAAAAGAATCCAATTTCTTGAAAAGGGGGATAGTTGGGACACATTGCCCACATTTGGATCTTTTGGTGAGATTCAGCAATTCCCAGGCTTGGTCTGAGTGTGTATAATACATCCTATATTAGCTACAAAATCTCCTAGGCTTTTAAGCAAAGCCCTCCTTCTTTCTCACCAACTCACTGTAAGAGGCTCTTTCTAGTGAAGTCTGACTATTCTATAGGGTGGATCAACAGTGTTGGGTTTTATGTAAGCCTTTGAAGCCGTAGTGTTATTCTAAAAAGGAACTTTCCTAAAATGGGACTTCTAAGTTAAAAATCTATTGGTATTGAATAATAACTTGGGGGTGGGTTTTTTTGGTTGTTTTGTTTTGTTTTGTTTTGTTTTGGTTTGGTTTTTTTGGTTCAACTAGTTTTTACTCTTTCTTTCTTGTTATAGCTTTGCAAAACTGATAATAGGGAGAGAAACTGGATTCTGTTCCATCTTGCACATTTTCAGTAGAACTCATGACAGCATCCAGTCAGCTGTGAGGGAATAAATTTTCAGAAAATACCTAATTTGCACAAGTTCCATGGAGAACTTTAATAACTCTAATAATATGTCTACCTGTGTGGAGTAAACATGTATTTCCTGTGAAATATTCTTCAAGACTTTCATGACATAGGCATCCAGACCACAGTGCTGTCCCTGGCAGGCATCTTGTAAACTCTATACAGATGTGGGGCACCCCTAAGGAAGAGGCAATTCTAGGGATTTTTTATAAGGAAATATCTGAAAACTTTTCATGCTTGAAAAAGAGATTTCTTCATTAGAAATACATACATTTTATCAAGAACTTATCAGGAAAAGGCATGTCTTCAGAGATTTCTGTTCAAAATGAAAATAAATTCATTCAAGTATTAGTCGTGACACTGGTCAAGGCCCAGAAGATGCAAATTCAAGTATTTTCTGTGCTGAAGTCACTGCATGAATGAAATGCATGAACAAAATCCATTCACAGCATTTTTACATATCAGGTGAGTGGGTTTGCTGCCAATCTTTTTTTACATAGGTGTTTGCCAGTTTCACATGCTAGACAAAGCAAAAATGTTTAAAAATTCATGAGTTCTGAAGGGAATGCTCTGCCTTGCTGACTGGGCTGCTGCAGTTGTTTTTCCCAGCAGCTGTACTCCAGCTAAACTCTGATCTTCAGCCTGTGACAAAACTTAGTAGGAGATGTTACCTCTCAAGTATTGGAATCATTTCTCCACCAGCCTTTGCTCAGCTCTTACTTTGGGCCTTTCACTGTGGCCTAATGGATTAATGATGCACAGGGCATGGCACCTGTAAGAGCAGTGAGATCCTGTTTCACAGATGTATTGATGATGTATTTACAGTATAATAGAAGAGCATAATTAACATTTTGGGAACTGCTGCAAATTAGCCGTCTGACTATTTTACCTCTGCAGATAGCTGAATTATAAATTTACTATTTTGTGACTATATTTGCAAATACCCCTATTGGGTAAAACTCACCTTGAACATGCACACACTTCAACATAGTCTCTCTGAAGTCTGAAATCTGTCTCTAATGGTCGCTCCATTTTCTACAATCCATTTTCTGATCCCCCATATGATTTGAGCATCTGCTTTGCTGACACTGCTGGACTTGAAAAATTTCAGAATCAACTTAGTTAAAGGCAAGTTGATTAATATTTCCTGATCATGTTATGATCACTTGCCATCTAGATGTCAAGTGGCAGACACAATACAGTACTTTAATGTTTCCTAATAAAATTTTAAATTGTGAAAGGAAATAGAGCCTGATTCTTCTTTCTTCAGACATGAGCCTATGTTCATGATTTCATTTGGCCTCTGTAACTCCAAATAGTATTTTTCTTTGTGGTTGGTTGATCCTGGCTGGACCCCAGTTGCCTACCAAGTAATTCTCTCATTCTCTGGTGTGGAGTTCTCCAGGACCTGCAGGGGGATCTCTGCTCCACCATGGACCTCCATGGGCTCAGGGACACAGCTGCCTCACCATGGGCTGCACCCAGGGCTGCAGGGGAATCTCTGCTCTGGCACCTGGAGCACCCCCTGCCCCCCCGCCCCTCCTTCTCCACTGGTGTCTGCAGAGCTGTTCCTCTCGTGTTCTCACTTCTGTCTTTTCAGCTGCAGTTGCCCTGTTTTTTCCCCCTTCTTGAACACATTATCCCAGAGGCACTACCACTGCTGCTGATGGGCTCAGCCTTGGCCAGCAGTGGGTTCCATCCTGGAGCCAACTGGCATTGGCCCTGTCAGACATGGGGGAAGCTTCCAGCATCTCCTCAGAGAAACCACCTCTCTAGTGGTCCTGTTACCACAGCCTTGCCACACAAACCCAATACACTCCTCATTTTAGTGAAACTCTCTTCCTTCCCCTTTCCAATATATATTCCTAAAAAAATGTCTCCAGCTGAGAGTGCTGCCCACCAGCTGCTATGACATCTCACAGTACCCTCAGTCACTTGGATAGTAGCTGCAGTAATTATGAACTATTGGTTCTTTAATATCCTTAGAAACACTCTTGACTTTTTAAATATAAAACATATTTAGCAATAAAGTAATTGCAAAGCAGAAAGCAAAAGGTTTAAATGTTTATTTTAAGAAAAATTTACTCCTTTGAAATATTTTCCCATACCATGTTTTAAACACAGAGTTCTGTTGTAACAGATCTGTTTCCCAAACAGCTCCCTTTTCACCAGTCCTTGTTTGTCACTCAGAATATGACTTACCTGAAGTTTCCCCTTCAGTGTTAACTCCAACATTTTACTGCATTGACTAAAGGGAAGCAGCCCATTATCCCTCTCAAGGTCTGGTCTCTGTTTATTTTGTCTAAATGCTTCTTTAAAGGGTTTGTAGTTCCAGTGTCACTCTCTGACAGTTTACAGCTCATGCTACAATTTTCCAGGCATCATTCAAAAAGGTAATATATTAGCAGAGACATCAGCTCCATCACATACCAGATTTGGCTCTAGATGGTGAGGTACCAATTTCTGTACCACTCTGCCAAATGGCATACTCCTGCTTTCCCTACACATTTTCCTGGCAGTCCTAATTGGCTTTTCATGCCATTGGAAAAAATCTCCCTTTTTTCAGTTTTTGTAGGAAGTAAAAACTATGTTACATAATTTTTACCAAACAGACTTTTTTTTTGTAAAGCAATAAAGAAGAGTATGTTTATTTGACAATAAATTAAGACAGCTAGGAGAAAGCTATCAATTTTAGTCCTTTCATCTGGATCTTGACAAAAGAGATATATCCAGATGACAAGCATGCTTAAGCTATTCTTTCTTTCTCATTTAGAAAACATAAGGTTTACAATATGTACATGGTAAAAAAATCTAGTTAAAATCCCAGGCTAGTGTGTGAGGCAAATTAGGTCCATCTTTTCAGAAGCTTTAATTTAATGTATGTCTGTTTTCTGGAAACTTTCTTATGTCAGTTAAGAAAACATTGCAGGTTCTGCTTGTGTGAATGCACATACAAGTAAACACCTCTTGGATCATAAAAGTAGTCCTGTACACCAAACAGAGTCCTCTCAGAAAACTCACTCTCGATTCTGATCTCATACCATTGTTACACCAACCCAACCAAGAGATCAGAAACAAGAACAAGAAATCAGAAATTCCTTGTCTTTTGACAGTAAGTAGCTTTAAAAAAATCCATGAGTCTCAATGGAAATTATCCTGATGGACAAGTTATTTATTGGCAAAACTGCATTATTTTATGGCCCCGATCCAGTGGACGACTTAAGCATGTGCTTACTTTTAGCATGAGAGTATTCTCATTGGTTTCAATACAACCCCATATATTTAAATCTAAGCTTTGTTTAAGTGCTTTGCTGGATTGTGGCCTGTTTCCTCTGTCAGTAACAGGAACTTAATGGAGATTCTAGCTGCTATGGAGACATGATATAAGTTTAAACAACTGAAAAAGGTCAGACTGCATAGGACTGTTGAGTTCTATCAACTTTTTATGTATTTTAGATCACTGGACATTGACTCTCAGAAACTGCAAGTACAATTTTCTTATTGAATGAAATTTATTTACTTTGTCACAAGTATCCTGGAAAGTCACTTTATTCATAGACCCTTCCAAATTCAACATTTATGACCATTTTCATTGTGGAATAGCTGTTCCCGTGGCTGATCTTGTAAATAAAAAGGACTGAAAGATTTGGAATGAGACCAACAGGCTTTGTTTTGGTATCTCTTTATACAATACAGTAAAAATTTTCTATGTCCTAGTTTATCTCCACCTCACAGGTGTACATCAAGTGTCAGATATATCTTCCTAGCAAAAGAATATTTCTTTATGAGATTTAGATTTTTTTTCTGTGTGAGTTTCCTAGGACAGAGATTTAATAAATGAGGTTTTCAGTTTTCTCCTGTAGTGACTGAGTGCTTTAGGCACTTCTACTAGATTATCATTACTATATTCTTTATTATAATGTGTTTTACAATTACTAGAAAAGGCAACACCAATTCACTTATACTTTCTACTTCATCTTCTCTATATTACCTCCCAGGGTCATCATGAATTGAAGTTGTACAGCTATATAAATATCTATAAAATTGTACGAATTACCAGGCACTATTATCTGCCATAACTAAGTTGCTGAAAAGACACATTCCTTTAATGATCATTGTCATGAAACCTCAGAAAGATCAGTGGATTCAGACACCAAGAAGCACTTTTCAGATAAATAGGAAAATGCACGTATCACCTCTGGTGGTTCCAGTGCACTTCTAAAGTAATATTGCACCCTATATACCAGATGTACAATATATGAGACCATGTAAAGGGCCTCTGAAGTACTGCTGTTCTATTTTTTCTACTCTGCTGCCAGACTATCTATACATAGTAATATATTTTATTGGGAAGGGTTTCCCTGTGGTCACCTGAATCCTGTAATACTTCAAAATACAGCACACTTAGAAATTATGTGCAGCTGAGAGGCAGCTACAGATATCTTATTTCTAATGAAAAAGCCTTCTGTGTCATGCTTTTGAGGCATACAAGACTAGCCAGAAAAATTAGGCCACCATGTGGTCTGCACAAACTGCTGGCTACTGAACAGATTGGGGCCAGATTTTGTCACTACATCAACTCAGGTGATGAGTTTTCAGGTCTTGGCACACGTATGACTGGACTGCAAAGCTGTACCTGTGCTGTTGTGTCAGTCCAAGTGTGGCATTCATCTGTATGTTACTGTGTTTCATTAGTCCAGGTCACATTGTTCTGATGCATTAACACAAGATTAATCCACCCCTGTTCACTGCTCCAGTAGTTGTCTGAGTGTCTGGGTATGTGAGGCTGGAGCTATGAAAAGGCCCCGAAGAACAGTTACATCCTCACGCTTTTTAGTTATGTCCTCATTGACAGATTCGGGCTTTTAATATGTCCCTATTTATAAGTTGAAGACATTGCTAAACTCACGTTTGGTGAAGTGAAAAATCAGTAGCAAGTACCCAAGTCTAAGTTTACTCTGAAGTGAAATTAATTGGAGTCTTAGATCTTGAATTCTCTTGGGAAGTGTAGCTCCATCAGGCTACAAGGCCACCTGGCAAAAGTTGGCCTCTGAGTTTTTTTAATACCAAAAGCTATAATCACATAAGATGTCTTTGTTGTTAGCGAGGACAGAACAGAGACTCAGCACTACTTTTTACAGACTTTTCAACTTGGCATGCTCCTTCTCCACAAATCAAACTGATGGCTTGTTGAAAAATGTGTTTTTGGTGTCTATAAATCTTGTCTCACAAAGCTGTTGATATGGGTACAATTTAGGGATGGAACAGGAAACCTGGTGACTGAAATGTCCTTCTGACCTTCAACATTTGAACGATTGTTTTTTCATCTCTATGAAACTTACCAACAAAAAATTAATGGACTTAGTTAAAAAATATATACAATATAGATTATTTGTAAGAAAGATAAAGCAATACAGCTATATCTAAAGCAATAGGTGAAGCTATATGCTTCATAGCTTTCTATAGGTGTTAAGAATAATGGAGTGCTCAAAGTTGCACTCAGATTAATATTAAATATAGCTTGAAGGCTTGGGTAAAACAAATAGAAAAAACTTCACAATACCTCAACTTGTTAATAAAGATAGTGATAGAATATTTTGGCTATCTTCTTCTGTACTGAAGAAAGAGAGTGCCAAACTGTAAAGCACAGACTAAGAGTTACTACACTTAGGCAAGAATACTTTTCTTATGCAGAGTATATTCCACCTATGACAGCATCAACTGAGAACAAATGGGTTGTGTGAAAAGCAGCAATGAGAAAAGCAAAAGGCAATCCAAAAAGTAATTTAGTTTTCCAGAAATTTTCATGGTATGTATAACAAGTAAAGGAAAAGCATTAATCTGCAAAAAGGGAATGAGATCCTAAACTACATATGCAGGAGTTTCTGATTCAGAAAAATTTACTCAGCTCTTAAGAAAAGAAACTTTTAGCAAAGCAATGCTGAATTCTGAATAGAAACACACACAATCTTAATGGCTTTCAATGCTAATCTTAATCTAGGAAACATGATTTTCAAATATATACAAATGTCACAAAATAATTCTTTAGCATCTGAGCAAAGCTGTTTTGAGTGTCATTGAGTAAAGTACAAGAGTGTAGAGGATTCATTCAAGACATTGCTGAATTCTCCAGCTGGGAGCGTAAACTACACATATTTGATAAACTAATGTAATGAGCAAAGTACTTGACAATTAATTTCTAGTAATATTAGTGATTAATAAACCCTAAAGTTTGAATACATTTATTATAAAATACTGCAGATGAGAAAGAACCAATAGCTCCACATTCCACATACATCCTACTCCTTGCTTCTGTTTGTGTTTTGATTAGTTGCTGACAAATAATGCAGAGATCTACCTCATATTTCTTCGCAGTGATTGCATTCTGCACATTTTGCAGAAAATCTACACAAAGTTTATTCTGGTATCTGAAATTTTTTGTGAGAATATTCATTAGGTTTTTAGGTTCTTGGCAGAGTTGAGCTGTTGAGACTTTCTGAAGAAGAAATCACAAAAAATTGAAGATAATTTTTTTTCCCTGGATGTTGCCTATGATTTTGATGTTCTCATATAATAATAAATAAAAATAAATAAAAGCATTGATAAAATTGGTAAGATGCTTTTGAATTAATGCAGTTTCCATAGTTGTGGGTGTTGGTTGGCCACACCTTTTTACTCCTCGATGCAAAGAATTTTCCCCAAACTCCTTCCTATGCACTGTTGAGAGCTGCTAAGCAAAATATAGGAAATACTGACTTTTTGTTCATTTTTGTCTTAGTAAAAAATGGAACAGGATGTAGTCTGAATTACATACTTTCATAGTAATGGCTCTGTGAGATAAATTATATCTTGCCTCTCTTGAATGAAACCAGATAGCTACTTATATAGTAAGGTGATTCAGTTTTTCTTAAGAGCATGTGGCCAAAAGATTGGTTGAAATGTCTACATTTTTCTACTTTTCTATTTTTGTGTTCCATAAATGGTCAGGCAGAGCGTCACAAAAATCCTAATAGTAATTCTCTGTATAGTCATTCTATGTATTCTCTTCATAATAGCAATTATCTATATTCGTAATACACTCCTCTCTACATTTTACAGGTAAAATAAGTTGCAAATGTGTCTGAATGTTCCTCAAGCCTTCTAGAAAGAGAATAATTGCTGAGAATAAATATCAATCCTGTGTCCTTGGGAGGCCTCATGGACTTCCACAACAGGATTCATCATACTGATCTTCAGTGCCTGGAGTCTAGAGGGTGTTTTTGAGCTGGCTTTCTAGATTCTCCGAATATTGAATGGCAAGAACTGGGCATGGGAGTTTAGCAGTTAACTCACACAAAAGTAATATTCAAAATAGGCTGAAGAACTGTGCCTAGAACTGCTACTTTCCTCTGCTGACTGGAGCCAATAAGATTTTTTAAATTTAGATTTTGTATTTAAAACAAACATATGCCTTTATTTTTCACTAAATAAGTTTCAACCCTGTCCTCTCTTGATGAGCTCTAAAGTCATGCTTAATGCAATCTGTAGATAGATGGAAATTATATTAAAATACTCGAATTATTATTATTATTATTATTATTATTATTATTATTATTATTATTATGATGTTTGCTGATTCTCCTAATTTACCTTTGTTGATGGGAGATACTTTGATATATTGTTTATAGAGTATGTCAAAAGCTTTTCATCCTATACTTTGCATATATTCCTTTTGGGCAGATACTATATTGTCAGGATCTGTTTTGTCTCTGTTCTCTTCATATGTTGAAGCACATACTGAAGAAAAAAGAGGAACTAAGTGCAGACAGCATGCCCTCTGAATGGATAGACATGAGTCAGATGTGTCCTTCATGCATATTCTGCTGTTTATTTTATGATAACCTTATGACAGGAAACCAATTTCTCATGTACATACAATTTGAATAATTCTATGTTTGAATGATTCCTTTCAATCTAGGAGATGGGAGCAGTTTTGCTTCGATAGCCTTTGTGAACAAGGAATGGCAACTGGTTGAGTACAATTCAAGCACACTTAAAGGTTTAAAGTGCATTTCATCCTACTGTGCTCACACACAGAATAAATAGGAATTTAAAAACTCAGTATGCTCAGTGAAGCCTTTCCAGATCACTTTTCTTGTTTCTCATTTAGGAACTCATGGAAATAATGCATCTCTTCTAGTTGTACCTCAAGGGGATGGAAAGGAGAGAAAGGAAGTGATTCTGGCAAAATTCTAGTGTCACAAAAAGAAAATACAAAGTAAAAAAGGGTTTCTCATTGCAAATTATTGTATTGAATAACACAGCCTCTTTGTTTGAGATACCAAAGAAGCAGCCACCTGCAATGTGTTGTGATAGCCTGAGTAGGAAGGGAAATATTAGTGTGTACTATGAATTGAATACTCAGCTAGACAGTTGCCTTAACATACTCAAGGGTCCTGTACTATCTGTTCACTGTCCTGGTTGTATATCCCAGTCTTAGAGTAACCACATCAATGCTCTAAGCTTCCAAACCAAGACAAGGTGTGTAGCAAGGCTTTGGGAGTGGAGGTTCTACAGTAGTGGCTTCTGTGAGAGCCATCCCCCGTGTCCAACAGAATCAATGCCAGCCATTTCCAAGATGGATCTACTGCCGGCCAAAACCAAGCACATTAGTGACTGTGGCATCAACATATTTAAGAAAAAACATGGCAATGAAAGCCGAAGAGACAGGAGTGAGAATATGTGAGAGCAACACCCCTGCAGACACCAAGGTCAGATGGAAGGAAGAGGAGGAAGTGCTCTAGGTGTTGAGGCAGAGATTGCCCTGCAGCCTGTATGCAGAACATGGAGAGGCAGCTGTGCCCCTGCAGCCCTTGGTGGTGCACAATGGAGCAGAGATCCACCTGCAGCCTATGGAGGGCCCTGAAGTAGGAGTAGGCAGGTGTTTGAAGGTGTTGTGGGGGCCATGTGGGCACCATCTGTTCCCTGCCCCCTGTAGAAGAGACCATGTGGGAGCAGTTCATGAAGAACTGCATCCCATGGGTAGGACTCACATTGGAGTTCATGGAGGAGTGTCTCACATGGCAGGACCTCCACTGGGGCAGGGGATAAGTGAGGAGTCCTCCCACTGAGGAGGACACAGCTACAGTGGGGAAGAAGGTTTTTAAGCTTGGAGATAATTTCCCATTATCCTACCCTGATTTGATTTGAACTATATTAAACTAAGTTTCTCTGAGTTGTGCCTGGTTTTTCCATGGTGGTAACTGCTGAGTGATCTCTCACAGCCCTTATCTTGACCCCTGAGCTTTTTGTTATATTTTCTCTCCCCTGTTCAGCTGAGGGGACTGACAGATCATCTTGAGCTACAGTAGGCTCATCTGTTGAGTGAGAATTTGGACATTATCCTACAACATATATTTTTCTTAAATTTTATCTTAAAACTAGACACACTCTAGTTTTAAGAGGATCAGGCCTGTGATGAAGGAGCTATTTGGGTACAACTTTACTCTCTCTGAAGTTCCAGTTCTTATGATGTAATGTTTGCAACATTTTGAACAATGAGTTGTTAATGAGGGACAAGGGCCTGTCTAACACCTGTAGCATTTCTGCAGACCCTGTTACAAGATCTAAATGTCTAAATATCTTAGCAAAGTTGTATCTCTGCCGTTGCACTAAAAAAAAAAGGTGGTGATAATGTTATGTTCTCCCTTTCCAAGAAGGTATAAAAGAAAGGTCTTTCTCAACTATACACATAAGTAGCGATACTAGGAAAATTCAGAAACACACCTGAATGTGTGTTTCCTACTATCAAAAAGCATATGACCTTGCTGAAGTTCAGAAAGTCATTAAAAAGTAGGATTGTCTTTGTGTTTGTGGGTTTGGTTTGAGACAGCTGAAGCTGACATTGAACATCTACAAGGATATAGCATCCACAAGAGTACTACCATCTTTCTTCTCTGCAGTCAGCTCCTCAAAAAAAACATTCATTTTTTCTTTACGATACAGATCTAAATGCTGCTGCTCTGTGTGCATAAAAACAACTCCACAAAGAGTTTCCGAATCTATGCTGCCATTTTTGTTGGCCCTGTGCACAAATATATTCAAGCTGCTAAAATGCCTTCCACTTCTCTCTCTGGAGAAAGTGAATTGCTGCTTCCATTATTAGCTCTGAGAAAAACATCAAAACTACATCTAGTCCTGAATGCAGCATCATGTTCGCTCACAGGATTGAGCAGCCATGCTCATATTACACTTGCCTGAGACCTTCATGTTAGTTGTCTGTAAACTAGAGGATTTATTTTAAGCAGTCCCTGATGGTTTTCAAAGCTCTTAAAGCCAAGGGACCTGGTTTTTGCAAGACTTCCTCCCCAAGCCTCCTCGCAGTGCATTTCCACAAGCTGACACCACATACTTCTGAGCTGTGCCACTTAGACTCACTTGCAACACCAGTACAAGATTTACCTCCTGCTGTGATAGCTCAGAGTATGCATTTCACTTCTCTAGATTCTCTGTCTTATCCCATGTGATCAATAGTTTTCTCCATTTGCAGTTGTTCAGTTAATAATGCACCTCAGAATGAAATTAGATCCCCTAGAAGGAATCTCAGGGCTGGGTATCTTGAACCCTGAGACACATTAAAAGGGTACTTAATTTTGGAAGTCTGGCCAATGACCATATTTTATAGTTTGTAACAGCACAGTTCCTTTCATACTGTATGACAATAAAAATGGTACATATATGTGTGCATGTACATATATATATATATATATATATATACCAAAAATACCAAAGGGAGAAAAAATAGTAGTGTCCAACTTCCTATCATTGGTTGTGAGAGAAGACCCAACCCTGAATGCTTCTCAAAAGCTAATGTATAGATAAGAGTAAGATTTAGATAATAATCGTCTAGCAAAGCTTGCTTTTACACTTCATAATAGGTAAATTAATCAGAAAAGGCACACCTTAAGGAGACTGTCTGGAGACCTCTGAAGCTTTTAGAGGCTGGTACTAGTGAGCTTCTCACATGTTTGCAACAAATGCACATTTTAGAACTTGAGAAACATTTGCGGGCAAGCCATAGATTTGCTGAGTAGGTTGGCATGAGTTTGGAATCATCCTGCAGTTAAAATCAAGGAATACACAGTACTTTCCCCATCAATGCATATTATCACAACTGCAGAAGAGTTAAGTCCATTCTGGTTTATCTTACCATACTAGTGCTAATGTAGTCAGGTCACAGCTTTGGGCCATGAAAGCCCTAAGAAAGTGTCACTATGGCACCAGGTTTTTTGCATACTGATAGTTCCATGCTTTGGGTTCTGGTCTTCCTTTTACTTTAGATTCATTTCCACAGGCTGGTGGAATCAGCCTCAGGGACAGTTAGCCAAGAAGAGTGCAGATCTCACTGACAGATCCAGGCACAAGCATATTAACAAAGCTCTCACACGACTGCTAACTTCTGCTGTCCCTGGTGGTTACATACAATTGCTCACTCCATGCCTGTTTCAAAGACCAAATTTGCCATTGAATTTAGTGGGAACAGAATGAGGCTCCTATGCCTTTTAGCCCATCGTCTGTCTGGGCTGCATTGAAGCGGCCTGCATTCAAGCAGCCTGGCAGCACTCCATCCTCGGATCCCTGAAGCTTAAGATCACTTCGTTTTTCCTCTCTTTGTGAATCAGAAGTAACTATTTTTGAATGTGTTTTTAGTAGGAAACTTTCCATAATATATTTTGAATGCATATACGTCTATATCTTTTTCTGCTATATTTCCTTATCCCATTATACTCTTGAGGTATCTTTCCAATCCAAATTTCCCTTGGCTATTCTTTTTTTTTTTTTTTTTCACATTTACTTAGCTTTCTCCCTTCCCATCCCCTGCCTGCCCCATCTTGGTACAAGATGTCTGGAAAAAGTCGTTTGTTTTTCAGTTTTTTAGAAGGAAAAAACCCACCCCTGCTTACTTTTTTAGTATTTGACTAAACTCAATAACAAAAAGTCTGCTCAGCACACATAAAAAGAGCACTGAGATAAGTTTTGGAGAACTCACTTTAGATGGCCTCAAAGCAAAGAATAAGTAAAGATGTGCCAGGATTGGATTACCCGCTGCTGCATCTACCCACAGACTACAAAGACAAAAAGGCCGCCTTGTGCTTGAGGGTCACCATATTAACCCACAAGGTTCAGTCAGCAAACACGTGTCCTTTTCAAAAGCTGCCCTTTTCTCAAAGCTGCGGTTTTTTCTATCTGTGGTTTTGAGCAAAGTAAGCAGAGCTCCCTGCCAGTATTTCAGGCTACCCATCACACTAAAACATCTTGTCAGAACTCAGCCATCTCTGTGGAGCTGGCAGGTACTTCACTGAATTTCACAGAAGGAGGTAGTTTTGCTTTTTTTTTAAGCCAAACCATAGATCACATCCCTGCTAGTGAGTTGGGACAAAAAATTCCTAGGTACTCTGTTTCCTTTTGCAAAGGGGAAAGGATTTTAAATGGAACCCCCTGCCAGGTCTCCTACTTACAGCTCTGTCTATAAGTCAGGAGTAGTACAATATCTGCTGCTAATCCAGAAGCAATATGCTGCAGTCATTAAGGTAGTTACTTACTACTGTGCTGATGAATGCACAAAAAACAACAGAAAGGAAATTTGGCAGAGCAGATGGTGGATAATGATAGTGACAGTGAACAAAAATACTGTCAAGTATTGTGTCTGTTGGGGAGCCCATTCCCCAATGTAAATATAAAGTAAACATGACATAGGTATTAGGTAATTTTACAATCTACTGTTTTTGGCAGCTAGTTTGGCACTGGTCGTTGTGTCTATTTTGGGGATCAGCTGTATGGTCCCAGATTGCCATTTTTCCTCTGCCTTTCTTTCTCTTAAATTTCCTACAGTATATTATCACCTCATTTTAGTTTCACTTATTTCCTCTGACAGTAGAGCAGGCCAGGCAGAGTCACTTCCTCCCTAAAACTCAATCTGTGTGAATGCTGCAAAAACCTTCCAAATGAAATGCTTTATTAAAACACATACATATTCAGCCATTTGCCTTCTCAAACATCTTTTTCCCATGGGTGCTGCATACACTGAAGATGTTTGCTCTCCTCCAAGGTGGAAGACCTTTCTCTCTTAAGAGGTACCCCACCTGGCATACGGGACCCTTTAAAGTGCAATCTGGGATTCAAAAAGAGCTGAATTCAGGCCTTTTTTGTTAATTTCCAGGAACTTCCTTTTTTTTCTCTCCCCCTGACTGCAGCCTGTTTTGCTACACATGCTTTTCTGACAGATACCAGTGGAGGTTTTGAATTAGATTAGGTCACATGGATAAATGAAATAACTTGGTATAAAAGGTTATCTGCTTTCCATAGTTTTCACACAATTTACTCCCCTGGCCTCCTTTTTAGCACAAACTTTCTAAAGCCTTTTAAATATAAAAGGAAAAATCCCAGGAATAAGGCTTACTGAAGTTTTACACACTCATCATTCTGGTAATATCTGCTCACAACAAATTTTTTCAACCTATTTTACATATTCCTAATTACGGGCTTTTAGGGATCAAATTAACTAGTTCGATTAATGAATCCCAGAACCAAGTTATAGTGCATTCATATATGGGGGTAGTATCTGGGATTAATGAAGTGATTCTGTTATAAAAGTATCAGCAATTAATATTTTATTTGAAGGCTGAGGGCTGAGGCAAGATTTTGGAAAAGCAAAGTAGTTCTGCTGCTAGCTTCATGTTTTAAAATAGAGGTGTCTGCACATAAAACTTTATGATTCTCTCACAAAAGGTAAAAGGATGTGTCAGCTTTTCTCTGAATTTGCATAGATATGTATATTTATACATGTCTCTGTGTGCTATTCAACAGAAAATCCAAACCATTTAAAGTACATTAGCTTATTGTTGTGCTTTTTTTTAAAGAATCAGGGTGATTTAAAAGAAATCTAAAGAGAACAGAGTAGTGTCCTTGTTGCTTCTCGGCCCATGAGCAAGCTGCATACATCAATGCCTGAATTATTTTCAGGTGATTTAGTTTACTCCTAGACTCAGATTGCAAAGCTGAAAGAGGTGTAGCAGTGGAAGCCTTTATGCAGCAGAAATGATCCATGGCCTCATGGGGCACATTAGGCCATCTCAGTTCACAGGTCTGGTTTGGACACCTTGCTGAGCTATTTGACAGCAACCCACACTAGGCAGAGCAACCATTTCCTCTGCCTTTCCTCTGATGTATGGGCTGACTATGAAGGCTGATGCGAGGGCAACAACAGATTGGCAAATAATTTCTTGTGAATCTTCTATGATCATCATACCCACCCAGGTCTGGACAGAAAAAAATGCCAGCATCTTTGGCTTCCTGTAATGTTTTTGGTGGCAAGGATGTAGGCCTAGATAGTTTGGTAAACCAAACTCCCTCTTCTTGGAAATGGACTGGAAATGAGCATTTTGTCACTACATAGCAAGCTTCTTAATGCCTGCAAATTTTTCCTAGCATGATATTCGGTTTTAAATGCTTTCTTTTGAGAGACACTTCATATAAACAGCATTCTCCACTGTATTTATGAATTAGAAATTATTTTTTTAAAGAAAGGATAACTCTGAAAAAATTTTAAACAACAGTTTTTTCTTATGGATATTGTTCCCTGAAACTAGATTTGTACTGTTGTATGGTGAAATGAAAAATGTTGTCTCAGGTTTGGACTTGATCCATGTGCCAAGAATACATATTAGTTTTATTTAGGTTGCTTAAACCTTTACTTCAGTGTTTTGTGACTGAATGTTTAACTATGCATTTTTCATCGTTTTCTCATTTTTTCCCCTGAAATTCCCTAAGCTGCTTAGACAGGGGATGGAGGAAATGAATAAATATCACAAAACTGATTGTCTATAAAACACCACTGGATTACTGATTCACACGTACAATAATTGTTCTTTCAAAATAGCACATAAAAATAGTAATCCTTTAGAATGCTCCATCCCCATTCTACAACTGATGAAAAATGCATGCTCACCAGTTGCAACGCCACAGAATTCCTAAGAGTGCATCTGAATTTAGACTTTGAATAGACATCCAGACTTTGGTGTTTTTGTTTCCACATCCATACAGTTTTGTGCATCCTAGATTAGTTTGCAAAGGTTGGTAAATATTGCTGGTTAGGTCATGGGTAAATCATTAGTTTTACTCAGTGTCTTGAGTTAGTTTTGCTTAGCAAAAAAAATTCGTGGACAATTTTTTTTCAAAGTCAAATAATTGCATCTGACAACATCTGATTTTATAGCTGTATTTCCAGCTATATCAGAAAGAACTTCTTTAATAATTTCCAGACTATCAAATCATTCAACTTGCTCAGTCTTCTTGTTTCAGTGATTCTTTTTCACTTGTCCTTGTAGTTGGAAGAGAAAATTTAAAAGAGAAGGGACAGAAATGGAACCAGAAAAAATTTGAAGCCCATAGAGCAAAAAGGAAATGGACAACATTGGTGATAAGAAGGAAAACAATTCTTTCTCAGTTCCCTCCTACTTCTGAGGAAGGCAGCCTTCACTTCTGAAGGGCCAGCTAGTTATCTCTGCCACTGCACTCAGTGAGAATTTCAGCTGTTAATGAACAGGTGACATTACAGACCCTGTGAATTTTTTACCCTCGGCTTTGCTGACTCTTTCTACTTCACTTCTCATACTGGGATTTCTTCACCTACCCACGCTGCTCTCTCTTTGGCCAGAACATTATGGTTTCCTCAGAGTGCTGAGCAAGGTGGCCAGGGCAGCTGTTCATGCCCGCCTCCTGCAATTTCTGTCACTGACGGACCTCACTGCCACACCACTCCTCAGTTATTACTTCTCCAGACAGTTTTATTTTGTTACTGGAATTTTCTTTTTCTCAATGGCCAGTGGGATTTTTCCCAATCTGATACTCTGTATTCAGCCTTCTCCAGACAGAAACTGGAAAATAACAACCAAAATTATCTAAAAAAAGAAGGTGCAGCTCCAAAACAGATGACAATTGGTCATGCACACATAATATCATTGACTTGATTTTTATTTCTAGTTAGAATACTATAACTTCTTGTATCATAACAGAGAAAAAAAATATATAATTATTCAACATGGAGTAAATTATTAACATTTTCAATCTGTGAAAACTGTCTCCTTTTTTGTTGTTTTGATTTGGGTTGGTTTTAGTTTTAATTTTGGCTTGGGGTATGTGGCTATTTGTATATACAAAATTTTCAGTATTAAGAGTGCTTTTTAAGGAAATACCAAAGATTTTTTTAATGATAATTACATTTGCTAACTCGTGACTGTAGAAATTGACAGAAGTATAATTTCAGGTACAGTATGGAAATGTGACTGAACAGGTGACTGAGAACAGAAAATACTGACATTTTGGAATGATCCATTTAAGCCATGACACACAGGACATATAATTCTACACATGGCAAAGTCTATTGACGTGAATTTCAAGGAAGATAAAGTTAAGATTTTCCCTTTTAAAATAGTTTCAAGGCTATTTCCTTTTAAAATTGCAGGCTGCAAATCTGACAAAAAGTCATATGCAGAAGCCTGAGTGTAATGCAGCATTACATGAGCAAGTTATACTAATGCAATATAAGATTTGACCTACATATGGTCATAATTTTGCTTTCTGACAGATTGAATAAATCTAGAAAGACCTTGACCCACCCACAAAATTCGAGGGTGTAGAGGAGGTGCATGGACACTGCAGGACAGTGACAAGAAGCTGTTATTAATTAGTTCTGGGAAAAGTAAAACTAGAGGGATGTGTGGTGTAAAATGAGGGAAAGTGTCATATAGTTTGGTGAAGAGGTAGGCTGGACTAAACTGGTGAGGAAACTTTTGACACGTGAGTGACCATGAAGTGAGTTGATGTAGGTCTCCTCTCTTCTCCTTCTCCTTCTCCTTCTCTTCTCCTTCTCCTTCTCCTTCTCCTTCTCCTTCTCCTTCTCCTTCTCCTTCTCCTTCTCCTTCTCCTT
>JBBMKD010000102.1:136766656-136817818 GCA_037834095.1 Argya squamiceps | reverse complement strand
CTTCTCCTTCTCCTTCTCCTTCTCCTTCTCCTTCGCCTTCTCCTTCTCCTTCTCCTTCTCCTTCTCCTTCTCCTTCTTCTCCTTCTCCTTCTACTTTTTTCTTTCCTCTCCCCCCCTTTTTCCTATTTTCATAAGAAATAATTACATTGTTTAGTTTTCTGGAAATTCTGGGCAAATCCCATGTCCTTCTTCCCGCAAGTTTACATTTATAGGGTTCCAACCTGTGAAATTTCCACACACATCCAATGATCTTTAGACAATTATGTGAACTTTAGGTTTGAGGATTCAGAACACATGCACGTATAAGCCGTATAGGAAGTTCCTCACTATTATGCTGAGCCAGGAAGAAGAAAATTAAATAAAGTCAAAGTGCTTCCACTGTACTACCCATAGTTCTCATGATAAAGCTTTTTGCTGTAAAAGCCTCCAGACTGGTAGGTGTGTAAACAAGAAATGTGTCATTCTTGAGTTTGGACTAGGTAATATTAGGGTTTCAGACCTGTGAATTACAATACTTAACGTATTTATTCTCATTTAGGAATACAGAAGTAGCAAGAATTATGGAGTCCAGTCATTAAAATTGTTGGTCAAAGAATTTACTGCATTAGAATGCTGAAGTTCTAGCTTAAAACATAAAGTACCTTTGTTTTCTCTGTAACTAGAAATGTTCTGGTAAGTTCTAGGTGAAATGCATTCTTAGTTATTTTATTGCCATTGTATCAACTTTCATCAAAACCAGTATCCATAAGAATCTGGTACTTACTGATGTCTAACTGATGTGTATTCATAGATGTAAAGCATAACATAATCTATATTTCAGTCTTATTTCTCCTGGCTGTGTTCTTTCAGTCAGCATGTACCTTGCCAGCATGATCCTTTAATATCTCTTCTTTTCTGTTGTTTAAGCTTTAATTCATAATTGTTGAACATGTATAATGAGAAGTTTGAAGGTATTGCAAGACCTCATACAGTGCCCAGGCTTTTCCAAAAATAAACCTAATACAACCATAGTGGGAGTTTTCATTCTACTGGCAACTTATATAATTCTGCAATTAGCTAGTCCACTCAGGTCCTTTCACAACTTTTTCAGCTGATAAGCTCTTACCCTGGAGCAGAACTTTCTGTTATGAGCTGCTACCCTGTCACTCCTCAAGAATATACAGATCTTTTATATCATATCCTGGTTATCCTCTACTGATAAAAGTTCCAAATTGAGAGGTATAAGCAGATTGGTATATTGCTTTATTTTGTCCTGAGTGAAAAGTGGACATTGGACAATTAATCACCATCTGTTTCAATACTGAGTCTTGAAGAACACTACCAGTAATTAATCTCCAGTTCCTCCACCAATATTTGCCTGCCAGTTTCATGCTTGACATCACAGATTCTTCATTCTTTCCTTTGATTTCAAATTGCAAGCTTTATAGTTGGCACCATTTCCTGAAGTCTCGATAGATGAAATCCAGAGTACTTCCTTTGTCTAGAAACTCTGTCTAGGATGATCTACATTTGATTAAATCCTTGTTGGTTCACATCCTATTAAATTGTCTTTAAATATTTTTTCCTTCAAAATATGTCCTAAAGCAATCTACAGGGTTACAGGCTTACAGATGCCTGATTACTTTCTCCTCTTTTAACTGTAGACACAGTATCTGGTGTTTTATTTGAAAGGTGTGTTCTCATAAATCCTGCAAGGAAGACCCCCTAATCCCCTTGACTTCAGTGCATTAAGACTCATTACTTCTGTTTCCACCACAGTTGAGATAACAAGGGTGTGTAAATGAAAGCTGCCATGAAACATTCTGTTTTCTCCTCCCAAATCAACATAATGGTCCTTTTTGAAACCTGAGGCAAAATTTGTTTCATTTTTGGCCACACCTAGATTATCTTTAATCTCTTTTTTACCTTGACTGCAAAGCCACCCAACTTCTTTCCTTGTGTATTTTAGTCTCAATTTATATGGTTCAAAAAGCAAATAGCATATAGTTCAATATGTTCTTCTAGGCCAAACACAGAAACTCTGACAGTCTAAAGTAGTATCTTTCATCTGTAGATTACTGGAGAGTTCTTTCAAATTTTTCTGTAGTTTAAAGTAAAACATTCTGTAAGATTCAATACTTTTGACTTTGAAATTCCAAGTTTCTTCTATGGTCAGATCCCTTGGGATTCTAATTTTAATGGGCTTTATTAAATATTTTCATTAGTTCATCAAAGATTGTCCTTTTGAATTGTAAATGTTTGGTTGAATATCTGATTTTTTAATCACTTTGTCTTAAATGGAATCAGTTTCTATTTGCTTGATTAAGGTTCATTTTCTGTTTTCAAAATCATAATCCATACAATGAATCTAATGAAAAGTATTTCATCTAGGCACTGGTTCCGCATTATTTTCTCATTTTAGATTTATTTTGCTATCCTTCCACAAAGTGGTCCTGACCCAAACAAGTTATTACATTACTACACTCTTTCATTTCTTTGGCTTCCACTCTGTAAGTTAGAGCTCCAACTTTCTTTTTTCTTTCTTCTTATCTTAAAGACTGATTCTCCTTCAATATCTATGTTCCACTTGGTATTGCTGTTCTCTGATATCTCTATCTCTATAAAACTTGGTTTCATCTCTAATGGGTGTAGCTCAAAATCCTCCCTTTCTGAGGAACACAAAATAATGTAGAAGCATTTCTTAGTTTCATAACATACCAATTAAATAACTAATTGCAATGGTGGAAGGCACCAGGGCATTGCATGTTGAGAAGGTTGAATGTAGAAACTCCAAAATTCCATGAACAAGTCTACCCTTGCTCTAGATGGATTCTTTTACTAAACGTATCACCATAATATCTCAACATCTTCAATGGTGTGGTAAGCAACATGACTAGCATTTAACATTTGCACTTTGTTTTCTCTTGCTGTTATCTTTCCTCTTAGTGCTAAAATATTTTTGTTTTGATTTTTGGCTTTTTCATGCCATCCTTCTTTCTATTTGTTGTACTGAATGGGGCATGAAGAATGTCACCTGTGCAAAGGAGAAAAGGTTTCAGTAGCTGTATGAGGCAGTTCTTGGGTCCATTTGGCTTTAGACTGTTGTCTGAGACCACTGTCCTTCAAAAAAAGGTTTCCTATTTTGGTTCTGACCCTAATAAAAGTATTGCAGCACAGAAACTCATCTGCCATAGAGGATGTTATCCTAACTTTGATTGGCATGTAAAACCCAGAGACTAATTCCTTGATGTGTCTCTTCTGCAGAATTCCTAAGGTCTTAGAATCTGAAGCTGCGTTTTTCCCAATAAGCACTGGCATTACCCCAGAGTTCCTCATATTCACTTTTTGTGAAAATTGCCCCTACCTTTATACCATGCTTTACACCAAAAGTACATTAGGCTCTCAGCCATTTCAGTGCAGTGGTGACTGGAAGGAAGAATATCAATAATGACATCAGTGTCCTTCACATCAAATTCCTGCAGAGCCTTTAGGAAAAAAACTTTGAGTTAGCCAGTGGTCCATGTGGCCCTGTCACGTTCTATCATTTGGTGGCTGATTAGCTGCAGATCAAATCCATTTGGGTTTGTTGTCATAAGGTAGGCAGAAGGGATGGGAGGATGCAGGACAGTAATTATGGTAGATAGTCTGAGACATTAAGGAGTTATCATTCAATACTGGATTCTTTCATTTGGCCTCTGAGGCTTTACAGCTTTACACAGAACTCGTCTTACCCAATGGTCACAGGCAACCACTGCCAGCTTTGCCAAGAGACTCCTGAGATTTCTGATGATGCTTCTGGTAAAGGGGACACCAGAGTGAAACCTGGCCTGTTTTCAGAGGCATGATCGCATGATGAAGGCTTTTGGGCACCTCAACTCTTAAGCAGAGATTATTATACTGACTCTCTAAGAGTCAGAGAACTGTTAGACTTACAGACTTACAATGGACTACCATTGTATGAGTAAGCAGATTCATTCATAACTGCAGAATGTCTCTTTGCCATTCTATGAGGCCATAAAATCACCCTTGTCTTGGTGTTTAATATGGTTCAGTACCATTGTGAAAGCATTGCAGCAGTTGTAAGCACTGTCACCATTATTACTTTGTTTTTTTCTCTACCATGGACCTTCTCTTTGATCCAAATTTACAGGACAGAATTTGGAGGATTTATAACTTCCTGCTTCTCTTCTGGTTTCTGAGTTTCTTAGTGTAGTGAAATAAATGAGCTACTTCTCTATTTTTTCTCACCAATTTATAAGAAATATGATGATGTGCCCAGACAGCTTTTGTTTGCTTGTTCTTGCTTTGCATGTAAGCAGAGCACCATGAAGAATCCTCTGTGATTAGAGAGAGGAGCTGAAGAGCTCTGAGGGGGGCAAAGTAATAGAGAAAAACCTTTAAGTGCAGGAAGAAATGTCTCATAATAACCTTCCTGTAGATAAAAAAGTCAAAGGCTGAGATGCGTTAATTTGAAAAGGCAGATGGAATTCTTGTGTACATTTGAAAAGTGACAACTCCAAGTGTGCTTTCAAGGTGAAATTTCAAAAAACACCTGCCTGAGTTAGGGGCATAAACCTAACTGGAATCTGAGTATTTTAAAAAATCTCATGCCAAAATCACTAGAGAATAAAAATACGCTGTAGACTGAAAGAGTAGTATCTAAAATATGGCCATTTTCATGGCATAGTCCACATCTGCAAGTAATTATGGGTGCAAATGTGGATATGTCAACATCTACATACATTAATGTACCTGTTAATCTAAAAGTTAAATGTATGTTTGTAATCAAATAACATGCTCTGCAAAACTGTTCCCAGCCATTTGTGCATGTACGAAGGGAAGCTATGTTAACATTAACCTTTAGAATTCTAATGTTGATCTTTTTATCACGTACAAATGGAAATCACACCAATATCAAAGGTAAATATACATATTTGAGGGAGATATTAATACTTTCCCTCATTTTATTTTATTGAGAACTGTATTTTCCACCTATGTTGTTCATCAATTCTCTTTTGTGTAGCAATGAATAAGTGAGTAACATGAACTTGCATGAACATAATTGTCAGTAATTAGTTTTTAAATACTTTCCAGTTCGGGAGGCTAGGCGCTGATCTTCCTGATTATTTAAAATTGCCCTTTAAATACTCCTTTACACGTTGCAGTGAAATTTAGATTTAAAAACATAATTGCAAACTCCTCTACACAAAACTTTACCCAAAGAAAATGTCAGACTTGTATATCTATGGCTCACTCGAAGAAGAGGGAATTATTTTTTTTCTCTTTCTTTCAAAGACATATACTGATTAGTTAACTATCCTGAGGTCTGACATTTTTCTGAGTAGATTGTCATCATAATTGTTGATTTATACTAATAAAAAAATACAGTTTCACTGAACTGACTTTCCAATAAGATTATTTTGCTGTGTTGGACAAAAACCACTCTAATTATGAGGTACTTGCTCCTGCCTAGCTTTGTAGCTTTTAAGACAGATTTATTCATTTCAGATGTCTGGTATGCACATGAAGATTTTTTCCTGGAAAACTTCAGCCATCGTTGGGACTATGATTAACATGTTATATTGTTATGCTGATTATTAAAATGTAAACTACCAGCTACTTCGTTAAGTTTTTGCACATTCAAAGTCTGTCTCAAGAACCTGCAGATTGAGAAAAGCTTACCCTCAGTGTTGAAGAGGTGCTTAATGATATCCTTCTGAAAATCTTATCAAACTAGTTGTAAACATCTGAAAAGTCACCTTTAGCTTGTGCCAAGAACTTTGTCACAGCCTGGAAGTAATCTCTTTTTAATAACCCTTCTTTACGCCTAGAGAGCTCCTTAGAGCTCTTGTAATCTGCAGACAAGAGGAGTTCTCTGGTGGGTTTCCCCTGCTGAAATCTTCTGTGGCTCCTGGGAATCACACATCATGAAAACAAACTATACTGCCTGCCTTTTGCCATCTTAAGGATTTCAGTATTGTCCATTTACACTTTGGCATTTCTGGCTTTTTCTTTATTTATATAGACACACACAACCCTCCAAGGCACTACATTTGAAGGTAACACATTAAAAGAACATTAGCCTGCATTCTTGCCTCCCCCAGCCCTTTGTGTAAGCAATGATGCAGGCTCTAATTACCTGTATACATTCAATAATTTTTTCCTCCATCAGTGCCCTTACCTCACTCATAACAAGGCCTGAGCCTGGGACTCAGTCAGGACAGTATACTGAATTGAACTGTGTTGTAAACAACATTTTATAGACCTCTTCCCCTATTTGTTGCAGAAGTTCAAGGTGTGTGATCAAAACAAAAACACTGTGGGATTAAAAACAAAACAATGGTTGCCCAAGTAAAGCCAAGACAGGTTATACTGCAGTCTTTGACACCGTGGGCATGTTTTCTGTGGATAAGTGTATACTGTGGAGGTAACTGAGCAGGTCAGGCACCAGGAACAATTCTGCAGCGGCACAAGGGAATTCATTCTTCAAAGTTAAGCTCAGGGCTACTTGAAGCTTCTATGGCCAGACTGGTTCTTGCAGCTGGGTTGGCTTGGGTGGACAAGAATTTGCAGTCTAGAAAATACACAGAGCTTTTTTTGTCTTGCTTGGTTGCATACATTGTATGCATTGCAAGGAGGGCCAGTCAGCAATTTTGCATTTCCTACTACCCAACTCACAGGATACTCCTGGGATACTCCTTTTGTGTGTGGAGCTGCAAGCAGAACTGATGTGAGCCATACGTTGAACTGAGCTGTTACAAATGATAAATGATCAGCCAGCAAGTTTAATGTATTACTTAATTAAACTAAGAATCTTTAATGATAATTTCTTATGGAAAAACAAGGTGTCAATATGTTTTTCAATAGACATCTCTCAATGCTATCATTAGACTTCAAAGAAGAGCAAAAATCTTATGCTACTTCATATCTGTGGAATAATATTTAGGGAGTACCATTAAAAATAAATAAAATAACTGAATATAGTAAGAGATTCAAATATGCAAGAAAGAAAAAATGGGACCCTGAACCTGAACCCTGACGAAATTATGTAAAAAATCCGTTGCTACCTATATATAATAGAATCACAGAAGGTTTTGTGTTGGAAGGGTTGTTAGGGATCATTTAATTCCAATCCTCCCACCATGGGCAGGCCACATTCTGCTAGGCCGAGTTGCTCAGAGCCCCATCCTGGGGCTTGAACACTTCCAGGGATGGGGCATTCATACTTTCTCTGGGTAACCTGGTCCAATCCTGGCAGAGATTTCTTCCTGATGTCCAATCTAAACCTACAATCTTTAAGTTTAAAGCCATACATTCCCCCTTGTCAGAAGTCCCTCTCCAACTTTGCTGTCATCCCTTTAGGTACTGGAAATCTGCTGCAAGGTCCCCCTAGAGCCCTCTCTTCTCCAGGCCAAGCAACCCCAAATCTCCCAACCCACCATCACAGGACATGCTCCAGCCCTGTGATTATCTTTGTGGCCTCCTCTGGACTTTCTCCAACGAGTCCATGTCCTTCCTCTGTGGGAATCCCAGATCTGGAGGTACTCCAGGTGGGGTCTCATGAGAGCAGAGTACAGGAATAAGAATGCATGAGACAGAATTTCTCTGCTGTCTACACTGAGTCTCCAGTAAGGCTACCCAGCCAACTGTCATTTAATGCTTCCTAAATAATTGGAACTTTATAATATTGGAGTGGTTTGGTCATTAGTTTTGTTGAATTGTTTTTTTTTAATGTGATACCTTTAAAGTACAATAAACACCTTCTGCATGATAGAATAAAAAAGTAGCTGCACTCTGCTTCCCATTTTTCTCTCAGAGATGATTTTCATTCAGATCCTTTCTTTTTTATTTTTCCCAGCCTGCAGTCAACTGAGGATTTTTGCTGAGCTGCTCAGAAACCTTGCTGCCTTGCATACTGAAATCATGAAGTACTGTATATCGCTCTCTAGAAAGGAAAAGTAAATACCGGAGTGTTCTAACCGAGGTCATACTTTCTCCATGTCTAGACGTCTTTGGTAATATCTCCCTTTTATAATTCTGCTCTGCCTTCCATGTACTCAGCTGTGAGCTGTGAGCCTTTTTGCTCTTAGTTGCATAAAATATGCTGAATTTCCGGACAACTTTCAGTACAGCATCTCAGATTATTAGGGCTGGTGTGTGTGATCTTTTATGAAATCAGATTTTTTCCTCTGAGGAACTTTACTCAGTAAACCAGTGGCAAATTTGGAATGAAAATATGACTGATGTGGTTCCTTAATGCCCAGCTTGTTAAGCAAATGCTGTTGAATCCAGTCCCCAGTAAACAAGCTTAACTTCTTGTTCCACTAGAAATATATTTTACTAAGAATCTTTGTAGATTACTCTTTATGCAAAAAATATTGTCACTAGTCATGGTTTTGAGCAGAAAAAAGCAAACATTTATTAAATTAAATCATATGCTGAATCAGTGTTTACCCTTATAGTTCCACTTTTTTAATATTAATACTCTTTTCTAACTCTTTGTACATAAATAATCTTTTAAGAGAGTAACAATGAAATATAGACAATCCACATCAAATGAATGCAAACTTTTGATGTAATTATCAAAGGTCTGTTGGATTTTGTCTAATTTTAATTAGTATTGGGTTCTAACCAACAAATGCAAGTCTCACATGAATTTTTTAAATCCAAACATTATGCCCCCTTGCACAAAGGATTTTGGCTTAACTTGGCCCATTATAAAGGTAGTGGTTATTAATAAAACTATGTAGAATTTCAGATTTTGAAAACTAAACTGCTGAGGATTTGCTTTAGCTTGGAGCAATTAACTAATTGGTCTATGCACTAAATGAAACTCCAGTAAAGGTTTTTGGGGTGGGTTTTTCACTGTTAGCTGTTAAGAGAACTGTTTTAATATTTAAAAAGAACATACTAACTTGAAATTCTTCCTGATATATAGAGTCATAAACTAAGCAGATCATAAAATCATAGATCATTAAGGTCGGAAAAGACCTCCAAGATCATCAAGTCCCTCCTTTGACCAATCACCAGTTTGTCAGTTGCACCACAGCCCTAGGTGCCACAACAAGCCTTTCCTTGAGCACTTCCAGGGATGGTGACACTACCACCTCCCACAAGCCCTTTCAGTGAAGACATTCTTCCTGATGTCCAAACTGAACCTTCCCTGGTGCAGCTTGAGGCCATTTCCTCTCATCCTGCCAGTGGCTGCCAGGAGAAGAGTCTGATCCCCACCTGGCTACAGCATCCTGTCTGGGAGCTGCAGAGAGTGATGAGGTCTCCCCTGAGCCTCCTTTTCTCCAGGCTGAACACCCCCAGCTCCCTCAGCTGCTCCTCATCTGATTGTGCTCCAGGTGCTTCACCAGCTCTGTTGCCTTTTCTTGTCTTGTTCCAACATCAAAATGTCCTTCTTGTAGTGGGTGGCCCAAAATTGGACACAGGACTCAAGGTATGGCTTCACCACTGCCCAGTACAGAGGGACAATCACTTTCCTAGTCCTGCTGGGCATATTGGCTCAAAAGAAAATTGTCACCTTTCTTGAATCTGCATGCATCCTTGCCAAGGAGCCATGCTAATCTTCTCTGCATTGTTCCAATTTTTGTGAATGTACTACCAAAGTGAAATATGAGATATTACCATTACTATCAATGTCGTGGAGAGCTTAAGCACAGAGATACTGGCCATTGTAAATAGCTATAAAAAAAGGATTGCTGCATGCATGTTTGCAACATTTTCCTATGTTCTTTTACTGATTCCAGTCCTTTTTCTCTGGGAAACACCAAATACCATTTGAACAGGCAAAGAAACACAAAGTTAACCGGACTGAGATTTTCTGACCTACAAAACCATTTGAGTTTTGCTAAGAGATTAGAAATCAGCTCTATTTTTTCCCCTGGTAGACCTTTAACCAATGAGGAAAGCCCACAGGAAGCAAGGGGTGATTCATGGATTCTGAAGCCAGAAAGGACCACTAGTACCATTTCATCTCTAACCACAGGACCTATATTATTTGTTTCCCCTAGGGGGTCCTTGGAGAGGGGAAAGTTGATGGCCTAGTGGTAGCTGCCAGCCCTCCAGTCTGTTCCAGCTGCTGCAGGGTGAGGAGCTGAGTGTGGCCATGGGAAGGGTGATGGATTTGAGTAGCCATGGTCAGACCCTTGCAGGATGAGTAATGGGCTTGAGGGTTATGAAAAGAAGTGGGCCAACACCAGGAGCCACATTTCAGGAGTGCCCACTTCCCCATCTCACTGCCCCCTCTCTAACTTCCTCTCCCCACAGCTGCTCTAGCCCCTCAAATCTCCCTACAGCATACAAATAATCTCCTCTGCTCTATTCCTCTTCACTCACTACTCCAGGGCTTGCTCTGGCACCACCTTGACTCCCCATAAAAAACTTTGCCAATGTCAAAGATTAGGTTTCTACTCTGCATCCATTTTGGATGAGTTTTTCATGCTTCTAAAGATGGACAGGTTCTTTTCCCTGGGGGCGTGGGCTGGCAGCTCCACAACATGCTTTTGCTCCCTGTTCACAGCATTTCAGTGTGTTCAGACTTCTGCTGAATTCAGGCCACCTATCCAGGAGATTCAGTGCACTCTAACAGCTGACTCCTGATTGCTTTTCACAGCATCAACGTTTTGTCCCCTTCAAACTGTGCCCAGAATTCAGATTATTTTCAAATAAGCGTTAAAATGGCTTAGGACCAAGAGTCTTGCAGTGTCTTATTAGTAATGGCCCAGATAATTAATGCCTTTCCATTAATGCACACATTTTGAGTGCTATCAGTCAAGTGGCTTTTAAATCATGTAATCTGTGCTCTATTAATTACATATAATGCAGGATTTTAAAACACAGTGTCATGTGTAGTATGTCAAATGCCTCAGTGAAATTTGATTAGACTATAACAACACAGCTACCTTTGTCAACCAGACCTATAATCTTATAAAAGAAAAACCTAAAGAAGATAATTTGACAAGAACTACTTTCTCTGAAACTACATTGAACAATATTGCTTTATTTTTAGCACATAATTCCCTGTTGATAGAATGCTGACTTTGTCCAGCTTTCTATTTTTTTTTCCTAAGTTTAGAATCAGAATAACTGATATATCATTTCCTGGGCCATTTTCTTTAAATGTTGCTATTGCTTTGGCAAGTCAGCAGTTCCTTGGAATATCCTTTCTTTCCCATGACTTGGTAGAAAAAATTAACTCTAGTGGTCCAGAGACCTTCTTGACAATTTTTTAAACGTTTTCAGGTAAGAGCAAGGTTTTAAATATTTGATTTTAGCAGAAGATATGAACTATTCAGAATCACTAATTGTTAGGTTTAATTCCCTTTAATATTTTATTCCAGTTACTATTTAGTTTTATTTTTAAAGAAATCTGCTGGCCAATATTGCATTCATTTATTTCTGAAAGGAAGAAATGTAGGTATCAAGACCCCAGTGGGACCTTAAGGCAGATAAGTGGCTAAAACTTAGCTCTTGTTCTGTCCTAAGGGTGGGAGTGCTGGTTCATCTCATGCTGAGCTCATGAGGTGGCTGTATGGTTTATCTTTGGTAAGCATACCAGGAGAGTCTGCAAGGAGTGGTTTATTGATAAAAATGATGAATTTACATCTATGCTGGTTCTTTATTAGCCCCCTAGAAATGTTTTTTTGTCTACTTTTTCCTCATTGTTACAACCTGCCATGGTAGTCAGCAAAACACATTGTACCAAGAAACTTCCCTTTTCCTTTCTAACAGTGCTGTAACTTCATGCAGTTTGAGAAGTCTTGAGGCCAAACAGAACTGTGGATCTTCCCACAGGAGGGTTTCTCTGTAGGGTGATGCACCTGGAAAAAGCACTGCCTGTGGTAAGAATCAAAGTACCCTGAATAACTGTCTGCCCTAGAAAATCCCACAGCTTTTCTTGTATCTCGTGGTTTACCAAGCATGACAACAGGTGTGGGTGACTTGTTGCTTTGTAGTTTGTTTGTTTGTGTGTTTTCATCTGAGATTTTCACATTCTTGAAAGGTGTTTTGTTCCCCTGGTCTTTGAAAACTCTTGAAAATGTGCAACCTAGAGGTTGAAAACCTAGAGGCAAACACAGGAGTTGAGATTTCATTGTCTGCAAAATCTGTTACACAAACCTGGTGAATTTCTGGGTCTTACCATCCTCAGATTTCGAGTCTGGCACAGCAGAAAAGTTCTAACAATGAATTCAGGATTATTTCAGACCAGATATTTGCAGGATGTTACAAGTAGGTGTCTGGGGAAAGCTGATGTTCTGCTGATTTTTTCCGTCATCATCCCCAGTCAGAGATAAGGTACCATTCTGCACAGACCTATGGGGTGAACTAAGGTAATAAAGATCAGAATAAGTGTACAAAGATAATTAGTCACTACTTATATGGAAAGATCTAACAACACGGCTATAAATGTAATAACTTTATTTGCAGGATTATGAAAATCAGCACTGAAACTATTATTTATAGGTAAACTGAAATACCAGAATCAAAAATATTTGCTCTGTTATTATTATTGAAATGGTGAACTGCTCAGTGTGTTTCATTCAGCCTTTGATGGACATGGCTTAAAGCTGACATTCATTATTTCCATTTTTTTTTTGTTGTAGCACACCTTGTTAGGAAGGACACTCAAGCAGTCCTTAATTACAGTAACACCTTCAAAAAAACCCATCCATGGGTACCTAGATATCTATATATTGCTCTTCAGCGCATACCACTCTTATAAAAACACAGTATAAAAACCCCAAATAAAATCATGGAACAGCTATGTTAAAAAGTGAGTTAGTTGACCTACATAATAAGGACCAGTTAGAAAAAATGTAGCTTCACTTCCCATTTATCCGTATTCTTTACATTGCAGGGGGGGAGTTATTTCTTTGTTAAATCATGTCTTTGACCACAGTTCAAAAGTCAATATTCTGCTGTCAGATGCAACTTGCAACTGAGGGATAGGTAAGGAACTTAACTAGGAAGTTTTGTGAATAGGGAATTGAATTTGCATCTAATTCACTAAGCGCACATGTTTACATGACCTTTATAAAAGGGAACTAGAGCAGTTTTATCATGAGCTCTAGGCAATCTGACATGGTGAGATGATTGAATCAAGAGGCTCAGGTACTTCTTACATGAGAGCAGAACTGAAAGAGAATTATTTCAATTTAAATGCAATTTCATATCAAATTCGTGGCTATGTTAGTCTTATGAAATAATTGTAGTAGAGCTGTAAATGACTGTCCAGAAGCTTCTAGGGTAGCAACAAACACTTTAAGGCTGTCAGTTCAGCCGGGTTCCTTCTTGCTACCAAACAATACTGGGAGGGTATTGTGGAGATTTGGTGTCAGATTGTGGCAAGTGATATTAAAGCAGATAGATAATATTTACTGAGATCTAATGTATTACAATTAGACATTAAATTCTCATAAGAATACCAAAGCTTGGTTAAATTACATGGGCGATTTAATTTCTAGCCTCTTTTAATGCCAAACTTTCATTAGACTATGAGTATGCAAAGAATGATTTTGATTGTATGACCTGTCCCGTGTTTAAGAGCCAAACATCTCTCATTCTCTGCAAGCACTACATGCCTCTATGGATTTAGAGCACTGGGTTTTGAAATATGTAGAGAAAAGAGGTACTTTTGAAAACCAAGAAGGATATTGAAGTTCTTCTTTACTCTGCAAATGCTCAACAGCACACTTTTCAGGAGCGTGTCAAAACTGCCTGTTCACCCACATGGGCATCAAGGATATGTGTCTCAGTATGCCTTACATTTCCAATGAGAATAATTAATACATTGCTTACCAAGGGAGAAGGGAGGGTGGGAAAAATGGAATGTCTACATAGTTTCTGCCAGAAAGTCATGAGTTTGTTCTGTCTATGTTTCCAACTGACAAGGAATTTTGTGTGTGATATGTGACTCTGGACAGAGTGGTGCTAAGCCTACTTTAATAGACACTGTCCATTGCCTTTTTGGACAACCCACTGACCAACTCTTCATCTTGTTTGCCATGGGTGTATAGGCTGAACTGCTTCCAAAAAGCAGCTGACAAGTAATGCAGTGTGGGGGCTCTGTGGGACAGATTGCCAGTGGTATTAGGATTACCTATGTCATGCCTGTGATAAATGTAAAGTTAACAAGCAAATATTCCCAACCCAAATCCACTGAGATTTCACAGGATAATAAGTGTAAAGGAGTAGAACAGCAATGCAGGGTTTTCTATCCTTTTAATGGCTCATTAATACTAATTATTAATGTTTAATGGCTGATTACATCTTCATCCTGCACAAGGCCCCAAACATGTGTCAATGTTCTTGTTCCATAGGTTACCTGGTTTACTGAGTGTTCCCTAATGCAAAGGCAGCCCCAGCAAGATGACCTCCCTCAGCCCTGCTCCCAAGACCTTCCTAGCTGCCCTTCTTCAGGTAGGCAGGTTTCTTCCAGTACAGCATGCCAAGTCAGTCCAGTTCAGAGAACAGACTTTCTGGTTCTCTGCTGGGAGAAATAAGGGACATATGAGATAATGAATAGTAATGGCAGAAAGATATCTATTGATGGGAATATCATCTAGGTTGTGGGACCTATTTTTAGGGAATTTTTTCTAATTCTTTGCCACACTAGAGGAAAAGTTTATTTTTCTTTTCAGTTTTCTGAACCATATTATCCATAAAAATTTTTGAAAGTCTTAGCAATTTACTTAATATTCATAATCCTGTTTAATTATAGCTACATGTGATTTTTTATTCTTAGATATAGGTTTTCCAGGTTATAATAATACACAGGAAATGTAGTTTGCAAAAACATTGCACAGATACATAGTGCTCAATTTTGATGAAGCTGGGTACAGACTGGGGACTGATTGTGTCTCTATTATGCCTCATAGATTGAAGAAATCAAATGGTCTTAGCATCTGGGTTTTAAGACAGTCTAAGTAAAAACACAGATGTTACTGCCAGACTGCACAGAGTCTTGTAGTGGATGAGCACAGTGGAAAGATACTGCAGACATCCCATTTCTCCATTATGTTCCCATTCTGTGTCTCACCTGAAAGGTCCAATAAGCATCTAATGCCCTTTTAGTTCTCAATAATGGAAATCTATTGCTTTTGGGTTATGATTAAAGTATCCTTCATGGTTTTTGTAATTTGTTTTAATGGAAAATGTTGATGGTGTTGCTGGAAAAACAAATTCATTGTTGTATCAGAGGAGGTGTGCTCTAGCTTAAGAGTTAAGCCAGAAGAGAAGAATGGAAACATGAAGACCTCAGCCAGTACTTCAGCTGCTTTTCAGAATGCAAACATTTATGTTCTGGTTGAAAATACAAGGTTTTCCACTTACGATTTCAATTTATCTTCTTTTTCTTTACATCTACTGCTTTTTTTTTTTTTTTTTTTTGGGAAAATTGCATTTTCAAACCGGTCTGTAACACTATAAAGGGCACTTGTGTGCCAGTCCTTCACTGAATCTCTGATCATTTACACCTGGTCATTTCTGCAATAGAGCCCCTGACATGATTCATGGTGGGTGCATTTCAATGTAGCAGTTCCCACCTGAGATTTAAAGGAAGATTTTGACATGTTTAAAAGCTTTTCTTTTTAGCTAAGGGGAGGGATAGGTTGCAGATCTGCCCCCCCCACTATCCATAGAGGCCAATAGGACATATACAAATATTTTTACATGGATACAAAATTTGTAGTGCATGCAGGAGAACATACAGACATTATACAACATGCATGACAGGGATAAGAAGCATTATGAATAACTGAAAAGCAGATTTGCTAGCTTCTATGCTTTATCTTATCCGTGTTTTTTCCTACTAAATACTTCATAGTCCTGACCTTTCCAGCAAAATTTCATCCTGTAAAATAATCTGAAATGCATGTCTTCATTTGGTCACAAGCACATGCTGCCTCTGTACCCTTTCAGTGGCTGTATGCTCTGGATGAATCAGTAATTGCAGCAAACACAGTAAACAGAAAATCAGGATCACAGCCCTTCTTAAAAGGGAATTATAAGAAAATATTACAATGATGAATGTGTCCAAATATCTGTTGCTGTTGTTTCTTGATGTAAATCGTTTCATTTATAACTCTTCACAGGTTAGGAACCTTACCAAGATATTCTCCTCCCAGATGGTTTCTTCAACACTCTGCTCCTGCAGGAAATTGTCAAGTCTGCATGGTCTGCTCTGGATCTCTGCCTCCCTAGCAGGGGAACAGAAATACCAGGAGATGAGTTGTCCCTGAGAGTTCCCCACACAGCAAATATGCAATCAAGGGTCTTTAACAGATTTTCATCTCCTAGTTTGTGGATTTTCATTTATGGTGTAACAAACTTTGGCAGAAATCCTGAACAATCTTCCAGTCACTTGAATCGAGCCTTTCTGTGGTCTGATTTACTGCAAGGTCTGTTGCAGGATGTTTATTCTTTTCCCTCAAGCTATTTCATCTTGGAGAACCACGCAGTGTTTCTCTGATTCAGTGATGATAAAACCCAATCCATCTATCAAGATGAGTCAGCACACTAGGTCTGCTCACACCCCTCTCCCCACACACGTACACGGCACCAAAATGCCAACAAGCTGCATGTTGAACATATGTGCAGAACAGCTATGATAAGTTAGAACAATTGTTAACTTATTCACTGTGCAATTCAAGTACAACTTGTACATGAGTTTCCAAAATTATTTTAATAACAATCATCTTTGACTACACAGTTGAAGATAGTTGGATCTCTTCCTGAAGGCACGTTCCCACAGTAATATCCATGGCACATCCATTACAGACAGTGCTGTTAGTTCTCATTAGCTAGGACAAACAAGGCAGTGAGTCACAATCTCCCTGCATAAAGGATCCCATTGTTTTATACTGATAAACCAGAGATTCTGCTCTGTACTGGTGCAAACCTGACATTGATTAAAGCTTCCTGGGATGTTAGAGAAGCAGCATTTGAATGGATGTGGACTTGAGGTGTCAAGGAAATCTGCCACAAAGATACAGACAGTTTGAATTTTTTTCCAATAGAAGCTTCTCTCATTGTTGGAAGAATATATTCTATCTGCTGCAAGTATTTTCTAAAAGCCTCAAAGAAAACTAGGCTTAAACTAAGTAGATTGCACCAAGTATTTCTAAAGTTTGCTTAGTAAAATAAATTGTGCTTATACACTTTTCACTTAATAGTCTATTTCTAGTAGGTGGCATTTTTTCCCCAAAGTATGCTGGAGTGTATCTAATTTACAGTGAGAAAGTATTCTTCCTCTTATGCTTTGGCTCTTGTTTTGTTGTTAGGTTTTGTAAAATCTTAGCTCTAATGGTGAAAGCCAAACACAGAAATATTTTTACCTGCACTTTGCCAGTAACATCAAAAGATGTGCTATTATCTCAACAGCAATTTGGATTGGTTATCAAATGATAATCTTGGAATGAGTGAGTATGATTTGTGACGGTACTTATCTTTTGTAGGTGTGGTTGGCATGTATTAAAATTTTTTTTTTTTTCTTGCTGGGTAGCATGCCAAAGACTTCAGGCAATAAGTAATTATTCCATGTAAAATATTTATTCTCTGCCAGTCATATGTCTTTCTCAAAGATCTGACTTTGCAGCAAGCATTTAAAACCATGTAAAAGCTTAAATATGAGGCCAGAATGAAACCTGATGTAAGCAAGTACAATAGAAATATGTGTTGTGTGTGTTCAGTAGCTCCCTGTGAGTAGAGACCAGTTGTACTTCCTTTCTGCATTTATTTGGAGCCTTAGGATCAGATTATCCAATATTGGGCACTCAATTTCTGTTCCAGCTGTGACCCAGCTAGGAACCCACTATGGTGAAGATTTCTGTGTTTTAGAGCTGCAAAATGAAACTGCTCTTTCTTTTATTGCATTGTATGCCATAGATTATTACCTGAAAATGTTTTCTGTGCCTGAAGTGAAAGCTCCAGAATATATGCACAGTGTAAAGTCAGATTGACCACAGCAGTTCCCAGCAGAAGCTTCTGCTCATGGCTGTGGCCCTGAGCTCCTGTGCAGCCACAACAGCTCCTCGCTCCCAGCAGGGCACACGGTGAGCTGCTACGTACTAGGAAGTCTAAACTGAGCACATTAAAATAAACTGTGCTAGTTTGAACCTGCACTAATTTATTTAAAGATTTTTTTTTCTCAAATCTAGTGTTAAGAACTGAACTCATAACCTAAGACTTACTTCAACCCTTCCAAAATCACACAAGAGACACAATCAACAGAGGAAATAGGGTAATAAATGTACATGTTACAGTCTGTGTTATCTGCCTTTTCAAATAAAATATTCGCTTCAATATTTACATGTCTAAACCATTAACATCCTCTTTTCCTGATTCTAATTTCAGTATCTAGATACAAAGCTGACTTTATTTTCTCTAATTCCTTGATAGAGTATGCAGACAGCTGCTGCTGCATTGGTTCTTGCCTGCAGGACTGGCAGTGGTTGTACTTCTGAAAAGTTTCAGGGCACATCTCCCTCTTATTAAATGTTGGAAGGCATAAACCTCTTCTCAAGTACAATGAGGAATCAAAATAAGAAGTTTCAGGAGGTGAAATAAACTTCTGAAAGCCAAAACTGTAAAGTAAACCATGGTTACATTTCAGTAAGCTCTTTGCAATGAAAAAGAGCGTCTAAGATCCCTTTCTATTTATTAAATTTTGCAGTAGGGAAATTTGTCAAGTGTTAATGTGACTCCATCTACTTACAAGCATTACCTCTGGCATATGCAGTGGCAGATAATTTAGACCCTTGTATGTAACTTCAACAGTTTTTTGTCCCCTCTCTGGTAGTTATAAAGGGAGTCTGACCAACAATGAAATCTCTAGATGATTAAAAGCCATTCCTTGTCCTTATTGCACAGCTAATCTCTTGTTACACTTTTAATATGCTGTTGCCTTTCAGAAAAGTTTTTATTCCAATTCTGAAAAATCTTGTATAAGTAGCTACCATTCATAACAAACATTGATGCCATTTATTTACTAAATCCTTCTATTTAATAAGCACATGGTTTATTCTTTAAAGTTCCCAGAAATTCAGTATTTCTCCAATGCAACTCTAGTGAAGACTAAACTGAGAAATCAAGTTAACAGAAATGCTGGTGTAGGATTAATATGGTGAAAAAAACCCACAACCATGGCTTATTTTCATAATTTGACAGACAGGTATTATACTGATCATCTTTTTAAACTGATTCTATCTTGGAGATTACACTGATATGTTAATAGCAGCTTCTGATGTTAAGTTGATAATGTCATTTATGTATTGGCACAACACTGGTAGATTGACAAGACTTAAAATCTGTGGCAAGACTCAGCAAGATTTAAAGAGGAACAGAAGGAGCTGAAAACATGATGAAAGAGACAGATGTGAGTGGATCAGGCTGCAACCTTGGACTTATTGGAAGGATTTTCTGTTAACTTCTTGCTAATCAGGCAACATTTACATTAAATTTAATTCTTGAACTTACTGCTCTGAAACTAGGTAACTGAACAATTCCTATCTGCTGCTGAACTGCAGACTTCTGTTTCCAACAACTTAAGCTATCCAATATATTGCTGCACGTAAATGTGGCAGGCCTGTACCTGCTCAGGAATATGAAGGACCTCCTGGATTTGTTTTTACAAGGAGGACATCCTGATTTTCTGTCAGTATATGTGACATAATCATCATGAGATTGTCACTGTTGTATAATTCTACAAGGAAATGACAGGTTCACAGAGCATTCTATATCTGATTTGGCCTGAACCCTGCTGTTATCTCTCACTTCTGATCACTTGGATGTGGAAACAATTCTGAGCTCCGAACATTTTGAAAGGGATTACATGTGAACACAAAAAGCAATATTCAAAGGGGAAAGTTGCAGCCTGACTTTTAAAAGTGTTTGGCAAAGGACATCCAATGAGTTAAAAGGGCTGGGAGTTCCAGACAGAAGGAACAGGGTATGCAAATATTCAATTAGCAGCAGTATGAGGGTGAAACTTTGGAAGAAACAGAACAATTTAGAGATGAATCTCTGGGAGAATTGGCAGGAATGTAGGTGACAAGGAAGTCTTATAAATCATGTAATGAAAAAAGCGTGGAATGTTTGATAGCATGGAACGAAAAACATATGAAAACAGTGCTTCACATTACCCAATTAGAAGCAAATGCAGTGAGAACATTTCAGGGTAATACAGGGATCAGCTTACTTCTAGGCAAGGGTCCAGCTCACACATTTTAGAATGGCTACTGTGGAAGCAAAGTGTGTATAAGAAAGTAGGCGTGAAGATGATTAAAATAACCAGGCCTGCTCATGATTGCATGGGATGAAGACAGTGTAATTAACTTGGCTAAAGGAGTGTCTTATCCTTGCGATATATGTGAGCTGATAAGAGACTAAACAAGTGGAGGCAGCTGAAAATTGAATGAGATGGAATGGAGACTTCAAAACAGCTCCAAAAAATTTGACTCATTATGTTGCTGTAAAACATGTCCATTTGATCTGCAATATGGAAAGAGCATTCAGCTTGGTCTCCATCCTGAAACAATTCACATCATAGCGGCACTTGGGTACAAGCAAGACTTTCACAATGTAATTTTTTCTGTGTTCCAACAAAAGATTAGTTTACCACAGATTACCATGGAATATTTGGCAAAAAAAGTCTTGTAAAAAAAATAATTTTACAGCAGAGAGACAGGCATAATGGAGACAGGGAAACCATGGTTAGAAGGGAGGAAGATGCATAGTATACATGCAGATCCTAGTATCTGAACAGAAATGAAAACCCAACATTGATCCACTAATATAATTTTTAGAAAAGTTATTAGAAGCAGATGTAAGGAAATCAAATTTTAGTTTTCCCTTCATCATCAATAATTCCTGAGTATATTGTTGCCATTTCCCTTGGCTTTTCCAAATGAAATTTTATAACATGAGAAAAAGAATTCTAACTCTCAAGCTGACCCTTATAATTCTGAAGTAGTGAAGATTAGAAAGAATCTACAAGATAAAGAATGAAGACAATTGCAAATAGTTGAAGGAATAGATGAAGAAACAACTGTTTAGGATACACTGGATAACTTTTTTGTTTGTCTGACTGTTTAACTACATAAAAGAGTTGGTCTAAGCAGAAATTTTTATTGTTCTTCGTAATTTCTATCTAAAGTGAAAAAAAAATCACAATGGATACACAAATGAAAAACCAAACAAGAGCAGAAGCATTTATTTTACACACAGGAAAAGTTTTCATGTGATCTAGTATACAAGTTTCCCCCTGGTCACTTGTACTAAACTTTAAAGAATCTGGGCTTTCAAAAAAAGTCAAGTGGGCTAGCAGCTGACCCTCCACACAATGTTCTTACCAGGCCAAGAGCTCAAAAGTGTTATGAATTATGAAGACCTGGCAGTGGTAGCATGACCTTTCTCACTCTTACTGTAGTTCACAGCAATGTCTTTGAATACATCTGAAGAATTCTTTTAATTAGAAACATCTCAACCAAACATCACATTATGTTAATAAAAATATCTGTAGAAACACTGTATTTTGTTGTCCTTGGAATTTCAGTTAAAACTCCCAAGTAACAGTTATCTAAATTTTAAAGTGTATTGTTTTAAGAGAAAACTTTAAGTTCTTTCAATAATTACTTAACAGGCAATGGAAGAGTAATAAGGTTTGATTCTATGTGGACAATTGGACTGTACTTCCTATTTTTGTTCTCATCATTGGCTACCTTTTTTCTAAGTGCATATTTGTGATTTTTCTTCAGAATGCTTGTATGCGATACAGCACTGACATGCCAGGTGGAGAAAATGAAGAATGTTTCTTCACAAAACAAGTCTGCAGTCCAGATCTCAAGGAACACTTTTGCTTCATGACACAGTATAGCTGATGCTTAGAGTTTGTAATGTATATGTGAAAATGAAAGTACAGGACCCATTTCTCTAAATGAAATAACTTCACTTTCTGGTTTTACATCTGAAGTACAGTATTCTCCCTTAACTTCGCCTCAGCCCAAACCAGCACAGGTTCTAACTGTCTTCACAGTGTCTGCTATGGGGCTGTGTTTTGGATTTGTGCTGAATGCAGGGTTGACACCATAGAGATGTTCTTGTTATTGCTGAGCAGGTTTTACACAGAGCCAAGGGCCTCTTCTGTTTTTCATACTGCCGCACTGGGGAGGAGATTGTGGTCCCTGGTTCATTCCTAGGTTTCAGCACCAAAAAGTCTGTAGGTTGTGGGTTGATTCCGGCTGGATGGGGACACCTACCCCAGCCTCTCTATCACTCCCCTCTGCAACTGGACAGGGAGAGAAAATATAATGAAGGGTGGGTTCATGAGCTGAGATAAGAACAGACACAGATCACACACTGTCACAGGCAAAATGGACTTGAATTAGAGATAATAATTTTATTTATAACTAATAAGATCAGAGCAGGATAATGAGAAGTAAAATAAGACCTTAAAAGCAGTTTTTCCCCACTCCTCCCTCCTTACCAGCTCTACCTCCTCTCCCTGAATGGCACAGGGAGACAGGGAATGGGGGTTACAGACAGTTCATCACATGTTTCTGTCACTGCTCACGGAGAGGAGTCCTTCCCCTGCTTCAGCATGGGGTCCCTCCATAATCTTCTCCAATGTGACCCCATCCCACAGGCAACAGTCCTCTACAAATTGCTGCAATGTGAGTCACTCTTTGACAGAGTGCAGCTCTCCAGGCTGCTCCAGTGTGGGTCCCCCACAGCTTCATAGGTCCTACCAGGAGCCTGCTCCAGCATGGGTTTCCCATGGGTTCACAGGCTCCTCTAAGCATCCACTTGCTCCAGGAGGGGCTCCTCCCCAGGTTGCAGGTGGATTTCTGCCTCCCCTGGACTTCCATGGGCTGCAGGGGCACAGTTGCTTCACCATGGATTGCACCACAGGCTGCAGGGCAATCTGAGCTCTGCTGCCAGGAGCAGCTCCTGCTTTTTCACTGACCCTGGTGTCTGTAGAGTTGTATCTCTCACATGTTCTCACTCTGCTCTTCTCTGGACACAATTACATCTGCACAATAACTTTTTCCTTCTTCCTAAATATGTTATCACAGAGGCATTACCACCATTTCCAGTTGCCCCAGGCTTGGCCAGTAGCAGGTCCACCTTTGAGCCGGCTGGGATTGGCTCTGTCAGACATGGAGGAAGCTTCCAGCAGCTTCTCAAAGAAGCCACCCCTGTAGCCCTCCTGCTACAGAACCTAGGCATACCTATCCAATACAGTGTACCTGGGAGGCTGGGAGGAGACACAGCCAGGACAGGTGACCCAAAGTGACCAAAGGTGTATTCCAGACCACAGGACATCATGCACAGGATATAAAGCCGGGGGAAGAAGGAGGAAGGGGGGGACGTTCAGCGTGGTGGTGTTTGTCTTCCCAAGCCACCATCATGCGTGATGGGGCCCTGCTCTCCTGGAGATGGCTAAACACCTGCCTGCCAATTTCCCTTTACTTGTGTGTGCAGCTTTTGATTTCCCTATTAAACTGTCTTTATCTCAACCTATGAATTTTCTGGCTTTTACCCTTCCAGTTCTCTCCCTGACCCTGCTGGTCGGAGAGGGAGTGAACAGCTGCCTGGGGCTTGGCTGCTGGCTGTGGTTAAACCATGACAGAACAACAATGCAGAAGAGTAACAATCAAACTGATTTCTTTGTTCTGATAATAATAACACAGGCATTTCTCAGTCATAATGAAGTGTGCTAATGAATAGGTTAAAAACAGGGGAGTTCACACTACTGTCACAGACAACCATTCCAGAGTCCATTTCTCCAAGATATCAGCGCTATCCTTTGCAATAGTACTGCCCATGAGATGTCCGGCGTTATAAACTACAAGGATTTTCAATGCTTGTCGAGATTCCTGACCATTAAAATCTACTATGAGTTCTAAAACTTAGTTTTCTCTTTCAGAAACTTAATAATTTTAATCAAGATTGTGCATCATCTCCCTTTTCATATTCTTTCTGGAACCAAACCAAGAGAAGGTCAGGAACCTTCCTTGGGCTTTGTTTCAGAATTTTTATGGCAGCTACTGAATTACTTGGAGCTTTAAAAGAGTCAGCTTTCCAAAGTTGAGAACAAATAAAGCCAAATCTATTGGGAGAAAGAATTTAAACAGAAAAATATGAATAATTAGAAACTGTTCAAGAATATTTTACTGGATGTCCAGAAGCCACAATCAATAAAGAAGGACAACTGCTCTGGTAATTAGCCAACTTAGCTTAGAAGGAAAATTAAAGCCATTCTTAAAAACACTCATGCATACAGTATTTGTGTGTCTCTGTGTATGTGCACACAAACTTATCAATACATATAGACTAAAATGGGGAAAAGGGATTGAATAGGCAACTGATAATGAGAGCAGAAGGACAAATATGAAGTGAGTATCCAGAAAAGGTAAAATACAGTCAAAGGTGCTTTCTAATACACAAGCAATACATCTCCGTGTTGAACAGAAATTTCAGAAAACTGGAATGTAGAGATGAGAATGAGGCCATATAGTTTCATTCACTCACTAGCTTGGGTACAAATTAAAAATATGGGTTTTCATACAGTCAAACATACAAAGACATTCATCTCAGAAGAACATAGGCTGCAGAAGCATCCTCCTTTTGGGGACAGTGTAGAGCCTAGAGCAGAAGAACCTATTTCTCATTTTGACAGTGACCTCTGCAGTAATTAATTAAATTATTAATTATAATAAGCCAAAGTACTTCCTCTCCCTTATTACTATATTGCTAATGTACCAGGCATTATTGAAGCTTGAAATATGTCCAATCCTGATACTCATAACTTAAAAGATGTATTTATAAATTGGAAAGTGTTTGAAAAAGATCTATGGGACAAATTAAAGGATAGGGCAACACTGAATGGAGTTTTCTTTCTTTAGTGGAAAAGTGAAGCAGCTAATGGACAGAAAAGCTATAGTTTACATATTTATAGTCACAGTTGTAAACGTTTGGTGGGTTAACATGTTTATACCTGGTTTGTATTCTATCTGCCCTTCCCCTTCCCTCAAAGAAAGTGTAACATTCACTACACCATAGCACAAATACTGCACACTTGTTCAACTACAGAAGTCAGGCTAAGGACAAGTTTCTTCCAGTTTTAATCTGTGACTGCAACATGAGCTTTGCTGGGCCTTGGGAAATGCACCAAGAGAGAGGAGAACATCTAGTCTGAGACTTCACTGGAAATCCTCACCCAAGAACTGAAGTTATTTATTGTCACCAGCTTTTTCATCTAAAAATGGGCTAACTGAGGGATTTTTACATTCACACTGTGAACAAAATCATGGAAACAGTTAGGCTAAAATAAACTTGAGGAAGAGGGAAATACAACTTTCAAGAATTTCCCCTAAAAAAAGTTCAGCCTGGAGGAGGTGGACAGCACAGGCTGGGAATGAGGATTCTGTATCAAGGAAGACTAAATTGCTGGAAATGCTGGTTACTATTACAATCTTCAAGCTGAAAACCCTAATCTAAAATGTTATTATATCAATAATAGATTATTTTGATTACACCAAGAAAGTAGCTTTTAAAATTTCCATCTCATTCTTAAAACCTTGAGTTCTTTGGAGAAGCAATTATTTTATACATTCAGAAACCATCCATAGTTACAGGCAAGCAATGGGCTACTCTCTCTGAAAAATCACTCTATATAACTTGCATTATTGCTGTAAATTTTTGTAGCTTTTTTTTCCCTTTTAGATTTAAAGAGTAAAAATGATACTAAAACTTTGAACTCAGGAATTGCATGATTATTCCTGTGAAGAACTGAGTATCTTTACTTCTCAGCAAGGCCAATGAAAACTCAGAGTTGGAAACATCTACCTGGCAAATAAAATTTCTCTGCTATAGAAAGAGTGAGAATCTGGAGCAAAAGATGCACATTTAGCAGAAAAAAAAGTTATTTCTTAAAAAAAATATAGAAACACTTGAATTTCACTGACCTGAAAAATTATAACCAATATCTAATTCTTAGAGTTTTACATTTAGTAAAAAGGAAAAAGCAACAAAAACAAACCCCCGAAAAAACCCCCAAAAAATTCAAACAAAAAACAAAGGCCCCAAAACCCAAAAACCAATTACTTATTCCATTCTTATTCATAGAGAATTAAATTTCTCTCTGGGTTTTTTCAATATCAACATAAATCTGTAAAACACTTCAGTTTCATAGAAAGAACATTTGAACGGAAAATTGTTTTATAAAAAAGTAATTTATCAACATTGCCTCTTCTATGAAATGTTTATGTTACTTAAGCCAACTTATAATACACTTTGAGAATTGTCATATTCCATGAATATTGCAATATTACAAACAGTTGACAAATTGGAAAAAAAATCTAGTACATTATTTGTATTAAAACCTTTAGTAATTAGTGTATTGGTCTACATATAAATCTTTAATTGCATTTGACTACTCTCATCCTACTTTTTCTATCTCTCTAGATGCTCCTTACCATTTGCACAGTAGAATATAATCCAGAAGAATGAAACTTTGAAGATACTTCACCATGAATTCTGTTGGCCTAATCAACTCACACAAAGGTGATTTATAGATGCTTAATATTAGAAAAGAGTCTATTGGGACACTGAGGCTCAAGAGAAAGATATTTCAGGTGAATCTTATTCTGTAGCATTTCTTTCAGTCATTATGGAATGTAGGACTCCAGGACTTTCATGATACATACACCCTAACACATCAGTTCCTGCCTGCACACCTAATTTTTTCTGATTTTTTTCTTCTTAAGCTTGAGTCTGAAAAGCCTGTGAATTTTGTCTGTTCTCAAAGTGGAGACAAAGCAAGAGGAATGAGTGTCTTGCAGTTGAATTTCATCAGTACTTTGCAATTCAGAAGTTGCAGAATATTTTTATTTACTATTAATATTATTTGTAATCCAACATTCAACAGTATTTGAGAAGAATCTAGCATATGATTGCAAGCACTCAAAACCTAGCTGATTTTTACAACCATTGAACCAAACACAAATTCCTACCAGACATATTAGTCTGAGTGTTCATAACAATTTTCCTGTTAAAAAGAATACTAATTGACCTGGTACAACACAAAAAGTGGATCAGTTCTCTGAAATATCTTCAATATCAGAACCCAAAAGCAACACTATGCCCTTCTGAGTGAGGCAACAAAAAAACCAGATAGAGCCACACCCATTGCATTCAGATTTCCCAGAGTCATTCACAACACCCCAGAGACAGAAGTCAGAGGCTGAGAACCTACCTGGTGCTAATCTGTAGTTCAGTTCTCATGAACGGAAATTCAAGGAACAAAATAACCTGTAACACAGAAAAATTCAGAAACAATACTTCTGTCAAGTACTCTTCCAGGAAAACTGGTAAGGATTTGGGGAGTGAGCTGTCAAGAAACTTAGCTGATCAAAAAGTTTCCTATCAAAACCTGTGCAGGATTAGAAATTTGCTAAAGGCAACACATTTTGACAAAATCACATCTTCTGATTCAAAATATTTTCATCAGTTTTTCCACCTCTCTTTACTATTGTACTAATTCAACTCACCATTGCATATTTTTTATACATACTCTGCAATGATCTTTCAACAAGACCTTTCCCCATGACATTCTGATCCAAATCTGATATTCTTTACCAGATGCAGCTCAGTGTGCAACTACTGAGCTACTTCTTCTGGTCCACCTCTTTCATTCATGCTCTTCCTCACATGATCATTTAGATACCTGACCAGAACTTAATTAATTCTATAGCAGCTTACTCCCAACTACATTATTTTCTGGAAGTCCAGAAACTTTCTCCATCATATGATAGATTCATAACATCAAGGTTATATGGTATGACATTTCTAATATCATCATTTTAATGAAACTGAGCAATGATATGGGACTTTTTTGGCTACCTTTCAATTAATTTAGTTTTCTTACAAAAAAATTCAAGAGACTTACCTCTAAAGAGCCATTTTTAATATTAAAATCATATTGAGGCAAAGGAGATTTCACTTGAATTGCCACATATTTTGTAGTACTCACATAGTTTGACATCTTTCCTTCTTTTTTTTCATCACTGAGTGTAAATTCAAAAGATAAGTGGATGAGATCATACCTTCTAATAATCTTCCATTATTTATTACTTAGAACTGCCATTTTGATGAATTAGTCTATAAACTGCAACCCTTGAATACACTTGCAATTCAGGCCGCAGTGGTTAAAATTTCTCTTGGAAGATTAGACTTGTCCAGGAGAATCTAGAAGAAAGGAGAAGATTTAATACTTGAGGATATTTATTTTTGGGCAGACTGTTAGATAATGCTAACTGTGAATCTATGCTGAAGTCTGAAGGAAAATGAAGTAACTAAGGGAAAGCCAGCAGAAATTTGGAGAATTTTGGCAGAGACTCTTTAAATGTCTTTCTTTGTTGGCCAATGAAAAGTTCAATATTCAAAAAATGGAGATAAAACTATGAATTCTAGTTCTACTAATTGAAATTCTTGTGAAATTTTTAGCATATACATTGAATCATAAGCGTTTAAAAGTGTTTAAACCCAAGCAGAAAAATATTAGATATTGCCAGCAGCTTACTTAGTTATACAACATGAGAAAAAGTGAAGTTCAGATGAAAAGACATTTATCTCATTTTTTTAAGGTAATATCCATTATCCCATGAGTTAGTCTTTGAAGTCAAGGGTGGCATCATCTTTTCCTGGACTGTTGCAATCTAGAGAATGAGGCAATACTGACACTGAATAACTGGAACAAACTCACTGGTATTTTCAGCATTTCCCTCATTCTACTCCAACAAGGGAAATACCTCCCTACAAGCAGCAATTATTATAAAGCTTAGTGTTAGGTAGATAGTTATCCTAGAGCTCACTCTATCATGGACTGTCTAAGCAGGGTAGAGTTATTTCTCCAAGGGGGCAAGTTATGTGGATTCCAGTGGAGCTAACAATCTTCATCAGAGGGTTAACTCTTTCACAAATCTGGCTAAAACCTAATCTATTCAGAAAGATATGGCTTGGAATGAGAACATTAAGTATACTTTATTCTCATTTTTAAGACCAACAAGTGTTCAGGAATAGGTGATGAAGACATATATGGGTAAGGTGAAGTGTTATATTGTGTAGCTCACAAAATCAGAGCATTAGGCTGAAGGCTGAGCAATCACATAGGCTTGTTCAGGCTCCTGTTTTCAGTAGTTGCATTTCATTTATGCCAGATGAATCACATATTACATAATCAGATATGAAGGATACCACCCAAGGACCCTGAGGGGATGCAAACCTCTTTGTGGACTATATGAGCTTCTGTGGAGAAGAAGCAGCAAGAGATCTAACAGCCCTGGACAAAGATGTCACATGAAAATAGGTGATGGATAAAGCATGGGAATATGTAATAGGAAATTATCATGGGCATTATCTGGAAACAGTATCATGAGCAATGTTTTAATGCTTTTTCCATTTCTTCTAATTCCAGTGAAATCAGGGTGCGTGCATCTTCCTCTAACTGAAAACTATCTCATCAAAGAAGCATCTAACCCCATCATTAAGCTTCTTTTCATGAGATATAATTATTGCTGTAATAGTCTGCTTTCTCAGAGCAGACTATTCTCTGAACATCTTTCCCCAGGTTTGCAGATTTTATAAGGTCAACAAAATCAAGGGTATTCAGCAGATCTGCCTTTGCCATGACAGCTCATGAGGGAGATAACTTTTTCCCCACCATGGAACAGCCCACTTTACTGTTTCATGTCTTTCAGAATGGAAAAAGAAACTCAGGAAAATAAGCTTTCCTTAAGTAACCAGACTCCAGATGTTTAGCACATACATCCATGCAGAAGCATACCCTATGCAAGTGCCTGATCCTGCAAAACGAATAAGGTGTGGTTGCAGGAAGAAGTGCTGGGCAGCATGCAGGGTTTCCCTGTCCATGGCCATGGTTGAGGACCAGTAAGTCCGTTTAGAATACTAGCCTTTTAAAATGGTAGATTTTTATGGTATTTACACATTTTTATATGTATTGTCTTAAGGTTCTGAGCTCCTTAGGAAATGCATTGAGTGAAAAAGGGCTGATGACAAATATTTCAATCCTCTTAATTATTATTCTTCCATTGAAGTCAAGATAAGAACATCCAAAGTAAAACAAAGATGGTTTGCCATCAGGTAGACAGTTCTTCCTTTGTTACAATATATAAGACTCAGATTAAAATGTAAGCAGTACAAGAGCAAAGCTTTACTAATTATTCAATATTGGACAAAGTTACTCCCAAGTAGATGGATTGTCCTGTATGTGAGACAAGATTTGTTTTGTCAAAAAGTACGTTTATGCAGATGTCTCTGTCTTAACACTGCTACATAACTCCATAAACATTTTGAAAGAGCTTGGGTCATTTCTCGTGGACAAAACTTAACCAGTACCTCTACCCTCTCATTTGCAATTTTTTGATCCTTGATACATTAATGTCTTGATGCTTAATTAATCAATATGGATCTCTGCTGTTAGAAACAAAAGGAATTTTACATCACCTCATTATGAAATACAAAAGTCAGCTTTCCCTGTACTCCCAGAAGGGAACTAGAAAGGCACATCTAAAGATTAGATGTAATTCAAACATGGGTAGATGCAGACATTGTCTAAATGAAAAGAGAAGGGAAGAAAAAACTCTGAATTTGTCAATGTCCCTCAGAAAGTTGATCATTACTATATGCAGCGCTGAGAAGGTGAGCAAAGATCCACTGGACCCTTTTCTTTCATTAGTGATGGTAGATAAAACAGTCAGAAAATTTCTCCTTTAATTTTGTTGATTGTTGAATAACTGTTGGTATGACCATTCAATCAAGCTGAGACATGGAAGATTCCCTGCAGCTGTTCCACCAGAAAATGAAAATACATCAATAATTCTTCCGTAGCATGTCCCTAATATCAGGCTCCAAGCAGACCTCACTCAAAAACTCCAATACAACCTCACTGCAGACATTTAAAATCAGACAATCTGACAGAAGAAATGACCTTCCATGTTTGTGATTGGTTAAAAGATTGTTGCCAGCTGTGAAAGAAAGATGTGGTAGTTACAATTCAAGAAGATAACCATTTTCAGACTTTATTACCATTGAATACGTTCTGATGGAAACCAGTCATGACAGACCTCAAAAACTGACGCTAACGCAAAACTCTTTTCACGTTGGATTACTGAAATACATGTGTGGGAAAGCTTATGAGTGAATTTTTTTTTTTATGGGTACCCATCACATCCATTTATATGATTAAGGGTGGCAAATCTAATGCAGAATTAACACTGCTAAACTCAGAAGACCTGATTTTCAGAAAAGGTAAGTATATGGCAAGTAGTAATGGTGGAGGAAGAAAGGAAAATGGAAGTGATGAGAGCAGCACCAGGTGAAAGCAATGCCTGAATGGGCATGTGGAACTGGCCATGGCAGTCAAAAGTAACTGCAGCCATTGTAAAATAAATACGATGTTTTGAAATAAGAAAAATGTTTAATCTCTCAAGGAAGCATGTGAAATTAAATGCTATTACAAGAAATAGGAACATGGTAAAATAACCATCAATGGAACAAAAAGTGCAGAGAGAGAAGCTTTAAATAAATATAAAGGCAGTAAGGTAGAATTGTCTAACATTATGTGATTGTTGGTAAAGAAGAGAAGGAGACGGTTTGCATAATAGTCTGCTCAGCTGATCATCCTTTCCAGAAAACTGATGAAATAGACTCCACTAAACAATTCTCAGGAACAAGATTGTTAGGCTGTTACATGGGAAAGAGAAAGGCAAAGTCATCCAGAAATTTCCCATTCCTGGTGAAAGCACTTTCTGGATTTGGGGGCTGAAATTCCCATGTGCCCACAGAGTCAAAATCACAAGCTGAGGCACTGATGTCTAACATCTCTCCTAGGAGAAAATTCACAAGGAAAAATAAATATATTTACCATATAGAAAATACAAAATTATGACTGAAATGAGAAGATGGTTTTTTCTACTCATCAGATCTTCAAATGAAAAGTAGAGACAAGAGGGCCATCTGAATTTTCAGGGTTTTCCTTCTTACATTAGCTGTCTTTGCATGTTCCTCTTTCTTGCTCTCTGGCATATTAACAGTGAACAACAACAGTGAATTTGGTGGTCAAGAAGCAATCCCTTCTTGTGTGTGTTCTGAAATCAAAACACTTTTAAAACTCCTGATTTCTGGGTAGTTTTGCTTGTTAAAGGATTCTTTTCCCAAACTTTCACTTTGGATGAAATTTACCCCACAAATTTTCTGTTGAATTAACTAAATTTAGGAATTAAATGGTATGTGAAAAGGGGCTTAATAGTATTACTTGATAGTGATTAATTACTTCAGTGTTAGAGAACTGATTGAGATAACAGGCATTTAGGTCTCTGCGGCATTAACGAAGCAGCTCTTACAAGAGACTAACTTGAAATGGATTCAAATAAACACAAAAAAATTATTCCACTAAAAATAATGTTCTAAGTAAGAGACACACATTGAGATTTGGAGTATAATTTTTCTAAGTATCCCTTAGAGAACCTTTCTTCTCTGCAAGCTACATGAAAAATCACAGTATCACTTAATGCACTTTTTTACCTATAAAATATTTTATTGTTAGTTAGGTAGCATGTAATATATAGTGTAATTTGGTTCACATGGTAGTGACTATTCTGTTCTTTTCAAATTGCAAAGACTCATTACCATGAAGGTAATGAAACATGAGCAGCTAGACCAGACTCCAAAACTGATCGATCCATATTCTTTCCCTTTCCAGAGTCAACAGGAATTTTCTCAGCAACATCAGCAAGAAGCAGATAGATGGTGATCAGATTTTCCATGAGATTAAATGGTTCTCAGTGAGAATGAAGCCATTCTGAATGCAGAACTTCGAGAACATGTCAGAAAAAGTAGAACTTTCATGGGGGGAATTTCCCTTGTCTCCAGCACAGACAGTATTATTAGCATAATTCCTCAAGCGCACACTGGCTAAGATACCTGTGAGTTATTTATTAATAGTTAAAGGAGTTATTTGGCATCCAGCATCAAATATAATTCTTTAAAAGGGCTGACAGCAAAATATATTTGTTAACTAGAGACATGCCTAAACTTTGCCAAGAGAAATAATGAACTACATGTGCACTTATTGAAGAAGAGTGTGCCTTTTTTAAGTTAAAGTCCTTTTTTATATAATTTCCTTTTTCATCTTGTCATATTTCTCTAAATTTAGATTGATAATAATAGCAACAGGAATAAGGTAGATTGCACTAAAGAAGAATTCTGCCTGTTATACCATTCAAAGCTTACATCTTTCTGCAGCATTTTCTTTATATAGTGATAGAAGACCACCCTTGTGATACCCCAAAACCCTTGGCTTGTTTATATTTTTTCATTTTCTTTAGTTTAATGAGGTGATAAATAAACAAGCTTCTCAAGGAGTGAGAGACTGACAGTGATCAAAACTGAGGTTCTCTGTTTATTCATAGGCCAGATACAGGTGGCAACAGGCACCATGCAAAAATTTCTGACAGTAATCATGAAGTTGGTCTGAGAGAACAAGACCAAGTTAAGTGGTGTTTATTAATGTAACTCCTTTTTGTGCCACATTTGGGACCCTTTCCTGAGCTGAGATGGTCAATGTTATCGACCCATGGTCAAGTATGTGGAATCCAGACAGGGGAATCAAAGATAAGAATTGACTTGTAGTCTGTTCTCTCACAAACCTCCTCTCTTCTAATTGATTTTCCATATGAAATAAAAAAAAATAAAATAAAAGAGTGAAAACTGATATCTGTGACACAGTAATTCATAAGAAAGCTATGGTATGGTAAAATTGCTCAGGCAGAGCAGTCTCTGGAGCACCCTGAGCAGAAGCGTGCTGCACTGCTATTTAGATCCTCTCCCTTTGGCTGCCTCTCAAGACAGACGGCTTCTCAATCACGCTGTAGGCTGTTTATCTGGGCAGACGTGGTGGGGAATTAATCTACCTGGCGTGCCTGGACACGTAGAGTCCCATGTGCTCTTAAGGGTACCCTCCAGCCTGTCTGAGCCCATACTTCCAAGATCACTGTCTAGTTCTGATGATGATTTTGACTCCTGAAATGGCCATCAAACAGCAACACAGAGAGTCTCTTGGAGTCCATCACTGCCAATGATCAAGAACCTTGGGACTTTCATGTGAGCTAATGCAAGTATCAAGATCTATTATGTATAATATGGCAGAGAAAAACAACATACCCAGGAAGTTTCACAAGATTTATCCTGGCTTTTAGATACTGGGAAACTGCTTTAAAAACTTCTGAAGCAGCATCACTGATGTCAAAGGTCAATATTTTCAAGTGATGTTCTCACAAAATCAAATCAAATAGGATATTTATTTTACTGTGACATCTAACTTTTTTTAAAGTTATTTTTCCATGTCTACTGACAATAGATAGCACTTTGCCTGTAACTGCTCTTTTGCTGGTGGAGAAAGGAATTCTGTATACACAAACAAATATTCTATTTACTTTCCTGTAAACATTTGTTTATTCCCTAAAAATTAGTAGTCATTTTAGCTGTATGTGAAAGAGATATCCACACACTGATGGCAATTTGTCTTGTGTTATTTTGAATCTTAAAATTAAAAATAAGAGAGTATTTTGGACAATAGCAGTCACATGGACATTTTTGCAAGACTTGGAATAGACATACTATTTAAGATATTGCTAAGACATTACAGGGGAGAAAAGGAGGCGAAATTACAATTATGTCTTTTAATATAAAGTTACAACTCTTTCAGCCCTGTTTTATTCTGCAAACACTGTAATTTACTGTACTGATTGTCTACTAATCAGGTGTTTTTATTGCAGTGTTCTCTCTTACCAGGACATTTTAGTGTTAAAAATTATAAAAGATGTCAGTCAGTTTTGAGTGTACTGCAATTATTTTTATGGCTGATAAACTGAATGAATAACTCCCTGTGTGCAACATAGGTAGAGCGGGTTTGAACAGTCCTTGGTTTGCTTTTGATTTACATGTCTATGCAACGATGTGCAACTCTTAAAAAATACAGTATTACTGCACAATAAAACAATTGGATTAGAAGTGATTCTACTGGATATTTTTGCTTTCTTTCACATAATATTGCAGTTGCAAAAATATATACACACACTAGATCAAACCCTGTGTGCACTAAAAATACAGTTATTAAGGTTTCTTTTTTAAGATAAACTGATGAGACTGCAAAGATTCTTGGAAAGAAAAAAATGGAGTATGTGTTGTGATTGGTCTCGAGGTCATTAAAAACAACATGGGCAGATAACTTTTAGCTGGCATCTAAACCATTAAAAGTAAAGATAAAGAATCCTTGAATGACAAGAGGCAACTTCTCCTTTCCTGAATAGGGATTATTTTACAGAGCTTCAAGAAAACCCCACAGCAAAGGTAAGGAAGAAAAAGTTTTAGTGCAACATCCCTTAATTATACACAGATGTTTACTAAGAAATGTAGCTATATCATCTGCATGGCAGAGAAAAACAGAGATTTTATTCCTCTGTCTGTTATCAATTAAATCATCAAAACAATTATCATTCAAATTACAATGTATCATTTCACTTTTAGAATGTATGAGGCGGAGGCAATCTATGTAGCAGAAATCTGCTAACCATCAAATCAACAAAGAAACATTAAAGTTCAATGGACAGTTTGTTCATGTTTTAATCTAGAGGTTTTTTTTAAAAATGGAAACCATGTTCACATGGTCTAAGTAACACTTGCGTCAAGAAAGTCTTTGAGGTTCAATCCAGTGAGACAGTCAATTTTTTTTTCTCTTTTTTTTCCTTTTTTTCCCTTCCTTCCCCCCCCCCCCCCGATTTTTGTTTTTTTCCCCAACACTCCCAAATGTTTTCAAGAGAGGACTATGACTCTAGGAGATCCCAAGGTGTTACTTGCTAGAGTTTTTATATGGGAAAATATCTGCTAAGAGGCAAATTTGACATAAGAATAGAAATAAAATGCTTAACTTCTAACTTTATTTCTTTGGAAAATGGTTGCAACTGGGAACTGATTCCTATTAATGCTAAGATTTTGTTATCTTCCACCATGCACATGGTATACCTGCTCAGTACTCTATGTTATGGTATCTATGGCTCAAATATTCACCTGCCCCAATAAAAGGTATATATTGCAATCTTTTTTCAGTACATATATCTTGCATAAATTAATGAAATGCCAGATAAGTAGTTTCCTTATTGTTTTTAAGCTGAAAAAACTGTAAAACCAGCAAAGGCACACTTCTTAAAAGAAAACAGAGATCTGTTTCTTATGGCAACAAGTATGTTGGTATGAAAAATTAAAATCCTCAACAAGTAATCCGCATGGGATGTCAGATACTATCCCTAGGTGCTTCTGCTTTTTATACTGGCAGTTATTTTCAGAAATTATTCCCCATAAATATATTAATATTTTCTCTTGCTGTGAAATTTAATACCTTTTTTCCTTCTAAAATTAAGCAACAAGTATGCCACTGTTCTTTCTGATGCAATACCTACCTGGGACAAAGGGTCATATTCATAAAAAGCTTTCTGTGGCTAGGGCTTTTTAATACTACGCTTTTAAAGCTGAAAATAAAGACATATGATTTTATTAGAGATACACAAAATGTCATAATTACCCAGTCACAGATATTAGTGTCTCCTTAAGGAAACCTTTAAGCAGGGATGGATTTTTCCACCATGTTCAAATGCAGAGGTTGGAAAGAGCCCTCTGCCTGTGCCTCCAGGATGTGTGCTGATATGCAGTCTGGTTGCACAATTAGCATATGAATTTAAATTGAGCTTTGTTTAAACTGCCATTTATACCTATAATTTTTGGCACTTTGTCCAGAAGGACAAAACAGCCTGGAAAAGAGAATCATTCTCCAGTAAGCAAATGCAATCTGCCTGCTGTCATCTGTCCATTTCCATCAGATTAGGCTGCCTTTTCCACGTTTAGAGGTCCAGTTCAAATGTTTTACATGGGCATAACAATTATAAGGAGAGTCATGAGCTTAGAAAAATAACTACCATAGGATCTATTACTGCATTTTCTCTCAAAATTTAAGTGTATACTACATTAAGAGTAGTCCAGGCTGTTTGTATATATTTGCTGTCTCTTCACTGCATGTAAACACGGATTTGTGAATTCAGCTATCATTTCATGGCAGTATCCAAGTGCCTGGTATTAACAACAGTGATACAGTGTCTGTATTAACAAAAGAGATAAACTTTTGTTTTGAAATTGCCTGTCCCTTACAGACACAGAGGTATTGCAGAGCTTGGGAATTTGTTTGCTTTGAGTGCTCACAGCTTTCCACTTGTGCTGCATAGCTGAGCAGAGTATTGTCTTTGGTGCCAGAAAGGCACAGCAGCCTCCCACTGCCCACCTCTGCCAAAAGTAAACATCCACATGATCCTTTTACTTTGGGACCTACTTTCTGACATTTCAGGTGCCTTGTATGTACACTTACCTTGCCACCCCAAAAAGTCACAGTGGTTTGTCATGAATCAAGTATTACATGCAGCATCTACTTTGCTCAGTAAAATGTCTCAGGAAGTGTTGCCACAGGAGATTGAAAGGAATTTATTGTTTTACTGATTGGAAACGGCGCATATGTGGGCTGTGGAGGTAATGTGCTGCTGAGACAAGTGCGTATTCCAGCTGGCTCAAAGGCTAGACATGCCTCCTAACTTTTATGCTCCTTAACATTTAAATGTGCCAAAAGAAGATCCTGGGCATCCTCAGGAGCAGGCCCAGTACTTTGCCTGCTGACAGCGTGTCTTAACCTGAACCTGGTCCTATTTTGAACATACTGGGAGCTTGAGAGCACACCTTGAGACTTAGCTTTTAAATCAAGCTTTCCACAGACTGCCAGCTGCAAAGCCCTGGATGATAAGTTTACTGGCAAGTTTTGTGTTTCTTTGCTGAACTCAAAGCCTCAGGGTGGTAAGACAGCAGTGTGGATTTTTGGCCCTTTCATCCTAACTATTAATTGATCTTCCAGGAGCTTGTGCAAGATATGGCATCACAGCTCCATGAAAGATCATTAAAAATACTGCCTGTGTTACATGATAGATATATGCGGTTTTTTGAGATACTATATGAGCCCCAGCTCTTCATCATGAATATTTAATTCCTGTTTACTTCAGCTATTTTGTCTTTTGTTTTATTTGCAGATTACACCTGAAAAGAGGTAGTTGCTTTCTCTTAAATGTATTTACCACTCAAACTCTGAATAGCTGCTTCATTTATATACTCACTAGAAATGCTTTTATAAGAAGCACCAAGTTACTGGAACTATTTTCACTGAAACTACACAGTAATCAAATTATTTCAGCACTTAAAAACAGTCTCATGGGGTAAATACTCAGAGTTATGAACGTTATCTTTTGCTTTTGCACATGTTCTGCAGTGATGACTTGAAAAACACTGACAAATATACCTGCTACAAAGTCATTCCCTGGAATATTTAACATACAATATTTAACATATTTAACAAACAGTGCTTTATTAATTAAAAAAAAAAGCTTTCTATCTCACTTCATAGCAAATAGTATAGCATAGATAGCAACAGATATAGCAAAATTCAGACTCTGGAAAACTGAAAAGCAAAGAGTTAAATGACATTAGGCCCTGCAGCCTAATTGTGCCCTCTGGAAGTTGCACATTGCTGGGGAATCCCCAGGGCCTTTTCTGCTTCTCATCTATGAGCTGTATGTGCAGAGATAGGATAGGATGAAGCAGTGCAGCAGGACAGGGTGTAAGAGGTGTCTGGGGAGCAGCTATTTCTCTCTGAGTGTGTATGAATCCCTGTCAATGACTCCTGCATTCACCATCAAAGGGAAGAGGTACTGATGCACCTGGGAAGAGACTGCATACCTCATTTCTGCATTGTCATGTGTACATTACCAGTGGTAGGGTACTGAGATCATCATCAGCTAGATGGGAGATATGTGTGGTCTGTGGGTTTACAGACTGGCAAGTCAAAGAAAAGTGTTAGACTGAGTCATCTGCAGAAGGATGAAGGCACTTAAGACAAAAAAACCCCACACTTTTCTTCAAAAATTGTTGATGTGATGATCTGTTTATGAAGTTGAGTAAGCGCTTAAGAGTAGGACAGATGGAGGCAAATAGAAACTTGAATTCCCCAGGTTTCAAAAATTTAAACAGAAAGATCTGCGCATGCATTCCCTGCTTTTCAGAAACTTAGGATTTGCCACACCTATTCCTCAGAAAGGAAACAAAATACGTCTAAGCAACCCTAAATCAGTTTAAAAACCCCTTTTTCTGGTTTGTTTTGTTTTTCTCACTGGATCTACTTGGGTTGAGTTACTTTTTGTTTTATTTTAATGAAAGAGATTTTTTTCTATCAGAAAATGAATAATCATTTTGTGCATTTTTTTTCTTTTTGAGCTTTATTACAAGGAGAAAGCTTTAGCCCCCTGAATAATCTAGTGTATTTGTCTTGTCCTCTGGGCACTCTGACCTACCCCTTGCAATTTTACGTCCTCTCACCATTTCATCTTCCACTCTAGCCATTTTGCTTTTCTTCTCATTGCAGCGTTTTGGAATATATAAGCACTTTAAAAGATATTCCTAAATACGAATGTGATGTATACATACAGGTTGAAACACTTGCAGCTTCAAACACACACACACACATACACACACACACACACACACACACACACACACACACACACACACACACACACACAGAGGCACATGATGTTCTCCATTCCTCTAGAACTTCAACTCCTTTAGAAGGAAGACCCATGTAGGTAGCTCTCCCATCTGGCTAATACTATGCCATGTCCTGCTTGTCTAAGAAAATCTCTCCCAGCGTACAGGGTAGTTCAATTTTCACTGAAATTGCTGAAGGACAGAATTGCTGGCTTCTTCATTAATCTTTTTGGTCACCACATCTGATTGTAAATCAGTCATAGCTGTGCAAGATGGTCCTTCCCAAACAAACATGCTGCTTTGCCAAACTCTCAATTGTACTGAAACTAAACTCTCTCTTCCTCAAAAAATAAAACAAAAAACAACAACAACAAAAAAATTTGGGGAAGCATGTAGTGATTGAGAAAAACACTAAGTGACTGAGGTCACTTAGGAGATAATTGCAGCTCCAGTGTGATCTTCAAATCTACATACACAAAAAGCCGTGCTGAGAGTTACTCTTTTTTAATGAATGTCAATTCTTTTTTTTTTTTTATCCCTTGATTCCAAAGACAGATAAATTATTGGAAATTCTGAATCAAGTAGCACAATGCTTGAAGCACTAAACGTATCCAGTAGTCCTATTACAGACATCTGAACTACGGTCCAGTTGAAAAATGTGCATAAGATTTAGGGGCACATAGGTAAGAGAAAAATGCATTTAGAGTTCTACCTCTAACATAACTTCCATGTTTCTATAAAGAGTGAAACAACTATAAAAGTGGAAAAACCTCCATCTAACAGCTAAAGTTCCTGCATTTCTAATTTGTAATACATCATGTCATAATCATATGTGATGCTCAGCGTGACAAATAAAGACAGATTACCTAGTCAGAACAGCTTATAAAGTCCTGATGTTTTAAACACTTTCATAGGGTGTGGTATTTATGCTATGAAGAGTGCCATTAACTGTACTGTAACTACTTCTGGAATAAAGCAGTGTCATTGACTTCAATGAGACTACTCATGGTAATAAGCACTGTGCTCAGTGCTGTCTGGAGACTACTATTATTGCTAGTTACATGCACTTCAAGTTGCAGTAGCCTCTAGAAGACAAGTCAAGGACCTGGGCTCCAGTGGGTTAATCATTATGGTGCCCAAAGTCAAGAATGAGAATAATATGGATAGCGAAGAGAGGAAAACTAGGATGAGAGTGAGAAGATTAGGGAACAAGTGTCTCAGCATTGTTACTTGGCAAGTTGCTGCATATATTTCAGAATTACAGTTTTTAAAAGCTAATAATAATGGCTTTGTTTAATCAGAGCCACATTCAACAGAAAAGTTATTAACATATTTTAAAAGACTCTGAAGGGCTCCTCCTATCCTGGCTAACTTAGACCTTTTCTTGCCCTTTTTCCCCACTGTGACTTTGGAAAGCAGGATCCACAGCAATATGTGCTTCTATAGGAAGAAAAATTAAAAGACTTATATTCTGTTGTGGTCGTGGTGAAAAAACTGTACACAGACCTTTTTCTTTGACTCCATTGTTTGAAACTTAGCTAGTTTCTTTTTTTTTTTTTCCTCACTTCCTCTTACTTGTTTTGTAGAGTGTGAGAGAGGTTAAATGCTTTCAGCATTTGATCAGTGACCAACTGAGAGTACCCGGGAAATCAATGTTTTCTACAAGTTGAATTTTGTGACTATGTGCACATGAATGTGTGAATATGAGCATATGAGTAATTGCTAGGAATGTGCATGTGTGTTGTGGCAATGATTTTCCTTCATTCATGGGCTTTTCAAAGGAGAAAACATTAAATTGATCTACAGGGGAAAAAAATATAAAGAAAATCCCCTTAAAAACTAATTTTCTAGACCAAATACCAGAATATTTTAGGGGAGGGGGAGTAGGGGGGGTTAACGCTGCTGTAGCAGTTACAAATATTTTTTTTTAAAAGCATAATTCTTTACAAATGCATGCAGTGTGGGAGGAAGGAAGGACTTGTGGTTTTGGCACTTGACTGGTAAGCTCACAAGAGCTAGATTCTGTTTCCAGCTCTGCTACAGACTGTTCATAGATGCTATCACAATGAAAATAATAAATAATAATAGTTATGAACACGTCTGCAAATTACTATCGTCTTTCTCTGCTTGTAAAAAGGGAGTATGAACAGGACTTCCCTCCTAGTGCATGATTTTTAATGTGCTGGTGTGGTAAGATGACTGAAAATGCCCAATCTGGTGCTGTGCAGGGATCCTCTGGCAGCTGATACCCGGAGTAGCACACGGTGTGTGAGCTCTGGTGCTTCGGCCAGCCCAGGTGGCTGTGTCTGGGCAGGGCTTACCTGGGTCTAGTGATGAGACACAATGTTAGAGTAGGCTGACACCAGCGAAGTGATTAAACAGTGTTATCACAATGGCAATTAATTTCTGAGGGGGGTTTGTTCAAGTAATAATGTTCCTTTCTGAAATTTAAAAGGTGACAAGAGTGATAGGAGATGCCAAAATATATGTTAAAGCACTCAATTCAGAATTTTTAGCTAAAAATATTTTCTGTGCAACAAAATCAGTGGGGGCTCTGATGTTTCATGTTTATTCCAGCTACCTGACTAGGCTTATGTACTCTGATTCCAAGTGAACATACAAGCTATGGATGAAGAAAATTCCTCCTTGTTGAAGGGAAGGGGTTTATAATAAATAACGTTGTGGTTTAACCCAGCAGGCAGCTCAAACCAGGACAAATAATTATCACAAAGAAAAGCTTTGGGAGGGATGATAGTCATCTACCACTGCACCATTAAACTTAAAAAGTTTTTTGGTAAGCAACACAAAGGGTTTAATTACCATAAAAACTTTTCCCTGGACTGGCTTTGCTTCCATTAAAGTACATTATTGCAAAAAGAAGAACACTGTTTTTCCACTGATTTTAGAGAAGACAACATTGGGCCAACAATGACTGCCTTTGAAATTTCTGCCACAGAGCTCCCCATCTATGGGACTCTCCATGGACTGTTACTTCCTACTTTACCTTCAGTAAAACACATTGTTCTAAATTTTTTCCTACCTTTGTCTCCTAGTAGATCATCTTCATTAAGAAAACACTGTTTTATAAATGGTGGTGACAAGTGGATTTTCTAGTGAACCAAATCTCTGAAGAAAAATGAAATTGTAGTAAAAAATTATTCCCACTACATTCCTGAAAATGAAGTTCATTTTTCTTTCCTTAGTGAAGAAATTCTTCCTTGGCATTTGGAGCTTGTAATTATCCTGCATTTGCAATCTTGTTTAGTTTATTTTCTCTTTGTTGGTTTGTTGTGGGTTTTTTTTGTTTTTATTTTGCTGTTGTTGTTTGTTTGTTTTTCAGAGACTGACGTAGAATAACTCCTTTTTTTTATTTCTTTTTGCTATAGGATATTGTCCACAGAGTCCATCAAAACACATTTGATTCCTAGTATCCTTAAAAATCAAGTGTTTAAATAATCTTAACTCTGGACTCTCATGTGTAACTTGAACTACTTAAATAGCTGTAATGATAATATTTTAACCATTACTATTCCTTTTCATAGATGAAAGTTCACACAAAATCACTATGATATCTGCTTTCTTGCATAAGTTAGACCATACAGCTCTAGCCAACTCATTCGTCCATTAGGCTTAAGGATTTATGCTAGAATTGAGATATTCCTCTTAATAAGATATTGAGTCTTGGCTTAAAGATCCCTAATTATGGAAAATTTAACACATCCCTTGAAAATCTGATTCACAGGATGATTACTCTAACTGTTATAAATGTGTCTGATTGAACTTTGCCAGTTACAGCATGTTTTTTATTTATTATTCTAAAGTCAAGGCTTAATAACCTAATGTACCTTATAACAGCAACTTTCTCTGAGAAAAAAATAAAAAGACAAAGCTGCCTTACTGCCAAGTGCAGTTTATTGAGGAAGGTGGCATTCTTCAACAGGACTAGAATCCAAATTTAGCTTTATTGGTTGTTTTAGACTATGGATGTGCCTATTTCTGACAGATAAATAAAATCGAAGTCTACTGCCTTGTGGTCTGAGAAAAGATATAATAGGACATGATACCTGGCAGAGCAGAAGTAGGTGAGGGATTGACATGGGGAAGAGAAGCAATTTAATGTTCATTTTTGAAGTTTCATGTTTTTTAGTGCATACTATTTACTGCATTCTCATTTTGCATTTAATTTGTATAGCTTAACTTCAATCAATTGGCACAGGAATGGTGGTCAGGGCCGAAAAGAGAGTGGAACTGATTCATATTCATCACAGATCTAACATGCTGAGCAGTGTCTGGTCTTTGATTTTGTAAAGACTCCTCAAGATATTTGATATTAGGCTACAAGTCACGGAATGTGCTGTTGTAACTTGTACAAGATCCTAAATAATTTTGAATTGGCTTGTGTTCAGTTCTTGTGATTTTTCAGGCTTCCTTTCTTCTAATGTACATAAATTATTCTTCCCAATCCCATTAATGTTAAATATGCTTGCTGAGTTGTCTTCCAAGAACCTTTTATTTAAACAGAGTCTACCTGAGATAAATGACTTTTTTTTTTTTTTGTTTTAAACTTACAACACCGGAATAAAAGACCTTTGGGGCTTGCTGTCTTTGTATTATGATTTATTTGTTGATGTCAAAAGATTGCACTGTGTAGCAGGTCTACTTTTCTCCCTCGTGTACTAATACAGCTACTATTACCTGTCCTCTTACTGAGAAATCCTCCCCAATAGAGCTGAGAGCAGAACCCTGAGCAGTTTCCTGCCCACTTCTTCAGATCCTGGTGCCTATCAAAACATTTCAGGAAGACTTAGTTTCACTGGGACGGCTTGTAAGAAGTGAGGGAACTGCTAGGATTTCCAGTACTTACTCCTACAGTAACACAGCTGGGAACTGGAGACACATCTATCCTCCATCCATTCCCACCCGCCCTTATCTCTACTGTTTTTCAGGGAATTTGCCCTTGCAAAAGCCTTGGTCCTGTCTCTGCACATCTATGGTACTTCATAAAAGCTAGAGATTGTAAAAGCATGCCATGGTTGCTGGCCAGTATCAGTCACTCCAGATTCTGCAAAGCAGCAGTGTGGGAATGGGTAATATCAACCATCCATGTTGGTGGAATTGGGAGCCACAAGCTTTCTTCTCCTCACACATGAAACAAACCTGTTCTTTTCCAATAAGAAACAAATCCTTCCCTGAAAGTGGCCCCTGGGTGTTTGCTTGTATGTCCTTGTTTCCCAGAGAAAGCAAATATAAAGGCATCACTCACCAGTCATTGTTCTACTTCATTCTTTCGAAACTCCTATCATTTGCTTTTGCCTCAATGAGGGTACTCTGTAAGCTTCAGCATCCAGGCTTTTGCAACTATCATCATTTTAGGATCACATTTAGTTTGCTCAATGCTGATGATAACAGAAAGTTATAAGTTTTTAAATATGCAACTTCTGCTGCATATATGGACTTTAAATACAAGCTGCATGTGGTGTTCTAAATACATGTTAATCCTATAGCTGAGCAGGTTTGTTTTTTGAACAAATCTAAATTAACATGATGCACCTTTTATGTAGATCAGAAATGAGAGACTTTGTGGGAGAAGGTGGATTTAAGAAATACTTTCGGCAAATAGGCAACCAGTTACAAGTAAAATGTTATATCACGTATAGCTGCATATTTAGATAATACAGAAAGGAAAGCTCTTAAATTAGAGAAAACAGAATAATATGGAATTTGATAAAAGGTAAAAACCCTTAACTCAAAATTCTTAAAAGTTCATTTGTTCAGCAAAAAACCTGGACATGATCTGAACTCAGACAAGAACAGTCCTATCTATGGCACATTTGCCACTGGTGATACACAGGCCAGTTCAAAGGGGTATGTTGCTGCAGCAGGATGCTCTGCCTAGAATGGGGAGAACGACTCAACCAATTCCTGATTTACAAAGCTATCAGTGGTAAATGAAGAGGGGGTGTCATGCTGCTTTTGGTGTTGAACAATGCTGAAACCAGCCTGACTCATCAATTCCAAAGTTAAACATTCTCATAGTGAGATAAGTTAGGGTAGACCTAAACATCAGGATAAAGGAGCAAACAGGTGATACTACTGATAACTTATCTAAAACTGCTGAACTGACACAGCTGGCCTGGAGACATATGGCAGTCATATATAAAAGCCCAGTCCCAAATTTTAACACCAGGGTCTTAAGATTTATCCCTTGTTGGGATAGATGTGTGGAGATTTGTCTCTTTATTGTAGCTGCCCTGCAAGATTATTCCTTGAGGCTGAGCAAAAGAGATTTGCCCACCGTCATTGCTATGAGTAGAACATCAATCTCTACTTAATAATTGGGTTTGTTAGCTTTAATAAAATTGCTTTAATACAATTGCTTTTAATATAATTTCTTCAATATTGTATCATATTGCACTATATTATAATAGTTGTTATAGTTCCTATACTCTGTAGTAAATAATTCTGATTAAGATCTTTTTGTCTAATCATTATCATGATAAACCATATATATTTATAAAAATATATCTGGTTTGCCATTCTTAATTCTGCAAGACAAAGTTGCATAAATGTTCAATTACACCTGTATATAATCCTTTACACATAATTAATTGACAAAGTCTGGGGCTAAGATTGGATCCAGCCACACATTGGCTCCTTTCTGAGGAGTTTAGAAAGCAAGGGGGACCTTTCTGTACCTCTTAACTCAATGCAAGGGCTTCTTTAATGAACTCTGTCTGAAGATCTCTCTGCCTGCAACAGTTGCACAACATAAAACTGAGAAATACTACTAGCTTCCACAACTGTGTCCACTACTGAGGCTGAAAGTTACTGGAAAGTGAGACAAAAGGTCTATGAAGCCCTAGAGCTATTTTGCCCACCTCTAAGTGAGAACAAGATTATTTATTATTTCATAATTACTGTTTTTATATCTGTGGTAGTGTCAAATGTCTCAGACAAAAAGATGTGTAAATATAACTCCTATTCAATTGTAACAGTAGATTACTATTATTGTCTTGTATTTGGCTGCCCAACCTATAATACCCAATGTATACACATAAAATCATAGAATATGTTGCATTGAAATGGATTGATAAGGGTCAGGTTCAACACCCTGCTCCTCACAGGACAACCTAAAACTAAACTATATGACTAAGAGCATTGTCCAGACGCCCCTTGAACTCTCTCAGGCTTGGTGCCACGTCCACCTTCCTGGAGAGCCTGTTCCAGTGTCCAATCAGCCTCTTGGTGACCTTTTCCTAATGTCTAGTCTGAACTTTCTGTGACTCAGCTTCACTCCATTTCCTCGTGGCCCACTACTGGTCACCAGAGAGGGGAGATTAGCATCTCCCACTACCAGCCTCCCAACTAACCTCCTAAAGTGTTTACACTTTCAAATATGACTCCATGCTGGGACTTTCCGGCTTGCCTCACTATGGCTTTACTACCACAGGGCCTCCCAAGTAACCTTAGTCTCCTTTGTGGGAGGAAGTGAGCTGTGATTGATGCCAGGAAATCACCTTTGGACACCATGCTGGACTCAGTTACTCCAGACCTGGGCCACTTAGGAAAAAGTTGCCATCTCTCACCCATAAACTACTCCCTGAGTCCCACATCCACTCTGTGTCTGACCGAGGCTTTAGTCCTGTGGCTCTAGGTCGTAAGAAGTTTTATCATGTACCTTATCAGATAATTGAGTATAATCTTTTGTAAGAGTTACATCAGGTAATATTTACAAATGCATGTAATCCCCAAAAGGAATTTGTCTCCACCTGAAGCAGATGGTATTGAAGAACTTGCTATCAGGAAATAATTTCCATTAAGAATATGTAAGCTGTTTCACTCTAAGGCTATTTAATATCATAAAATGAGGGTCTCTTAGAGAACTGGGAAGGGAGGAGAGAGTGAGATGGAGAATTTGAGCAGACTGCAAGTTATTAATTTTTAGAAGATATTTTTCATGCTGTCCCTACCCATCTGAAAGAATGTAGGTGTGGAGAACTAAATGCTCTTTCACTTAGAAGACTAGATTAGAAGTTAAATCCTTAAATTATAATTGAAAATTTATAATATATTTCTCTACAAAGTGCAGAAGCAATATAAAAGCTGTAAACTATAATCTTGACCATTTCTAATATACCATTGAAATACACTTTGACTCTTTCTTTTTTTCTCTCTCAAGTGACTGTATAAATTACACAGCAGTAAAGGAATTGTCTTGACTTTTTTTAATCTTCTTGTATGTGAATTTCCATTAAATGTTCCTTTTTTAGGTAAAGGAAGAACTTTGGCTGCCTTTTGCCCACAGCTAAACCATTAAGGTCTGCAATTCTTCTACTGACTAAAGATGTCTCTTCATCTTCTTGATACATTCTCTTTTTGGATAAGGAGAGCTGAGTCTCCACACAAAGAGACAGAGAAGGACTGGATGAACAGTGTGCAGGATTGTTTTTTTCTTATTGGTAATTCGTAAGTTTTCTGCCATTAGTTAAGAAAAAAAAAATGGAAAAATCTACTAAATCATCCAATCCAGCTCCTCCTCTGTGATACACTTCATATTCCCCATGCTACACTTCATATTTTTGCTCAGAAAAAAATTTAAAGGGTTTGCATTTGTTCCCATACAAGCTTTTTTCATACCACTGTTTCATGCTTTAACTTCCACTCAGGGAATCCTAAATAATTCCTGTCCATCCTTTCCATTGTATTTGCCAGATATTTGTAGGGTGTTATGTTTTCCCCCAAGCCACTGTGTTGCCAGTTTTTCTCTCCATGGTATACTAGGGCTGTTAGACCCATCTACAGTTACGGCTGCCATTCCTTCTTGTTAGCCTTGCTCTATGCTGACATGTCAACCTTCAGAATGTAATTCTTCAGAATTTCAGCAGAATTTTTAGTCTCTACATGAATGTCTTGACCTTATATTTTGGAGAGTATAGAACGGCACAAGTCAGCCTTCCCTAAAACTGGGATTAAGGTGAAAAAGAGAGAAAAAATATACATTCTTTTCTCCTGAGAAACTGTAACAGACACATGCCTTGCAGCACACACTTAATTTTCAGTTTCTGGGTAAGATGACCTCTAGAACTAGGCCTATCCTTTTTGTCCCCCTGACAACCCTGCCAAATGATGCAATTTCAAGGGAAAAAAAACCCCCACTACTTACACAGGTTTAAAAGACCCTTCTTATATTGATTACATTCTTCAAAATTTCTACTTTAATTCAGCATGCTCAACAACAGAGCTCTTACAAAAGATCGCCTCTTCTTGAGGCTGAACTTACTTTAAGACAGCTGAAAAAGTAGAAAAAAACACTACTTTTGTTCCAGCTATTCATCCTTTTGTGGGCCTGAATATCATGCATGAGAGCAGGAAATCGGGCTCTTGTGTGTTCTCAGCATTCCCTTTGCTTTGATATTTGTAGGAGGTAAAGAGGCATGGCCTGATTAATGGTGAGAGATGAAAAAGGTGGGAAGTGCTAAGAGAAGAGTAGAGGAAGGAAGTAGTATGAGCCCCAAGAGAAGCTTAAGGAGCATGGAGCAAGGATTATGGACAAACAGAAGTGTCAGGCAATGGATGGAGGAGAGGATATGAGATAGGGGAGGCAGGAACTGTGGCAAGCAGAAGACCAAAACAGAGATCAGACAAGCAGAGCTAAGCATGGGCCAGGATGTGAGTACAAAAAAATAGACTGTTGACAGATCATAGAGCTACAGGCTGTATCAACATGAATATTCACAAAGGCACCAAGCTAAAATTGCTCTGGCATTTCCTACCACTTGAATGCTTGATTTTGTAATCTGAACATTCTTTTAATATAAATTTTTAAATGTAACTCTCTGTAGATATATAATCCAGAGTTATGTATTTAGATTGTGTTGTGTACATATAATCATGCTTAGCTTCTTTGCATGGAAATGCAATGATACAACTTGCTTCAGGCTCAAGCCTTGAGCTCTTTTCACGTGTCCATAGCCTCAGTCTTATTTGATCAGTATGTAATCACTCTGTCATTCTTCTCTGAATTCCTTCTAAATTACTAAGGAGGTGCCCAAGACTGAATATAATAATTTGTCCATGGTCAGACCAGAGCTATAGGGAAATAATGTTGCATTATATGTCTTCTTGCATAGTTGATACTTCCGTCAGGTACACTCTTTTGCTGCTATACTACACTACAAATTCAAATCTAATTACATGTTCTGCATCATACCTCTGTTTCATTAGTGCTTCCCTGCTGGCTTCTCCATGCTGCTATGAGTGCTTCTACATAGAAAACAATCCTCTCTGTGTGAAGGTGGGATGGGGGTGGAAGTAAACAGAAGAACACAAATAATAATTCAGACGAAGCAGTAGAAGTTGATCTACTATTCCAGAAGTTGTTCTACTGGTTGACTCTACTAGTAGTTCCACCACTCTCCAAGTCAAAAAGGAAGTCTAGAGGATTAAAAAAACCAGTTTGGCTTAAAGGGAAATTCAATCTTCTGTAAAGATTATAACAAATACTCTTCCATTTTCTTTTTCAGTGTGTATCTATCTAAAACTGTCTACCTGCCTACAAAAAGAAATAAAAAAACCAACAGCAGTGACAATAAGTTAGGAAGTATACAAATCTGAGGTGGAGAGCAAAAGAATTCAGAAGAAAATGGGTCAGGGCAGTTAAAAGGTAAAAAGAAGAATATGTTAGGAATATTGAGGGCAAACAGAATCAAAATGACAGGTTGATTGATTACTAAAAATACAGACCAATGGAGAAAGAGCAAAAGTGCTAAATAAGTGTGTATGGTTTATGTTTGAGGGGAAAAAATGTGATAGTACTATATATTAATTGAAACTTTCCACTTTAAGAGTGAGGAAGAGTGATGATAAACAGAGCTACCAGAATTAGTCATTTTAAAATCAGCAAGTCCGAATAACATGTATATAATAACAACTTTTAAAGAGTTGGCTAGGAAACACAGGGAAAAAAAGAGCAGTCTAAAATAAAGCTAATACTGTACTAACAAATGAGAGAATTCCTGACTCTTTGGAACCATCAGTTAGCTTGGCCTACTGCTTATAATGCTTTTAGCAATTTCTTGAGTGGGATATAAAAGTTACACATTTTAGATGGTGCAAAAACTGAAAGAAAGATAAATAACACAGAATAGAGGCCGTTGGTACAGAATGACCTAGTAAGCTAGTTGTGGTGAACCAAAGTGTTTCAGGATGGGAAAACGTAATGTTGTGAACACAAGAACAAGGAAAGTAATCCATAAAGAATTGAGGTCATGGTCTGAAATAGTCTTAGATGGTTGAGCTGGATACTCAGCCTAATATGAGTTGTAATAGTGGTGCTGTAGACAAAAAGCTGTTTTGGAAATCTTTATTTGCCAAAGTTCAATTACCACTGCACTAGAGTTACTGTGCCCAGTTCTGCTGCTCATGATTTAGCAGAGAGAGTAAGAGTTCAGGGTTCCTAGAGTATTAAGATAT
>JBBMKD010000102.1:136751172-136766585 GCA_037834095.1 Argya squamiceps | reverse complement strand
CAAAATTTGATAATAAAGGGTTTCTCAGTCTAGCAGACATAACACGATTTATTGGCTGGAAGGAGAGGCTAAACAAATTCCATGAGAAATATGGAACATGTTTTTAACATTAGAACAAAGTGCCAAGTGTTGTGGTATAGCTTCTATCACAGGAATTACTTTTATCAGGGTTGGATGCCTTACTAAACCACAGCTATTGGAGATGAAGCAAGAATTAAATCAGAAAAAATACTTAAGCCTGTATTGCTGTTGTATATTAGATAATCACTTATTTAATGCTGTTCTTAAATTCCAGGAATATTTTACCCTGGATGCACAAATCTGAATATTTCCAAGTTTAACATTTTAATGTGATTTTTGTTTTTGTGCCTCTGACTACAAAGACTGATAGTAGAGAATATTTGTATTATCATGGCAACTCTGAAATGTAATAATCAAAACACCCTAACATATAGGCATGATTCAGGCATTTATTAGATGGACTGTCCGAGACCTCAGGAGGCTTGGTGGAGCTAAGAGTTTGAAATCAAGTCATCATTATTTGATTTTGAGTGTACACCTCTAGAGTTTATGAGTTTTAAGCCCTGATTGCTACCTCTTGAAGTTGCATGATTGAGTTTTTAGCATTTAAAATGTTTTTCTTTCCTTTATATGAAACAATACTGGTCAAACTTCCCATAGTTCAGCAAAACTGATGAGACTAAGCTTATCTGTAAATTTTAGCCCATATGTATTCCTGTAATGAAAATGCCCATAATTATACAGGAAGTACATTCACATAAACAAATGCATGGAAAATGCATTGAGAAAGATTTTCCATTTACTCTTTGTTTGAGACATAACGATATTAGCTATGATGATTATAGGCAAACTCACATGTTATTCTCTTAATAAGCACATATACATAATTTGATACCCAGTAAACAGCAGCACAAACACTTTCAGAAGTCTCTTTAACACAAGGCCATGCATATCAGACAGGCACATTCACAGTGCCCTCTGTGAAACCCTGATCAGCTATTTATTTTTGTGAGATGAAAATTCTCTCAGTGTCACATTCTTGTCTCTGCAGCAACTCTTTGTATCTTACAGATCCTACAAAAAACCAAACAAATATAAATGAGAGTAAGTCTAACCAATTCTCTATCCAGTTCAAGTCTGACTATTCAGTTAAATCAAGCTAAAAACACTAGTGGCACCAGTGTTATGTATTTGACAAATGTAGGAATGTTCATATCAGCAGGACATCACAAATGTGCCCATTTCAGGGCACTTCTAGGAAACAAGTGTACAACAGGAGGGTGATGACCCACTGAAAATAACCTATGTGAAACATACACATCAAACCAGTTATTCAACATGCTGTTGCTATTTTCTTTGACGTTGGGTGCTGCGTAACCCTTACTACCCTGAGCACTCCTGAGTGCAGGTATCTGTTCCTCCCCTCTGAAAGGTTGTGTGCAAACCCTGTTGGGGTGGGGCACCAGATATAAAGACACTTGCAACTTGAAAATGGTGTCAGCTGCTGCACTGGTGTCACACACTTGACATGAATGTCCAGAAACAATTTATCAACCTTTTGCTCTTCATACTTAAATATGTTTTAAGATACTGTGATTGTACCCAAATGTGTGTGCCCCAGATGCTTTTGAGTTGTGGTTGTAACACACTTCAGGAGCATGTTCCAATATCCCTCATTTATACATGTAAAAGGTGGGGCCACCAGCTACCGGGATACTGCTCTCCTTTGCAGAGGCAGATCCCGAGATGATGGTGCTGAGGTTTGTGCTTTTCTCCCTGTCTTCAGAGGAATGTAGCACATGACTACTGACTAAGGATTTTGCAAGTCCAGGCCCTCCTGCACCAACACCACTGGCCAGTTTCCTGCAAATGCTGAACAAAAAATCCACTCATCACATCTCTATGTCTTGTAAAGGCCTTGACAAACTCGTTCCAGGATCCCATGGAGATGGTGAGATCCAATTTTTGCTTATGAAAAACCCAAGGTAGAGACCTAAATTTAGTCCTTTTACTCCCAGACCCAGGTTGTCATTCTCCCAGCGTGGGGGGAAGTCCAGAAACACACAAGCCTTCACCAATTCCTACTCAGATGCTGATGAGTGCTGGGTGTAACTGGCCACACAGCGGGTGCGGCCATGGCACCGACACAAAAGAAGCTGATTCAGCTCATTCCCAGATAATTTTCACTGTCTTTCCCTGCTGGAATTTGTGGGAGGGCTAGACCAGCAATAGCAGCATCAGATCTTTCTCCAGCTCCTCGGGTTGCAGTGCCGAGCAAAAGAAGAGTGGTAACTCCTGCACCAGTGGGAGTGGTTTGGGGAGCTCCACAGGAAGGATCAGTGCTAGGGTTGTGTCAGGCATGGTGGCCTCCCCTCATGTTGGGGTTACTCAGCTCTTTCACAACACTCCTTCCTAATGGTCTCGCCTCCTGAGACTGGAGCAAGGCTTGCAGCTACTTAGTGACCAGTCTAAATAGCAGTCTTGCAGAACCACAAATTAGATTATAGCAGGCTTTGAAATGCTGACAGATCTGTGCCTATGGTCTCCAATATTGGCCCTGACCAATAAGCAACTGTGAATAATAATCTTTGGGAGAAATCAGTGCCACAATTCTTACCGTTCATCTCTGAGTCAAGTGGCCAGTTTCCGAATTCTCTTCCACTCGAGCCTTAAGAGATCTGCAGGCAGCTGTGTGAGAGTCATCTGTGGAAAGAAAAGCCACATAAAATTTGAAGTTATGGATAGAAGGTACATAGCATGCATATGAAGATGCATTTGAGTGATTAATAGAGAAAGACTAAGCCAAAAGGATGAGTTAGAAGAAGCCACTGATTACAATAGCTCTGTATTCTTAGTGCTGAAAATAGGTTTAACGAACTCTGAATCTCTTTCTGTGAACTGAGAGAAGATATAGCAGCACTGTGAATAAAGTAGGTAAAAACATGGCATTAAAATTAGATATGAAGAGGAAATGTTAACCAATCTGATAACAAAGTCCAGTATTTTGTGAGGTTGCTTTCTGCGTCAGGTAGCAGGGGACACACTTCAAGCAGTTCCTTTTTTGATTCTGGTTCTTTTGTACTGCTGTACAGCTGAGTCTGCAAGCATAGATCATGCTGTGCTTACAGACCCAGCTGCCTTGTTTTCTTTTTTATTCTAGTGGCTGAACTGCATTAAATAAGCCCAAATAATAATGTCTTTCCCTTTCTATTGCTTGTTCACGTAGGCAACTGTTAAAGTTGCTAAGAGATTGTTACATGACTCTGAAGAAGAGATTATTTACATGCTCATAGAGAGAAGTAGGTCTGAAGGAATATTATTATTAAATGGTGGTTGGCATGATGGCTAAATTCAGTAATACTGTGTTAGAGAGAACATCTTTATGTTCCTAGATAGTCCTACAGTGACAGTACAGACCTCTGTAGTTGACAACTTTCTCAGTTCAAAAAGTTTGCCATTATCAGAGAAGCACAGCTTCAGTATATGGAAGACCTGTCAGTCCAGTCTTGCAGGAGTAAATGCATTAAATTATTTATGAGTAAACTCTGCTTCCTTCTAAAACAGGGGTGTGAGAATTGTTCCCAGAGGGAGTTTGTTTTCTAATTCCATTGCTTCAGTTAACATTAGTATATTGTCTCACATAAAACAGTAATTTACTGTACTTATTGCCTTCATTGTTTGAAAGGAGCTGTAGCTTAGCCTTTTGTTTTGCTTTAAGCAGGTTGTGAGACAAAATATGCTTTTCAATGTCAAAGAGCTGGTTAAAACCACACATTGTTTAAAATAACCTACAATTTATATTTGCCATTTAAACAATTAATTTTTTTTTAAAGTTTCTTAAGACATTTGCCCAGCCAAACAAATAAAAGCAGAAAAGGATGGAAAGGAATGTGCCACTGAAGGTGCCACTGTGTCAGCATGTCATGCTCTTCAATGACCAGGTACCTGTATCTGTTGTTATCCATTTTGTCCTTTGTGGTCTGCTCTCCATTCACGTTTATGTACACAAACACCTTTTGGGCAGGCACTTGCAGCTCCGAAATGCTCAGCCATTCCCCAGGAACCTCACCCTCAAGAGAAATGGAGATGCTGAGTATCTTTGATCTGCTTTCAAATTGGAACAAAACTAACTTCTATACTCTGTAGAAAACCACAAAGAACTAAAAACATGCATTCTCTCAGCACCATGCAAGCCCCTGTTGTTGAGCATAGGTCTGAGACTGACAGGCTTGCAGCTGCTGTAGGGATGGCAGAGGCTAGGGATGAAACCTGGTGGCACAGAGACGTGCTTGTGGGTTTTGTGCCACCCACAGCTGAAGTTTCATGCTGTGGCACATTTCTGTTGGAAAGCAGATGTTGAAATGAGCTGGTCTATAAGCAGTGGGAATGGCTGGGTCACTGTCCTCCTGGCAGCTTGGTTGGACCTCTACAGAGTGGAGATCCACAAACGCTGACCACCAGCATAAGACAAGGTGGCAATCTGCTGACATTGGTGCACAAAGAAGTGCTGGGTCTGTGAAGCACCTCATATCCCTGTGTGACAGGAGTAGGTGCTGTCTCCACCAAACAGGGATCATCCCTGTGAGTGCCCCAAGCTGCTGCAGAGACACTCTTGCTGCAGCATGGCGATGCTCTGGATAACTTCTTTCTTCCTCACTTGGGTTCCCCCTGGGAACCTGCCTGATGCAGGTGTCTGGGCTTAGAAGTTCTCATGATGACAAAAGCTGTGCAAATCTTACATTTGGCACTTTCAAAGGACTAAATTGCTTCAGCTTGCCTTGGTTTGAATGCAAAGAAAGATGTTCAAGGCACTGTCACAAGTTAGTTATCGTGTTAGAAGAATGGTTTCTTCTGCTGTTCAATATTCCTCCTAATTTCACTCTCTATCTATCATATTCAGGATTAAGTGTGAAGGATAATAGCCGCTAACTTAGTTAGTGCCTGCAGATTTATCTTGTCATGGGAATAGTTATTAGCTTGGTTTCATTTGAAAGATTATAACTTGGTGTCTCAGTAGGCAGAATTTTCTCATTAAAGCCCAAGTAATAATAGTATAAAAAAAAAAGTGACTACACTATTTAGTGATATTGCTACCCATGCTTGTGACAGAAACTACAACTAATGACTGATTCCTTCTTACCATTAGAAAGGAAACCCTTTATTTTGAGGGCCTCTAGTAAATTATACTAGAGGCCCTAAAAATTTCTTGCCATGAGAACTCTGAGAATGAAGTATGCTGTGCTTATTTCAGTAATTTTCAAAGAAAGAAAAAAAAAATCCTAATGCAGAAAACATTTTTCTACAAAGAATGAAAAATGAATTTGAAACATCGTGTATTGACAAATAAGCCTAAATTAAAAAAAAAAAGTCAATCTCTGGGGTGTTGCTTGGACAGATATTTTATATTTATATTAGTTTTATGTGAATTTCAAATACTAATGAAGTAAGTATTTGCACTAAGAGTGGACATGAAATAAGAAAAACACTTGAATTTAAAAGTGAACAGAATAATTTTAACATTTGACCAGGTGTAGTATCTGTACTTCAAAAAGTATTTAAATGAAAGATGAAAGACATAGAAAAATATACTGAAATTATGCAGGATAAGGCATGAAGGAAACTTCATTTGCTTGCTTTAAGGAAGAGAAGGAAACTATAATCTATAAGTCCATACATGGAGGAGAGGGTCTCATTTGAATAATATAGGTCAATAAACTAAACTGAACTAAAACAGAATAAAATAAAACTAAGTAGAACTGGAAGCTGAAGTTATACTCAATCAGGTCAGGGACATTTTCAAGAGTGATGGTATTTAAACACTAGGACAACTTACCTAGGAGTGCAGTGAATCCTTCAACATTGGCAGTGTTTAAATCAAGACAGACATCTTCAGAAAGATATACTTTCTTCACACACCAGTTATAGCCTGGCACAGCCAGTACTGAGTGTTCTGTGGCCAGAATTATGCAGAAAGACAAAACAAAGCTTGTAATGGTTTATTCTGGGTTTAAGCTCTATTTTTTGGAGATGCACTTTCCCTATTTCCAACATTTATTTAGCAAGTACCATTATGGTTAAATGACATATGTAGGCAAAGCTCAGACTGAAGTTTAAAGAAAAAAAGGTGGAGAGATCGTGATTAATCATGTAACCCTGGGTATGTGTTCATATCACACAAATAATAAACCCAGTTGCTTAAACTAAGAGGCTGGGCTTTTTCAGTAATTAGGGATGAAAAGAGAAACTTCTTCCAACGGCAGCTGATGGTAGTCATCACACCATTGCCCACACAGATGGTTCTGTAGACACATCTCCAAAGGTTAGCTGTTGTTTCCTGAAAAAGTCCCTAAAAAGTAGGAAATCCCATCCTTTTCCTTGTCCCAGATACTGTATTTGTCAACTGGCATTTCATTAAAGAGACAAGGTAATTTTCTACTGGTTCAGTTCCCTTTTATGGCTTACAATGCAGTTGCAGAAATTTTGGCACAGCATGAGGAAAGGGATAGGAGGTGTGACTTGGGAGGAGCAGGACAGTGCAGCACGGTGGGTCCAGCCTTTGTGCATCATCCCAGGCTTGGACAGTTACATGCAGATCCAGAAACTTTATTCTTTAGGGGTTCACATCTGGAGGTGTGATCACAGTTTCCCTTTACATCTGGGGATTAAGTAGGGGTATAGAGCCATGCTTGTCCCACCAGCTTCATGAGGTTTTTTCGGATCATAAAAGAGCATAAACTGGCAACTTCATTTTCCAGCTGTCACCAGAGAAGATCTTGATTTTTTGAGTTTCTTAAAGCATCATCCATCCCATGGTATGGGAACTTCCTGTGGTTCAAAATGGCTGGATGGGTGGAAAGGAGGTGAGAGGCAAGTACAGCATCCATTGTTATCATGCAATTTCTCTGCTTAAGATGTTCCTTCATCAGAAATTAAAATAAAACTCCTGCTGCTCTGAAGAAGCTGATAGAAATATTTGTCTGGGCATTTTAGAACAGATAAGATTCTTGAGGTTTCTGTGTCTTCTACATCCATAAAGAGATGTAAGTTCTACCTCTCAATTGAAATTAATGAGAATTAGGCATCCAAATGTATTTGTAGATTTGAACTCTTATGTTCTAATTACTGTGGCAATTAAATATGCAGAAAAACAGGTTCAGCTGCTGGAATCTTGTCTACACCAAGGCCTGGTGAACTATTTATGTTAATTTTCTTTCTAGACATCGCCTGAGTTTGCACTGATGACTATGCAAAACCTTTCTTGATTGTAGAGGACATGTACAATATGGAAGGCCCCGAAACTAAACCTTGTGCACTTGGCTTTGAAAAGGTTATAAGATACATATTCAGGAACTCGCTGAGTGAGACAAGATAGTTACAACCAAAATAATAAACAATAAACATAACAAAATCTTACTTTAATGTAAATAGTAGAATGTAGAAGAAGCTGATTTTTCCTAAACTGTTTTTGTAGTAAATCTTCACAAATCAGCTGATCACTGTATTGATTTCTCAAGGCTACAAGACCATATAACCAATATTTCATGCAATAGCATATACACTTCAATTATTTTTTTCATAATGAAAGAAGGAAATAAAATGACTGTCTGTTGAATTTGCAGACTCTTTGCTGTTTGAGGCCAATATAATTACTGATATTATTCTTATGCATGTACACAACACTGAAGCATCAGTGTTAAAGGAGACACCTTCATTCTGGATTTTCTAACTTCAAAGTAATGAAATCCATAACTTCAAACCACAAGAATGAACTTTTCAATGTTAAGTACCTAGTCCTAGTGTCAGTGTATAGAACAACCTTGGCCAAAAAAGCCCAATTAGGCCATGTAAATGAAGTGTGTTTTCAGCCAGTCCTACTGGGAAAACCAGCTTTGTCTGAATGGTTGTAATTACAGTTGATGGGGAAGGGGGAAAACAAATTTGCTATGCATGAGCCCTTCACAAGTAGCCTTTTTTTCTTCTAACACTTGCATATCTACAAGAATGGCACTATGAAGGGAAGGAAAAAAGGACTTTGTCCTTATGTGAGTTCTTATTCTCTTCAAGAATCTCAATGATACATGAAGTTTGCTATGAGAGAGGTGCTCCTTTCTCTGATACTCCTTTTGTTTACTTTTCTTTGCCTGACAGCCTCACTGGGCTGCTTGTCATAATTAGCAGCCTAGGTACCACATCTCCATAAAAGGTATACTTTGTAGCTTGTTTTAAGCCAGTACTTCTATTTTCCTATTTGGGTGCCTTCTTTTGATTCGTACCCTCAGCAAAGCATGTGAAAGTCAAATCGAACAGTGATGTGCAAAATTCCCAAACCAGTGTTTTTTCTAGACTTTTCAAAGTGTCACACTCTTGTCTCTATTTTTGAGAATGCTCACCTCACTGCTGGTCTGGATTCACTCTGTATGTTACATCACCTGCATTCCTCAAAAAGAGTTAATTTTTCAGTGCAATAAATGTACTCATCTGAATTCACATCACAGTGTGCAGCTTACTCGCTGTGTCTCTGGATTGCTAGTTGGGCTGTCTCTAACTCCTGGCAAGGAAAAATAGGGCATCAGACCAGTACGATTACCTCCAGGGATGCTTCCTATGTGCCATTCTGGCTTCTGTGACTAAGGGCTCATGAAGGTTACATAGCACTTTCTTAGATATAACTTTAAAATTCTCTGTATTTGCTTTTATTGCTCTAATTGTTAAATAGTGCAGATTCATCTCTGCCCACATCATATGCATCAGTCTTTCAAAAGGATGCCTTTTTTCACAAATATAAAGCTATTAATCACAAATGTTCTATTTACAAGTTACTACTGTATGAGTGACTTTCATATATTAGTCATATGTAGTGCATAGCTTTATTTCCTTTATTTAAAAACAGCTAATGATCCTTATTTCAATGAGTATGTTAATGTCAATAATATCAGCATGTTTTGCAATGCTAAAGCACTAAACGGTAAGGGATTGGTCAGAGATGAGTTAATTGGTTTGAGATGGGTTTTTGTTTTGGCTTAGGGGCTTTTTTTTTTTTTTTTTTTTTTTTTTTTTGGTTCCATTGATGCATACACTGACTGAAAAAAAAAAATAACACATGCAGGAAAATTGTATAAACTATCCAGGTTTTTCAGCAGCTTATTAAGGGTATCTCTGGCCATTGTTAAATAAGAAGTCTTAGCACATAAATATTTTAGTATGTCATAAGGTAACTGTTTTATGTGAGCAGTGAAAGGAACTAAAAGCAGTGGAGTCAGGAAGGAGAAAAAATATTTAAGTTGTAAAGACTACTTTTTTGCCCTCTGTGGGATCAGTTTGTCCAGGCATTGAAGTAGACAAGGACACACATGTTTTCTGGGTCATGATCTGCACTTCACCACATCAAGATCCCAAGTGTAAATGAATGCTGATCCATCAGCATTATTTTTGCCTGATTCATGCTGTGCTTAGTAAAACCTTGTATACAGGCACATGATCCAGCACCCAAAGAGTGAGAGGTATGAACAGAAATGAGGTTTCTATGTGACAGAGCTGAACCAAGTGAGCTAAGGCTGCTGCAGCTTGTGTAGGTTGTGCTCTTCCCTAAAGGAATGACTTTTTTCTCAGGAAACCTCTTTCGGGAGTGATAACCACTGAGGAAAATGAAGCAAAGCAAACTCCTGAATAAGTCTAAAGGATGCCTACAGTTTTATGTTTTTCAACAAAGGCACTGGCACTACCATTTCACAACTAGAGGATGTGGTATATATTAATCTTGGTGTCAACAAGTCTTAGTGTTAATCAACATGGCATTCTTGTTAGGTTACCTGTTTCCAAAGACTAACCATTAAAAGAGTTGTGGATGTATATTCATTCTTATGCAGAGGTCAGACAGAAAGCAGGTCAGGGTGCGCTTCTCACTCAGATTAGAAAGCCCTTTTGAGTTGTCTCAGACCAGGAACAAGTTATAGCAGTCATGTAGACTATGGGAGAATCATGAAGTCTCCAAAAGGAGGAACTGGATCCTGGGCAACTGGATCTTGAACAGGGAGATCAGACCTGATGACCTCCAGAGGTCTCTTCCAGCCTCCGACATTCTGTGATTCTGTGATTCTGGGAACATGCTGATCTTTTCTCCTTTTTGCTACAAAAATCCCCTAGAATGCAATGGTTTATCAGATCTTTGCAAAATGGACTGGCTCATGATAGAGAGGATAAGGCCAGATTAGGGTCAAGCCCTTCCTTACACAAAGGACCGGGCACTCTGAAAGTTAGATAAATTAGTCTGGTTGAATGTAGCTATTTGTGTGTTCTTGTGTGTGCTTAGACATTTCACAGGAAACGGAGAGAGACCACTAAAGACCACTTGCTACATGGCCACGTTTGCCTTGAGTGACTTTCCCTCCATTTGTAATTAGAAAACAATGACAGCATCTTGGTATTTTTACCAATGCACTGCTTGTCTGAAATTCCCAAGTGCTATTACTGCACCTCCTGGGTTGTATATTGTGGCTCTGCATTTGAGGTTCATAATGAAATGGAAAGTGCTGTTTCTTATAAAGTGAAATATACATGTTTGCAAGGTATTTTCTTTCACTAAACTAAATCTGAGACCTTGAATCATTATCAATGTGAATCTTTTTTTGCAATAAAAGCATGTTGTTTGTAGTCTGTCACATTAAAATAAAGATTTGAACAAGTCACAAATGGAAAAGAAAAAAGTATTTACAAGAAATCAAGTGAAAGAAAATTCCTTTTGAGTCAAACACTTCAGTTGTACAGATTTGTTGCTTTATATTAGGAGACACTGTAGAGAGTTTTAACATTAATTTGTTCAGAACACTGCTATTATATAGCAACAAACCTTAGGAATAAGATTGAAAAATATTTGCATATAGGACCTAATGTGAAAACTACTAAACTCACTTATAGCTTTTTTTTCCTCTTTTTTTTTTTTTTTTTTTCTCTTCCCTATTGACTTCAGCACACTTTTAACCAATCCAGATTAACCTTCCCAGAAATGCTGGAAATGCTGGAGGGAGGATGAACATGGATTCGAGGGAGGGAAAGGTAGTGGCTCTGTCTGGCAGGGGGTGACGACAAGACAGGGGGTTCAGGTTGTTTTGATTTACTGATCTTGCAGTTGAAATGTGGGGAAGAAATGCTGCCACTTCTTTTATTGATATTTGTTGGGAGACACTCATTATGTATTACTTCATAAGTATGTGTATGTGCATGTGAGGCTTTTCAGAGCTTTGGATGAATGCCTTTTACATAGCATTTTTAAGATCAAAATCTATACAATTATGTGGATTCCTGCATGTAAATGATTTTAGGGAGTCTGGTGTTATAGCATTTTTAATTTTCTAGTAGATTTTATGATAGTCTAAAGTGATAAATTATCTTTTGTGGCTGTCAGAGTTATTTAACTATCTGCAGACAGACCATTAGCAGGAGCAGTCCGTGCCCAGTCGGTGTTCCTCGTCTCTTCCTGGGAGACTGCTCCCAGGGAAAAGGGTTTCCAGGCACTTCTGTGCAAGGCCCTTTTGGCAGCAGTGCCACCAGGGTGCAGGGAGGTACCAGCCAGCCATGGTGCACTGCAGTCAGGAGGACATTTTTGTACCACACAGTGGAGAAAGCTACCAAACAAGCATCGCTTATTATTGACTTTCCATTGCTACTGGCCTGTGTTAAAACCAGTGACACTGAAAAGAAAGGTTCCATTTCCCATTACCAGATATCCAATCCCCCTAGAAAACATCTGTTGAATCTGGGATGATGCCATGGTATTAGCTCTTCATGCTGTTTCATTGGCTGTTCGCAGCGCTGCCCTGTCTATCACAACACATAATTTCTTTTCAGAGATGTTTCAACCACGTCGTTAGGGTCCCCAGTCCCATTTCTTTGAAAATCAGTGGTAGTTTTTAGCCTTTGGCACACAACTTGAATTTTAGAAACTTGACTCTGTGCAGGGTGTAAGACAGGGAACACAAGTTTCCCGATGATTTCATGTGACAAAAGTTCTGCAAAGAAAGGAAGTGGGTCTGCAGAAATTCTGCAAGTTGCTGTGTTTATGATCCCAAGAATTTCACACTGTACTGCCTCAGACTCATAACTAAGTGCTTCTCAAAATGTTCATTTTTGAAGACAGTATAAGAGAACTGTCTTTAGAATTCAAGTAATATGCTACCAACCAGAGGGAGAATAATACAGAAATATTTTCTTGATGATGTGTGCTAAAGCAGCAAGCATTTAAGAGCAACAAATGTCAATCTCTGAGGTTTTTGTAGAGAATTGCAATTTATGACGTGTTAGGGTAAACAGTTGGATTATATTTCTGAAATGCATGTTCCATCAGGTAAAATCATTGTGATTATAGGCCCTAGTACTTTTAGTAAGTTATGCACTAAAAGGCTGAAATTGTAAAACAAGTATGCTTATGCTTTACTGTTAATCCCTCTTTGTATCTATGCTGAGTAAACTACAAGAGAAACTGCATTAAACAATAAAGGCAAAAATGGCATGTTATGTCATCTTGATAAACAATGACTGTTATACTGTTTTCCTTCAAGAAGCAACTGTGACTGGCCTCTGTATTCTCCCTCAATGGAGAATGTGCCTGACTGTAAAAAACCCCATAGGATTATTTAAAACTTACTTTGTTCATGCCTCTCAGTCAAAGCAGCACTTTCTCTGCCTCTTCTCACTTTGCTGATTTTCCTTCATTTCCTCAGCTCTTATCTATTAGAGAAAGCTGAACTTGTTATTTCAAAAACAACCTACTTTCATGCAGACTATGAATTTTGAACAAAGTGAAATAAAACTTCTTTTAAGTGGTTTTGGAAAAGTTTGACAGCAGAAGATAATAAATGAAAATAAATCTACAATATTTCTCCTAATGCAATTTGTGCCATGTCAATGTCAAAGCATTCTAACAACAAAACAACAAATATTTGAATGAAAACAATATACACATAACTTATTTTCCTATATTGGAAACAACTGTCAAACAATTATTGTATGACCTCATGAATTAGTTGGCTTTTTTGAAATAGTCCTGCTAGAATTAAAAAAAAAAAAGGGGGGGGGGAAGGGGGGCCTTTGAGCCTGAACATATTGTGTCAATCATAAGCATATGCAATGTATCTAAGCCATGAGGTAAAAATTTTCTTTGTAAATTATTTCATAAATAAATAATTTTCCTGAAAAAGTCTAAAAAATATTTTTGCCTTTGTTAAGTTCTCTACAGTTCTTTGTGGTGAATATAAACAGATTCATATTGACATCTTCTTGATCTGCTTTATTTTAACTTGAAATGCAGAATGTATCATGAAAGCATTTCTAAGAAAGATACGGTAACAAACTTTTTCTGAGAGGTAGAGTATTTCATTAGAGTTGTCCACTTGAAACTATGAAGACATGTTGTGTCCTTCTTATCTTTGCTTATGAATGGCTTTGCGGTTTCACTTTAAAAGCGCCTGCACAGAAATACTCATGTCCTTTAAAAATACACCTCTATAATACTGCTCTACAGGTGGAAAATGGTGCGTTTGTTATCAAGCTTTACACATGTTGAAATCTGCATTTTTGCTGTTATCGATCTTCACAGTTTGTCTGTCATAATGTGAATAAAATCTGGGAAAGCTAGAGCCACACATAAGAACTGGCTGGGATTTAAGGTGTGGAGGGCATCATTTCCTGGTTTTAAATAAAAAGACACTAATAAGTCTCACTAGAGCAGAGAAGTGAAGGGAAATAACTCTTGTTTAAATATTTTCCACTCAAGCCCTGCTTTGTAAGATGCTTAGCCAAGTCATCAGACAAAATACCTGCCTATTTTAACCCTTCCCATGCAAGACATATGCCAAGTGAACAGTCACTTGGGGCTGACATACTCAGTAAAAATAATAAAATCAAAACTGTTGAGAAAAGCATGTTTGAATTGATGTGAGAAAAATACTTGCTTTTCAGAGTTCTGTATTCACTAAAGTTTGTGGAAGTGGCTTGTCTCTGACTATGGTTCAGCCATGGCATTTGCAGCTTGTGAAAAAGTAAATTTATGAAGTCAGGAAAGGTTGTTTGCATATGAGTGGGGTGCTACCAAGCATGAGGTACTAAAGTGTGGAGGCAGACTTCGTAACAAACTTTAAATTTTGGTATTACTTTCCTTAACATTCCATATATCTCTCTGCTGCTCCGAACTCATTTTCTGTGGATGGGTATAGAGGGAGTACCACACATAATCAGTGAGTTCCCTTTTCCCTGTGTTGGGGATCTTAATACGTGTGCCTAATCATGCAACCTTCCATTTTCAATATGACAAGTTCACCTCTTGCAGGTGAATTATGTCTTTTCTATTCCTAAAGTGCTTTATCAGACAATCCTACGAAAGAACTTAAGGGGGAAATGTGTTCCTGGGTGATTTACACAAGCAATTACTTTACAAATCTGCCAGTGGATTATATTAAACATGTATGAAGAATATTTAAGTCTGGAGCGAGGGCTGAGAACACTGTAAGTTTTACAACACCGTAAGTTTTACAATAGCGTTTCATTTGCATCACCATGTATCTCTGAAGATTTGTTACTTTACACTTCACCATGTATTTGAGAGTAAAATTATAAGGAAAAAGTTATGTAATTTCAAATATTTGGGGGGAAGCAGCTTCAACTCAAACTGTAATAATTTAACTCTTTTCCAACTTCTTCCTCAAATAATGTGTTAGTAGTTGCAAGCAAGTAGAATGCATTTATTTGAATGTGAAATCAGCCTAAAACAACTTGCATGGGAGGAAAAGCACGCCATATAAAGTCACCTAACTGCAGAAAAATTGTGTCCAAATACCCAACAAATGTTTACATAGTTTTTAATGCCTACTATATTTGGGATTTTAAAACCCTTTCATAGGAACCTTTTAAGTACTGCTTCCCCTTGGAGAGAGTTTTTACATTGACATGCAAACTTCTGGCGGCTCGTAGCATGGGGGATATAGGAGTATTTCGAGTTGAAGAAGTTCTGCACAAGGAGGGAAAGTTGTGAGGGGTTTCTCGTATCAGCTCGGGGCTGACCTGCGACCGGTATCAAAGCGCGGGCGGTAACCGGACTGTTCACCGCTCAGCCTGGGAACTGTCTGCCCACCATCCTCAGCACCCGCACACAAACGGGGGGCACGGGACACAGAGGTGATACCAAATCTGCGGGAGACTCCGAGCAGGGCTGAGGTCTCCCGAGGGGGGCAGCTACTGCCGCGCGTGGGTCGCGCCTTTTATCCCCACCGCCACCTTTTCCAATCCCGCAGGGCAGCCGCGGGTCGCAGTGACAGCCGCGGGCACAGCCGCCGCCTCCCGCGGGCCGCGCTGGGGGCGCGCCTGTGGCCTGCGGCTATCCCTGCTCCAACTCGGCGCAGGTC
>JBBMKD010000102.1:136730320-136749344 GCA_037834095.1 Argya squamiceps | reverse complement strand
ACAAAGAGGGAATTGCCGAGCTCAGCACCGGCGGCGCCCGGGGGCTGCGGCGCTGCGCTGCCCTGGGACACGAGCGGCTCCCCGAGGGGGCTTGACATTTCGGGGGCTTTGTTCATCTGCCTCCCTGCAGCAAATCACGGCGCTCAGACACCCCGGCACTCCTACGCGGGTTCTAGTGGGGCCCGCTAGTCTCCTTTATCTTTTTTTTTTCCACGACCGGTTGTGTTTTCTATCTGCAAATGGCAAACTTCTCCAGTGCACTGACTGAGCTAAGCTAGCTAAGTGATAAGCTGGAGAGACGTCTCCCCTCCATCACTTGCTCTCTGCCAGTGCGAGCACCTTGCCTGGCAGAGCCGGAGTCGGGTCACCCGAGCACCCTTTGGGAACCACGGCGACAAGCCCCTTTCGAGGGGCAAAGATTGTCTGGCAGTGAAGATGTAAGCTGTGCTGCAGACTGTGCTGCCTTCACTCCTTTTACAGTGCGCAGCACATTTTGGATGTTGATGGAAAGAGACAATAATTTAATGCGTCTCAGGTTATATTTAATTGAGTTCAGTAAAATCTCTCAAGGAACCATCAAACTTTTTTGTTATTTGGGCTGTTGTCTTCAACTACGCAACTGAGTCCTATGGATGTTGGTGGCATCATGTTACTTTCCTGTTGGTTTTAGTAAAAGTTGAACATTCAGAGAAGACTGCCAGAGTTAAAAATGCAAGGGGCAGCAAAGGAAAGTAGTGGTAAGAGCCAGTTCCTGACGTGGACAAAATGAGAATAAAAGTTAGAGTAGTCTTCTGAACTGCAGTGTTTGCTTCATGTTCATAATCTGTGTGTTAGGTTAGACAGCTCTCTCAGATATTCCACCAGAGTGACATTTAAAAAAAAAAACAACCCTCCAAAAGAGTGAAGGTTGGGGTTTTTTTTCCTTTTTTAAGTAATCTGGGTCTATGAGTAAACACACGGTTTGTTTGAGAACATCAACTATTTCCTGTAAATTGTGATGCTGACAAGACTGTCTGGAAATGATATCAACACTTTGAAAGATTTTTTCTTTCTATTTTAACCACTGAATGAAAGTCTGTTAATAATATGGTCAAACCAAACAAGTGGAACCTTTCTCTGTAAAGGTGAAAAAAAGTATTTTTCGTTTTTCCTCTTGAATAATGTATACCTGCCTGAGGTTTGCCACAGAGTCAGTGATTCTGAAGTTCAGTAGTGCATCAGTGCCTGTATACAAGTTTATCCTCAGACTAAGACAACAAAAGTCTGCTTCACCTTTTTAAAATCAAGGGAAGATTAGACAGGAGAAAAACAGTCAGTTTGTAATCCCCCCTGTTCTGTCTGATTATTGTTTTTTTTTTTTTCTTTTTTTTTGGTTGCATATAATAACTTTCTCTGTTTGAAACTTTGCATATACATAGTCACAACAAAGTAAGTAAAGGGCAAAGTTGCATCAGCTTTTAACTTTACATGTATTGCCTGTGATCCTCTGAAACAAACTTGAAAAAACACTGAGCAGTCTGTGCCTGTGAGAGTATGGATTTTTTTTTTAATTTCATAGCACGGTTAATAAAGGAAAAGAATGTAAATGACAACTTCACAGATCTGAGACTTCTTTGGGCATCAAACACAATGCAGCCAGGTTATCCTTTCATGTTTTGCATTTTTAGTATAATTTATATGGTAGCTTTATGGGTTGACTTACATTTTTATCAGTAAGCATAAATTCAGTAACATTTGATGAATCCCTAGCAGGATTATTTTCTACAATATCTTCTCTAGCATTTGTAGTAAACTTTCACGGTGCACACTATTATCATGCATGCTGTGGCTGAGTGTAAAGAATGCTCTTATCCACATACTGTGATAGTGCATTTATAATAGCAAAGTACTAATTCTTGTCTGTGGACTTGAGTAGCTGTGACATGCAATTGTTTCTTGTCAAATCTGTGTATTCCAATCATATTATATTTTAATGCTAGTTGACACATTGAGTTTTATATTTTCAAAGCATTGTGCAAACAATGACTAATTACTTTCTGTTCATACGAATTACCTCTTTTAGCACTTTATGAGCCAGTTGCTTTGAAATAAAACTATTTTACATTACAGTGTGAAAGAGTTAAAAAATTAGCAGAGACATTTAGGAAAAAACCCAAAATGTAATTACAACCAGGCAACTTTTGGTACGTATTTAAATTTTTCTTTTTATGTGGAACTTTCCTTCTAAGGCTGGGGGGGCTGTATGTGTATGAATATTTATGTTTCTTACAAACTCTTGACAATATTTTAATGTAATAATCTTAATAGAAACATTCTCAGATCTTAGCTGAAGCCACACTGGCAGCATCGCTTTTTTAAAGGTTTGTGGGTAACACCAAATATAACATTGTGAGAAAGTTTATGGTTAAATATTTTTGAACATCATAGGCTGGGAATCTGACAACCCTTTTTGTTAGGTGAAAGTATAGTGGAAATAAATTACATTTTTAATACAGTTTCAGGTAGAACAAACTGCCATCTGGTTGTAAAAGTATTGGCCTTGAACATAAATATGTTCTGATTAAGGTATTCTAACTGGCGTGTAAAATGAAGCTATTCATTCAGTAAACTGACAACTTTCCAGTTGGTGTTTGCCCTTACTTAATTTAGTTTCCTCAACACAACTAGTGAGGTAGCCTGGGTCTGTTCTTGGCAGTCCTGGGCAACTGTAAACTCGGATATATTTGTCCCAAATATTATACCTCATGAGTTAAAAACCAAAGAATAGCAGGCAGGTATGAGGAAAAAAAAGAAAAGTGTTTCTTTTTGGTTTCTGAAACTTTCTCAAGTTCTTACCTAGTAAGAAAACAATGCTATTTTCAAATACTGGTGATTAATACTATAACCAGTGTAGTCTGCACCCATTTATTGTATAAATACCATTGTCTTTTGACCTTTGGATACATTAATTACAGTATATCTGGTCTAGGTTCTATTATTTTTGTCTGTCCAGAAGATAAATAAAGGTGCCCTTTCCAGTCCTTCTGGAGAAGAACTTTTTTTCTCGGTATTGTCATGAATTATGGAGTTCTTTTTCCTGCCCTGTGCCAATGAAGTTCTCTTTTGACTTTAAAAGATAAGCCTGCATCTGAAGACAGAATATTTGATTATTTTAAAACTATTTGCTCTTCCGTTTTTATGGTGTGTACAAACTTTCTGGGCTTTGCTTTTTTTGGATTGTGTATTTGCTAATTAAAAGAAAAGCACAATGAGTTATATTAGATGATGTGAAGGATTAAAGTACAATTACACCATTAAATAGTAAATGTTTACAAGGGCAAGACATGCAACTACATTTTTCAGATTATGCTTATTATTCACTCCTTGATGTTATTTTGCACCTAATCAATAAAGGCCCTTCCAGAATGCAGCTCCTTCGCCAGTTGTATAAGTGCCCAGAACACGAGAAACGCTGCTGGGGCAGAGGAGCACAGGGAGGGGAGGAAAGTGCTGGCGTATTACTCTGACTTCTTGTCATGCAGACCAAGGCTGAAATGAAACATGGAGCAATGGGAGGATAGCTCCCCTAGTCTCGATTTAAATCCCCAGTGGACATTTTGTCACACACCAAAAGCGTTGCAAAACTGAACACCAGTCTACTTGATGTGTCGTCCAGAGTCAGAGGAGCCTCTGATTTGGCATCGCGGGGTTTTAGAAGACTATGATTTAGGTGAACTGGCGCAGCTGTGTGTAAGAAACTTACAGCCATTATGTTTTATTCATGTTCTCTGCTATCAGATTCTTATTTTCTAGTACCTTTAAAGTGATTCTTTAAAATTTTGTTATAACACCACCGGTGAAAAATACATCTAAAATTTAACAGAACTTGCCAATCCTTCTATCAGTGATTTTTAATATGGTCTTGCTGCATTAACTAAGGAGTCTTATTCCTGCTGGGGATGTCTGTATGTGGATTTAGTAGAGCTATCGAAAGAAAATGCTTCATTAAATCGTGTCGCTGCCACGGGTGGCGCTTCTGTAGGACGTTTCTGCAGGACCCAGTTGGTTCCATCCCATAAAGTTCGGTGGAACTTTTCCGTTGCGTAAGGGATGTGTGTGAGTACAGCAGCTACAATAAGATTTTCTGCCTTGAAAATAGAGTTATTTTGAATTGCAAAGTTTAGTCCTAATGATAATTTTTACTTTCTTAGCCTCAGTTGATGCATGTCTAATTTCTCATAAGTCGGCTTTCTTTCCAGGCTCAGATCATCTTTTCTCTTTTCCTTTAAATGTATTTAAAAATATTTAATTTTAAAAATGTTACTAGCCCTTTAAAAACCTGTAATAAATGCTTTACAAGTGGCTAGACACCTTCCCTGGTGGTTTAATTTATACAAGCAGGAAACTTTCTCTCCTTCTTTCTCTCTCTTTCTTGTTTTCTTTAAACCAACTGACGTAATGCCAAACTTTGCTTTAAAAGAACAGACAGAAGTAATTGGTAGCTTTTAACTTTTAATAATGTTCTGGGTTGGTTTTAGTGGCCAAACTGCATTTTTTTAAAATATCAAGTAAAAACGGGCTTGTGGCCTGAGGAAGAAAGGCCCTGTTGATGCAGTTATTTTTATTCTTGTTTTTCAATCTGTTATTAAAAATCTTTCCTGCTGAGCTCTGCTGGATTTCTCCAACTGCTCTTTGTGATGGCTGGTGCATTTCAGGTTACGGTAACTTAAACTGTTTTCTGATTTTTACTTTTTTTTTTCCCCTCATGGGCACTTTGAGATGCTTTATCCTTTTTATTTGTTTTGTTTTTATTTGATTCCCCCCAGCATTCCTTCTTGTCCTGTCCAGCACCTGACTCCTTCTTTCAGAGAAACAATTTATTTTGATTCAGAGAGAAATAATATGTTAAACTTACCTTTGATGGTTCAATGAATATTATTTTCCTAGTATGAGTGTGTTTTACACCTGTTAGTGACGCTGATTAGGAAGATACTCACTAGCCATTGCAGGACACATAATAGATCTTATCTTTCAGAGTGTTCACTTTCTGTGTGTTCTCCACCCCGTGTATTAAAGCTAAACGAGATTTTAAAATATGTTTAGTAATAGTTTCAAGTGATCTGTATCTATTTGTATTAACTCAATATTAGAAACAAGAAAACCCAACAAAAGCATTTTTTGAAATAACTGCAAAATCCAGTCAACACATTTTTTCCTCAATTCTTTATTTTGTTCAGGGTTTTCTGTCTCTTTTCCTCAATTTATTTTCTACATCTGCTGGGGTTTTGAGCACAAGCAAACTTTCTACAGTAAAAGACAGAGTTGGGCAATAGACTTTCTTGCCGAAGTTGACGTCAGGACGACTTCATAAGTTGGCAAGTAGGAAAATCGTTCAAAGACTGAGTTGGCTTGTGCCAGTTTTCCCTTCCTTTAGGGGAGACACTCCACCCAGTAGGAGGTTACCCCACCCAATGTGGAGAGCTATAATTCAGTGGCAACACTTTAAATGTCAATCCTCCCTAGGGTTTAAACCCCAGACTTGTCTTGCCTCAATCTTTATATTTAATCTAACATTCAATCTGTTGAAGTAACATCTCATCTTCATAAGCACTTTCGGGGCCTGATCCTGCAATTCTCATTCTTGAAAAATACTCACTGTTGTCAGGGGGCTTTTGGATTCAGTAAAAGCTGCAGGATTGGCCTCTGCAGAATTGTGTGTGTCTGTGTCTGTCTGTCTGTAAGATTTTGTCTGCCTGATGAATACTGTATAATCCATGTTGTTCAGGATGAGTTGTAAAATACTTAAAAATCTGAAGAAGTCCTGGAGTAGTAATGCTGTAAAAGAGATTTTCCTCAATAAGTGAAGTGTACGTATTTTTAATTTAGCAATTTCCCAGGTTAAAATATGATTTTAAAAAGGTCCAACTCTGAAGAATTTAAGGCATTTTTACCATTTTTTTCCTGTATTTCTCTTTATCATGCGGTACACATATTTTTGAATGTTGCTTTTAGCAATTTTTTCATCTCTAATGGAAAATGAAAATTACGGCCTGTAGCTTAGTGCCCTCAGTAGGCTTTGGGATACTTGGACAATACTGAGAATGCTCAAGGAAAAATTAGGTTTTGGTGCATTTTCAAAGTCAATGTGTAATTTTTATAGGTACATTTTACTTCATCGTGGTGTCTATTCTCAAGCATCCTTTTTAGATCCCCCATTTCATCTAACAAGGCTTACAATGCAAGAGGGAATGTATAATGTGATATTGTAAAAATGTCACAGAAAAATTATGTGTTCATCGCTCTGTATTTTGAAACTATTCCAGCATTTTTAGTTTACTAATAGATCTGGGGAAAAAAATCGGTAAAAGATGATGCTAAAAATCATCAATGTACTTAGGTTTCTCAGCAAAATTTACTTAACAGTGTGCTTCAGTTTTGCCTCAAACCATTTCAAGCCACCTCTGATCCAAGAATGTACTAGTTCTTGGTTCCTGGAAGATTAAGCATGACAGTTTCTATTATATAATGAACAGCAGTATTGTTTGAACAAAAGTAACATATATTGATTTGTGTACCTTTTTTTGGCAGCTGGCACTAGAGTGTGTCTAAAATGAGTGGTGATCTAACAGTGTAAATATCTGAATGTTCTTGAAACACACGGTATAGATGTAGTGTGTTTAAATCATTGAATCTATCTACCTATATTATATAGAATGTGTATGTATGTGTATATACAAAGCCGTAAATGGTGTGTTCTGCTATCTGTAGCCTTCAAATGTGTATCCTTTGGGTATTCCTGACTTACTTTGCAAAGTCTGCACTGTGAAGTACATACTGAAACTTAAAAAATTAAACATACAGCTTGGTGGTTCACAAAAAAAAAAAAATCACGGGAATTTTTGCTAGTAGCTAATTAAAAAGAGAGGGAAAAGAAGGCATAGTTTGCCTAGCCAAATACCTTGCAGACTGCTTTTGGATATCCCAGTGACATTACAGGGATTTTTTTTTTTTTTAAAAATCTGAACTTACCAAAAAAAGTTTGATGTAGATCCTGAAGTTAAGTATTGCCTAAAATTCCTATATTCAGAATGTGGTTTAATGAAAGTTAAATGAGTTAGGATTAAGCAATTTTCTTTGGGGGTGAAGGGTTTCAGTGTTCTCAACGTATGTATGAGACTTCTTGACTTTCTCACATACCCCTCTTCAGGCAGAAGCCATGAGATATGGAACATAATTGAAAACTTACTTTGCAGAGGAAACTTTGCTTAATGGATTCAGTTAAAGAAAGAACGATAACTTCAGTTTTCTAACTTGAACATAGTTTGCTTTTCTATTTAGAGTTCTCAGTGTTAGGTGTATTAAATACACTCAGCAGACATTGGCCAGCTGCAGTTACAGAGTACAAACCAAAAATGCAATACATGTTGATTGTTTCTGAGCCTTTTCTTCCTGCACAGATAGGTATGGACACACATGCACACACACAATTAATAAACTAAACCTTGCCCCAAATACCTGAGGGAAAAGCTTGTGAAAATAGATTAGCCTTACCATGTGCCTTGCAGGTAAACAGTATCTGCCTCTGCTAGAGCAATGAGAGAGGAGAGCTGCTCAACAGAGGCTGCCTGCTCATGCCACCCAGCTCTGGAGGCTGAAATCTGGGGGCCCTCAGTAAAAATCCCACCTCTCATTTCAGCTGTTACAGTGGTAGGAAGGAAGAAACAGTAACTCATGTCTCACATCTACTGTATATACTGTTTTCTTTCTGTGGCCTGCTACAGACATCTGAAATTTATGCCCTCCAATTAGTCTCCTTTTGCGTTCCTCAGATCCGGAGTTTTCTTTAGAACTAAACTCCTATTTGCATGTTACGTCTGTCATGAAAAAAATAATAATGTAATGGATTAAATTAATCCTGTAATAGTTGTTTGAGCATACTGTAGGAATGTAAATAATTTTGTGGCATTGAGCTCATATTTCCAGTCTTATGGGGGGTAAGATCAGAAGTTATCAACAGCATATATCTGAGTCATTCAGCTACAATAAATCTTCTAACAATTACCCACCCTTTGCACACCCAGAGATATTCTCCAACACTGTTGAAACTCTGCACACACCTGTATCTTGCGTATAAGTCCATATGCATGACTAGCAGATGTATCTTCACCTACAATCAGATAGTATGTTAGGCTACAGCAGCTGCAATCAAAGTAGTCTGTGGACAAAGGGTTTGATTGCCACTGGATTGCTGCTGCCTGTGTGGCCCTCAAAGTTGTCTTTGCCCTGTAGAAAGTCCCAAAGAATCGCTAGTTGAAAAGAAGAGTGGAGTACAGACAGCACTCACTCCAACTCTGCTGGAATTCAGGATACAAAGTATTAAGTGCCCCATTGATATCAGGTCAGAAGTGATCACGCACAATTCATTTCTATCTAGGTGCCATTCTGTCACATGTGAGGTGCTCTGCCATTTCTCCCTCCTGCAGATTGCTTTCTTCAACTGCCCTATGCACATACATCCATTCTAAAAATACATGGAAATGGAAGTCCATCTGTGTTGCATAATTTTTTACAAAAACACCAGTGTTTGTATTGTTCTTTCTCTGAGCCCTTAATGAGTTTAAAGAATTTAATGTGACTTAATGAGGGTTCTTACTCTGTTTCTGACACAGACACTAATGAGGGAAAAGTAGAACAAATTGAAAACCAACTTTTACTTGCTAGTTTCATGATGTCATCAAATACAGGATATTACAACTCCTGGAAAAATTTACAAATCTAGGCAAGAATCCATTTTGCATCACTGCCTTTCAGTTGTTTGTGACATGAGGTTTGCTAGCAGAAAAACAAAGCTTAGCACAACTTGATTTTTTTTTTTTTTTGATGTTTAGGATGGTTTGGTTTTTTTGGCAAATGATTTTTGGAAAAGTGAATCTAACCTGCTTTGTTTGTAAACCTGGCAGAAACTTAGATACTACCAAAGATTAACCAAAGATTGATTAATCCCTCTGATTATGGCCCTGATCTGCCCCTGTACTTGGAAGGGACAAAACTTCTTGTAGCTTCATCTAGAGTAAGGTTCAGTCCTCACTGGGCAACATCTAATTCTGTTGTAGCTTACTGAGAGAGAAGTGCGATTTTTGGGGCTTCATGTTACACTTACTGGAGTTTGGTACTTCGCAGCAGTTCGCTGGACTAAGGACACAGTATTTTGTAAGGCGCCACCTTGCTTTTCTGTTGCCCCACTCAGGATTGTCAAGGAGTATTTCACTGCATGAAGCTGCTCTTCGGCAGGACTTCAGTTGGTCTGTCACCTGTAAAAGTGATTATTGTGATTGGAAAACAGTTCATTTCCCAAAGTGGAATGTAAACTAAAAGTAGGTTTAGGAAGTGCACCTGCTTCTGAGCCCTGCTGCTACTCACTGGCTTCACGGGCATGCTTTTATCCTGTCCTCACCAGCTTCTCTCCAAAAGTCTTGCAGAGATAGCAGTGAAGGACAGCAGTGTAGAAATAGTGACTGGAGGTCTGGTGTGACCAGTACATATCTATGGAAGCAGGCTCTAATGCCCTCACCAGGTTGCATGCCATGTCATCAGGGTGTTTTTGTCAGGCTAAGGGAAGCGGTGACTTCTTTAATCCACAAAATGTGCTTTTGGTATAACCAAACTGCAGAAAGTTGCAGCACAATACATAAAATCCTTTTTTATAACATCTGATTTTTTTTTTCCAGCGGTTAGTATTTTTAACAGTATCAGATCAATTGCACACTGTGTGATTTCTTGGGTTCCTCAACTTTTCTGTGAGGAATTTTATGGCTTTGCATTTTATTTTTTTACAATTAGTTGTCGGCTTTATATTTTTAACCGCAACAAAAGATAGTTAAAAAAATTAAAAATAATTTGAATTGGAAATATGGGCATTTTTGACCAACTTTCTTGAGCATTTCCATACAAACAGAAGAAGAAGAAAGTAGCTTGTTTGGTTGGTTTTTATGTATGTATATGTGTGTTTGTGGTTCTTTTGTTTTTTTTTAATAAAGGTTTTCATAATTTGGTATATTATATATATATATATTTCAGAATATACTCAGCAAACATGAGTATATTCTGAAAATATTTCTTACAAATATTCTGAGTTGAAGGCAGGTCTGAGTTGATAGCTTGTAGGCAGACAGAGTCTAGAGCCGCAAAACTATCTTCTGGAGTTTTAAAACACTGGAAAGTAAGATTTATTGGACCTTAAATATCCCAGTGGTGCAGATTTATTTGGTGTTCATGGCAGTCTCAGCTTAACTTTCCTTGGAGATTTGTTGTGGTACTGCATTATCTAAGGAACATTTAAAATCGTTTGTCCAGGGGTTTTTTTCTTCAGTTGTTCCTCAATTTTTATTTGTGCATGTGAAAATCTTTACTAAGAAAGATGACCTGGCAGCTCTGCTGAACTTTATGCTGCAAAACATTTTACCTGAATAGGACAAAATTAAGCATATGAAAAGCTGACATTTTAAAAGTTTTTTGTGTCTATAGTGGTGCATGACAGTGGCTAGTTGTCAGTGGGAATGAGCTAAAAAAATAGAGGAGAAAAGCAGCGGCTGTGGAATTTATTTTAATCGGGTGAATGAGGCTCATGGTTAAGCAAGTTTTACCTTCTTGGTTCTTCAGAATTTATTGCCAAAAAGGCATATGCTTGAATAGAAAGAGAACTAAGATATTGTAAAATCCACTATGACATGAAGTGCTCTTACTGCACATGAACACTATTTATTTATTTTTTCTCTCCAGCAAACTGTGACTTCTTTTGAGAGAAGGAATTTCAGATTAGCCCCTACCAGAGTAATGCTGCCATGAACACTGCACTCCTCACCTGTATCTCTGTGCAGTGCGATGGTCCGTGGTAGTTTTCACAGATTTGCTGTGCTACTTTCATTCTGAAATGGGACTGCATTGACTTTACTTTTGCAGAAAAAGTACATTTTCTTAGAAAATGCACTACATGAAAGAAAGAAGGGCAAGGAGAACGGAGAGAGTGCTCTGATATACGAGCTGAGATTATGGATGTTGTAATGCTGTTTTTTTGTAGGACTGTAGAAAAATCACATTGGGACCAAAGTTCCTGTGGATTACCATGCGATATTTATTACCATTTTCCTGTGTTTTCCCTGGTTAGGATCTAATCCTTCAATGTCTGGAGCTGCATGGAGTTAAGAATTTGTCCATTCAGAGAGGAAAACCTTGCCAGCTATGGGATTTCACTGTTTCACTACCTGTATTTATTTATTCCCCCTCTAAAATTTCTGAGAGCAAGGGGATTGAGAGTGGAAGACAGAGATGGAGGATAGGTAAACTGAAGGAGTAGCAGGGCCACACATTTGCTCAGTAAATAGTGTTTACTGATTACTGTTTACTGTCAAGTAGATTACTGCAGTTACATTTCTATGAAGCAACCCGCATGCAGCCAGTGCAAAGGAATGAAGTGAAGTCGTGTGCAATTCTGAGGTAACTAAAAGACATGCTTGTGACACACTTCTAGCAAAAACCATTGTCTGTTGCCCAGTACCCTCCTCGAACACTGTAATTTTGTGAGTGACACATTTGATTATGAGCAGCCATCAAAACACTCACAAGCATCTTGTTTGGAAGAAGAATGTGCTTGAATTAAATATTTGCAGGTCAGAGAAATATGTTGATTTGTTCTTTTAATTTGTTACCTTCCTGGTCTTTTTCAATTTGTTTGATAGTTATTCACTTTTGGAGTTTATTTAAAAGAGATGATAACGTTTACGCTTTTGCATTCCTTACTTGGGCAGAGCTTCCATTTGCTTCCTTGGGAGAGTTGATCTGAGGAAGAGTTGCTGCCTGCTTTTGCCTTGATATGGATAGGATGTGGTTACTATAGGGGTCCCCTCATCCTTAAAGCCCACTTATTGCAATGAACTTGTCACTTCCTTGGGGACAAGATTTTCAATCTGATTTTCAATCCCTTCTGTCAGGTTTGTTTTACTAGAGCTGGCAGTAAGGAAAAGGAAGGGAATCTGGGAACATCTTACCTCTTTGTTACGGGGAATAAGGTGTAGGAAGCCTCTGCTGAGCTTGCCTTGTAATTTTTTCGTTATCGTCTTCTCATGATGGAATATGCATGTAGAAAAAAACACAGAAGTTAATGTTTACTTTGTAGATGCTTTATCGTCAAGCATAGAGACCTGACAGTTTCATGGTTAAGTGCCTAAAGTTGTTTTTGGCTTTGCACTTGTTGAATTAATCACTGCAAAGCTAACTAATTGTGTACCTTTTAAAGCTTCCCTCCCTGCTCTTTTAATGAAAGGGAGATACTTTGCCCTTTGTGACTTTGGAGTTGGGCTATCCCATTAACTACTAGCAGCGAAGTCTTCAGCTTTTGCTGAGTTACCTCAGGAGTCATTCTAGTATATGGGGAATTTACTTAATGATCCAGTTATTTATAGCCTTCAGTGCCCATGCTATAGAGTGACCAAAATGTTTTTAAAAAAGTGTTTTAAAAATACTTTTTGCAGTTGTACAGAAAATGCTGGCTCTTTAATTCTGAGTTTACAGATGGTACGACTGCTACCATTTTGATTTGTGAGAGACATTATCTTGGTATCTTACTGAGATGTTTTATAGCCAAAATTTAGAGTTTAAATGGATTTATTTTTTTAATTTTTTTTTCCTCCTTAAATGTTAGACATGGACAAAAAAGTGACAAGGATCTCATCTTTATAGCGAGCTGCAACCCTATGGTTGATGGAACTGCAGCTAGTTAAACTCGATTTTAAAGAAAGATGAAAAAGTCACTGCAAAGATTAGCTTCATTTCTGTCAACAATTTCATTAAGGCAAAGACAGAATCAAAGGCTGCATGGACAAAGTTGGGATTTTTGCCATTTTCATTTTTTTGTCTGAGGCTGTGTAAGCTTTTTTCTTTTAAATAAAAAAATTAATGTAGAATGCAGTGTTTCCCACAGGAGAACTTTCACAGATTTAGCATAAAGAAAGTGCATTTTAATTCAAAGGCACTGGTACATTTCTTATGGCTTTGAAAGCAGTAATCCAACAGGTATATAAAGCTCTAATGATAAATATGACGATATTTTGTATCTACTCTTGTTCAAATACATGGTTTATTTTAGTGCATGTTTAGAATAATACTATTTATTTAAGATACCAAATTTATTCTTCATTTAAAGACAAGTCTTGGCTTCTCCATTTGATTTTTTTTATGTCAGCTGGCTTATTTCAACTCAAAGGTTTCACTTCAAGAACTTTTAATAATTTAAAATCTCTGATTGCAGTTGGAAATTTTGTATATATAACTAAACTAACAAGTCTGTTTATTGTATGGGAGAGGTTCTAGCGATACTTTTTATCTTAGGGTCCACGTTATTGGAAGGCAGAACTAATGACAGTGAGTCATGCACACTGTATATTAATGTAGTCCACTTTCAGCACTATATAAATAGTATTGTAAATACACACCTGCAGAGTGTCTGCAGTTTATGGTCATCACACAGAGTCCCTCTGTGCTCTCCTAATACATATCCAGTATATGTCTCTGCGTGTGTCACATCTTGCTAGCCCAGGCAGCATAGTACAGCTGCTGTTCCTCTCGAGGATGTGTCTATAAAATGAACACTTGCAAAACCAAAATTCTGGGATGGCTTTAAGCAGAACACATGAGTGTACTGTAGCTCGGTCTTTCTATACCTGCCCACTCCTTTTACCTGCACAGGGCTAGCTGCACAAGATGAGCTGGGCGTCAGTCTGGAACGTAGGCTGGTCTTCTGAATAGGGCAGAAGATAAGGTGTGACATCGATAATAGGGAGTTTTCTTGGCTTCCCAAAGAGAGATGTAGTGGAGAACTAGTCAGAAAAAGGCAGTATTTCTACAAAAAGTCTAAAAATGTGACAACTACACTAGCAGCAGGTTCTTCACTTTTCATTAAATTAAAGAACCTGCTGTAGCAGGGCCCTCATCCCAAACTTTTCCTTTATTTCAGCTAACAGCCCTGGCAATGCCATCATCTCCCCTGTGGTGTTTGCATACGTGTATTCAGCGTAGCCTGAAATCTAAATTTGAGTTGCTGGTTGCCGGCGGTAGCCGAGGCTCTTTCCTGCCGCTGCACCTTGAAGCCTCCTCAAGCCCGTGGTAGAAATCCTGGGCTGCTCCCAGGGCCCAGTTCTTCCCTGGGGCTAGAGCGGCTGCTGGTTCAGGAGAGACCACCGTGGCCTCTGGCCACCTTCGCAAGGGTGGCTCTTCACCCTGAGCTGTGCCTGCCCCTCTGTGGTGGCCCTGCAGCGTCCTTTGAACAACTCAGCTGGCTCCCGTCCCGGGGACGCTCCCTGGGGTTTGCCAGTGGCAGCTACCGCACGGCTGGGAGCCCGGCCGGGAGCCCGGCTGGGAGCTGGGTGCTCGGGCGCCTGCTGGATGTGCCAAGTAGGGGCGAGTGCCGGATTTCGGGCCCTCATCCTCTCTGCAGCAGGGCAGGAGTGCAGGTGGACCCCACGTTTTGGGACACAGCCGCTGACATCCATGGTGTCCCCGGGCAGGGAGAGGAGCCCTTGTCTGGCACCCAGGATGCTGGAGGGCCGGAGGGAGAGAGGGATCTCCTTTTTAAAAGGAGTTGTTTTTTTTTCTCACCCCTATTCTTTATTCATAAACCTAACGCAGTTTCACAATTCCCAGACATGTAAAGCTGCAGGGCTTTTTTTGTTTTGTTTAAATGTTTCTGAACCAGCCAAATTTTTGAGGTTGGCACGAGGTGCAGCCAGTACCATGGCCTTCCAGGGCTTGCTTGGTCTAGAAGTCTGCAGATGTTTTCTGCTGGATCTGACTCTTAATGAACAAAAAAGATTTTGGCGTCCTTATTTATTTATTTTCAAGGGGAAAATGTGGTTTAAAACGTTGATAATTATGTTTTACATGAACTACGCAGACTTTATGTGACTGTATGGGAAAATGAATGCTCATCAATTAAAAAAAAATTCTTTATTCATAAAGCATTCATATTTAAAGTGATCTCTCTTTTTTTCCCCTCCTCTCCTTAATGAAAACAGGATTTGAGGAGTATTATAAATAATTATGTTTTTTAATTACATAGAGTTCTGCATCAGAATTCTTGAAGGCGGCCCACTGTGATCCTCTGGTGAAAATACCAGGGCTTTTCAAAAGCTTTATAATTATCTGTTCTCACTGCTCCTCTCTTTGCAATATACACATAGTAACTGAAAAAAGGAGAAAAAAACAATATTCCAGGAGGGATCCACCTACACATGTGCATAGGTCAGGCACATACATCTCATTCAGAATGATTATTTTTCTTTTGCAGCCGTCAGGTAGTACTTCCCAGCTTGTGTGCTCTTTCAGAGGGAATACTTATCGCAAAGCTGCAGCGCATTTTAATCAAGGTTCCCAGAGTAGTTTACAAGCAGTAATTGCCTCTTAAGGACAGGATGAAGTATTATACCCATTGTACTGATGGGTGAGCCAGGGCACAGGGAATCTAAATAACTGCAGTGTTAGTGAGCCAGTGGCAAAGCTCTGATCAGAGCTTTGGTGCCTTCACTCCTGGTGCTGCTAAGATACCTCCCCTTCAACCCACCAGTCTTCCTTGCTTAAATCAAAAAAAGTCAGACTTTGACATCTTTTATTACATGTTATATGGGAAATGCTGTACTTGGTCTGAAGTTGATGTAAACCTGTGTGAATGTGCTCTTGTTTTATGTGTTTGCGAAGTGTGAAGGCCCTTGCGGCAGGATTTCCCTTGAATTCTGAACCTTACACTTTTCTGCCGTCTCCCGTGGCTCCGGTAAGCCACTGGATCATCCCCAAAATAGCTCCTGTGGCGTCTGTTACTGATGTATCACTGCGCTGTGAATGACAGAAAGAATTCCACTTTTCAGCACAACAGCTCACTTGCTAAGTGATTCCCCAGCATGATACATGCTCTGTCTTGTACTTAATTATCTTTTAATTATCAAAGCAGTAATGAAGTTGTGCATAAGAAGTGTATGGATCAATAAAAACAACTAAAAATTATGAAGGAGCTGACAGGCAGAGTCCAGCCGTTCTTTGGATGTTAGATGCCATTTTTCTGAAAAGCTTTTGTCTTTTTCTTGAGAACAACATCAGAAAAAAGGATTGAAGTTCTTATTGTTTATTCCTAGCTGCTGATGTTCATGCTTACATTCTCAGTGCTTTGCGAGAGATGGTGTGCTAATGAAAGTTTGTATTGGAGTAGTCCCTAAGAATATGATCATTGTTACAAATTTATTAACACCATGAAAGATTTCCTGTCCTAAAAAAATCTGCCAGCAAACGTCATAATCCTGAGTGGGCAGAACCATGTGGTAGGTTTGACTGAGCCCCTTTGACAATTATATCATTTATTTAACTGTCTATCTTTAGAAGTTGAGAGGCTCACCTTTGGTTTCAGAGGTATGCTGAAACTCTCGAGCTGCATACATGGTGAGGGCAGCAGAATACCAGAGTGCTCGCTTGCCTTTAACTACTAAATAATGTGGTTGCACATGACACAACAAGAACAGAGGTATAATCCTGCCCTGTGAAGCAGGTCACATGTTTCAGGTTCTCTCTGTAATATATGCAAAGTAGCTGCTTAAATCATTATGAGTGTGTAAATCACCATCTTCATAAACAATACCATCAAGGTACAGTCAGGCAACATGTCTCATGGGTTGACTGGAGCTGGAATTTCTTTCAGATGTTGAAGAGGTACGTCAGTGCATGTGAAGCAGATCTGTTGCTGCAGTGTGGTCTCTGCGATGTTTTGGATTTCTGAGATGAATGTTGTTTAGGCTGCCTTCTTCACATTGAAGTGCAGTGAAAGGAGGAGGACGTGAATGAGGCAAATGAGCAGCTTTTATGATTCAAGGCTTCCATGAAAAATTTGCTCCTTCTTTTTCCTCTGGCTTTTTAAGTCACACAACTGAAACCCATTTATTTCTCTGCATAAGTTTAGTAAGTATTTGAAGCTCCTGTTCCTATGTCTGTTGTGCATTTGGGGAGGAAAAGATGTGTTGAGTGGTGTGTGAGAATCCTATCTTCTGTTTTAGCCATCATTTGCCTGTATGGGTTATGACACTTTTTTCTGTTTTTCTTTAACATGCCGATGTACTTTCTGTAACTCCTAAGTAACACTCCACACCTCTTTAACGCAAAGCTGACTAGTTTAGTGCTGAGTGAAACTGAAAGCAAGACTAATCTTAAGAACCCTGCTGTACTTCTGCATAAATATGTGCCATTATCATTATTATTTGTTTGTCATTGTTATTATTATTGGAGGTCGTGTTTCTTGGGGGAGAGAAGTAGGTGCACTGTATCATCACCTCCCCACCTCCAAATGTTGTATTTTGAACCACTTTAAATAATTGTTTGGGGTGTCTTTATTACAGTGAATCATTTCTTTAATATCTGTTTTAAGCACACCTGCGGTGAGTTCACAGTAAGGCAATGGAACCTTCTTTCATTTGCTATCATGTAGTACTTTTGCAACATGTAAAATGCCCCTGGTTTATATATACAGATAGACCTTCTGTGCTGAAATCCTTTCCCTCAAATGTGTAAGGATCAGATAGTTCTGCTTAAAACGTGAATGCAGAGATGGTAATGTACGGAGATGTACTCCATAAATGCAGTATCTCCTTTTGCTCAGAGATACTCTGTCTCAGTGTTACAATTATCCAGTATGAATTTCAGAAGAAATACCAGTGAAATGGCACTGGCAGAAGTAGTAATACAACTAAAGATGCTGGCAGCGGCAGTCTGGTCTGTAAGTGCTACTGGAACATCGGTTTTCCTACTTCCTTATATCTCTGCTCTGTCCTTTGGTGGTGGGAAGGAAAACACAAGCAGCACTCATCAACTTTCAGCACATGTGGAGACAAAGCTAAAAAGCAGTGGCATCCCCAATGCATTGGCAATTTGCTGAGAGCCTGCGGGCTGCATCTCATTTGCATTAAAAATGCGGAGATCGCTCCTGCTTTTATCTTGACTAGGGGGACGTGTGGCTGGTATGGGCAGCAGGGCCCATTACAGCTTATTTTACCTGGATCTCCCTGGGCTGGGATCAGCTAGAGCGCCGCGGGATGGGACATGTCCCTGCCCGGGGGGCGCGTCCCCGCGGCGGGCGGGCCCCGGCCCGGCCTGTCCAGCCCAGCGCTGCCTCCCCCGAGCCGCCGGGCTGGGGGCCTACGGGACCCTGGGCTGGTCTGTGCCGGGACTGTTCATCCAGGCCTGGATGAAGCGCTCCTCGGTGGAGCGTGGAGCTGCTGCTCTGGTCTGTTTGGGGCTCTGCGGAGGGCTGGGGGAGCCAGTGCCCCGCACAGAAACACTTTTGTGTGTTTTTGAACCAGTTTGGTAATGAAAGACAAAAAGAAAAAAAAGAAAAAAAAAAAAAAAAGGAATCCCCCCTCCCAGCTTGTGCCTTTCAATCGAGATAACTGTTATCTCTTATAGAAGTCTACGTAAGTGTAAGTAATTGCCTGCACTTGGCTCTGGTACAGTGGAAAAGCTGTGATCAGCAAACCCGCATTGTACTGGGCATGTAAGGGGAAGTTATCGGATGATACGGGACGTGTTGGCCTTAATGCCTGTCCTGCCTCCCCTGTCTTGTTTACTTTCTTCGGAAGTCTTTTCAAGGCTTAGTAACAGTGCTTAGGGAATGGGCGGGGGGTACCGCGCTGACTCTGAGCGACGAAAGTTTTCTTGGAATCGCCCTTAAAAATAACAAGAAAATAAATAGGAGTCCGGCTGTGCTGCGGCGTCAACCCGGCAGCCTTTGTTTCGGCGCTGAAGTTGTGGGTGCGTGTCGTGAGCGAGCATCACCGGGCAGCGCCGGCGGCGGGCACGGGGCGGGCTCCCGCGGCTCTGCCCTCCGAGGGCCGCGCAGGGAGGGCCGGAGCGGGGCTGCCTGCCCCTTCCCGCCCGGCCGCCAGCGGCCGCAGCAGCGCGGTCGGCCGGAGCTGCATGCGCTGAGTGTGTGCCTTTGTCCGTGTGTCGGGGTTGCGGGGCTGCG
>JBBMKD010000102.1:136652955-136730220 GCA_037834095.1 Argya squamiceps | reverse complement strand
AGCAGCGCGGTCGGCCGGAGCTGCAGGCGCTGAGTGTGTGCCTGTGTCCGTGTGTCGGGGGTGCGGGGCTGCGGGTCACGTTTGCAGTCGCATGAAGCGCTGCGCCGCGCAGCCGCCTCTCGCGTGTGTCCGTGTGCCAGCGCTGGCTCCCTTATCGCAGGAAGTGTTGCGGAAAGCAGTTGCTCCCTCTCTCTCTGCCCGGTTCCCAGAATGCGGTGATTAACCACTCTTCCCCCCGCGCTGTCACTGAAGTGCTCGGCAGAAAACCGCAGTCACGGTTGTCCCGCTCCAGCTTCAGGACAAACCTCTCTCCCTTTCTCACTCTCTTTCTCTCTTTCCCCCCTCCTCCCTTCCCCACGCACCTTCCTCAATAAACTGGATAAAGCCATTAGAAAGGATATAGTCTCTTTTTATTTTTGTCCTTCCTTCTGAACGCTTTTATATAAGCTTACATACATGAAACAACACTTTTTTATACTGTGTGTATATATATTTAAAATAATATATGTATATATACATAAATTCCAAAATTCTAGTCCACAATCTGTATTGATAAGCCTGAAGCAAGGACAGCTTTTGCTGTTCACAGGCTGGCCCTTTCAGGGACATCTTTAGAAATCACTTAGTAGTTCACATTTTATGGGTACTTTATTGTAAGGAGGATTTAAGTCCAGTCATTTTGCATGGGAAAAAATCCTTGAAACCCAGCAGTCTAGATTGAAAGGGAGACACCAGGATAAATAATTTTTTTTCATTTAATCATCTTGGAATTGACTTGTTATATTTAGTTTAAAAATCCCATCTTAAACTGGTATATCACACTTACACTATTAAAACCCCATAGAACAGAGGTCTTAAGACCTTTGCATGCTCAGATACTGTGTAATATCTCAATATATAAAATGAGTATGCCAGGAGGCCCAGAGACTAGCATTCCCTTTTGGAAAGTTAATCCGTTAATATATTTGTTTCCAGATTGTGGTCTGCAGACACATATAATTGTGGTATGATACTGATCTGCAGTATCATATCACCCATTCAGGGATTTTTATTTTAAAATTTGGTGTGAAGGCTGCATAATGGTTCCCTGTTATGTTTGAAGTTTGACAATGGTCCACGATCCAAAAATTTAGGAATGTTCATTCAGGAGAATTACGAGTCTTAGATCATTACATTTTGCTTTCATTTCATCCTGTAATTTTTTTCCTCTACTTTCAAACATGATTAAAACCAATGAGAAAGGAAATATTTGAAGTGATTTGCAAAGTTACTTGATTTTTATGAAATTACATGGTGTAATGTGCTGTGTGTGCCAAACTACAGACAGACTTTCAGCTGCTAAACTAAGTACACTTTTTTTGTTCTGGTTTAAGCCCATTGAGAATTCTGCCAGTTAGGTTTTTCTCTTCTGTGATCATCTTGCGCATTATAGTCTCATGTTGCAGATACTTGCAGGAGTATAGCAAAACTGGTAGCATCATGTATGTGGTTTGATTTTTAATTTATAGTATATTAAAGCATATTTCTATCCCGAAAGATGTTATATGAAACTGCTGCAGTATATATTAAAACAGTTGCTGGACTCCTAACTAATCTAATATGAATAACCAAGGTACGCAATAATTAATGCTTAGGGATAAAAAAGGTTTTCTTTAAAATAGAGAAACCTGTATTTAAAAAAATAGGCTTAAATATATACCTTTTAAAACAGGACTTTTGGATTTTGATCAGTGTTAAGGTATAAGTCTACACAGCTTTATGTACTGTTTGATTGTGTTTATTTACCTATTTGCTGCCAAAGTTTTAAGTAATGTCACACCACAATAGTGGTGGAAATGGCTATCTAAACACCTGGGACCAGTTTGTGAAAGTGATCGAATTGGCTTCTGCTAGAGGCTTTCTGTGCTGGTGCAGTGACACCGTTTTCTCCATTTGACATTCTGCTCAGTGACTCTCACTTTCAAAACTAAGATTACCAGAAACAAAAAAAAGAAAAGCAACAGAAAACTTATTTTCCTTTTCCATTCTATGGATGGAAATAAAGTGTGCGATAATGAGCTTTTTACCTCTAGAGGTGATAAACCAAAACAATTGGATGAACAATGCACAGTGAATAACTCACATGTCATTCTTTGTTTAAATTAGTTTTTAATGCAAAACAGGTTTTGTACATGTCTTTTTTCCCTTCCTGCATCCCCCAGGCATCATTGAACTGACGAGCAATACTTTAAAGAGATTTTTAAAGATTCTTAATACAATTCCAGCTTTCATAAACCATAAAGAAACTTTCTTATCTAGTAAACATGAAACATGGAATGAAATCTGTACTATGTATCAACATAAAACCATATGTAAACACAGAAGATGATGTTGATCTGTGTAACTGTTTGATTAAGAGCATATAGCTACCACAGACACAAGTCACTATCCAGATAAAAACTCCTTCTTTTGATAAAACGACTACATTTCAATAATTAATTCCTGAGTTCTCCCTTTTCAGAATACAGTGAAAACATCCATAATTTCTTTTAACCTCATTGTATGTGTATCTTGATGTTTTTGGCTGCCGGTTTAAATCACAATTAGAACTAGCGATGTGTAAGTTGCTGTTGCTTACATTAATAAAAATTATATTAATGTAAGGAACCATCAGTGCAAATAGTGCACTGAATTTGAAATATATTGTGTACTTGTTTCTCTTTACTTTCTCAGATAATTGGCACTAAATCATTATTTCTTAAAATCTGTAGTGTGTTGCATTTATTGGATAGTGCATGGCCGAAACAGAAGTGCCGTTTTCAGATTACCTAAATATTTTTGTGTTTTCCAAATGTCCCCTAGCTGGGGTATTGTATTAGTTCACAGAAGAGAAGTTCACAGTATGTAGTTCGTAGTATATTCTTCCTTCCTTAGTCAAATCCTGAGCAGATTTTTCATTCTGATCTTCAAATGCTGGCACTTTTGGAGAGAGTCAGCCACAGTTACTTATGTAACATAAGAGAAAATGCTGGGGGATTGAGTCCAGAGATTGGAGTTCCTAATATCTTGAGCAAAGGCTGTGGAAATAAGGATGTACGTTTATATTAATTAATTACAGAGCATTAAGACAGTAAGATCAAACCTAGAAGACCTCTTGTAATTAATCATGGCTTTGCTGGAGTAGTATCTACCTCTGACTTCTCCAGTGCCTCATGCAATAAAGGCTGGAAGATACTGTGGGGCTGAGTGACCAATGCTTTGTGCTCAGTCTACTCATGGGGTATAGTGCCAGATGAAGATCCTGGACTACCAAGAGCAAGTATTCAACTGAGAGCTAGTAACAAAACAAAAACAGAAACAAAAACAAAAAACCCTAAAACAAAACCAAAAAAATCCAACCCAAACCAAAGTTGTCACAGCTGTGTCCTTTTAAGGTCAACACCAAAAAGGCTCTTGTCAAGTTCACAGAGGGAGATGACTTACTGATGTAACCCAAGGCAAAAGAGATAAGCAATAAAAATAGTGTTACATTTCTGTTTGATGGAGTGACTTCTCCTGACAGCTTACAGAGAGAATCAAGCAGAGAAATGCACCAAGTTAGTTGCTATGACAGTGAAGCTGATAAATCACAGAGAAATTTGATTGCACCTATTCCACTTAGTTTTGGAGCCTGAATTTTGCTATATTTAATAAGTGCGTACATAAAGTCATCAAAATATGCCAGACCTTAATTTCACTGAAATAAAACTTCTTTGTACCAGGTAAAAAGGTAAATATAGTTTATTTCTAATAGTGCTCTTCTTTAGTTTTCATATGTAAACATAAGGAAACAAAAATTTGATTGGACTTCAACATTCAGGTAGGTAGTCTTTTTGTTTTGTAGGAAAATATGCCAAAGATAGGATTCTGGCTTGGCAATGGAGATTCCTGGGTGGAGGGGGAATGCACCTCTTGGTGTGGATCAGTTCATCACCCTTCCATCTGATTTTTGAATGGTATGGTTGGTTTTTTTGTGCATTTTAAACATGTTTATAGTCAGTGTGAACTAGTAACTACTTTTCTAATGTGAACTCCTGTGTAGCACAGTGCACCAAATTCTAGCCAGAGCATAGCTTCTGCTATGTAATATAAAATCTGAGTATCATTAGTGTAGCTGACAGAAGTATAGTTTCAAAGCATTTTAATGACAAGGAGAGCATTATAATCCTCCTCTGCATGTTACTTAATGAATCAGTTTGCTTGCAATAATGATTTTACCTTTCTGAAGACAGCACCTATATTCCCTGCCAGATAAAGATGATTTTCTCCTGAAATCTTCTTTTCCCCCTCCCTCTCTTCTTTCAAAAAGACGTTTTAATCATTCCTTCCTTTAAGGCCTGGCTTACTTTTGTTCCCCTGCTCTGTCAGGGAGGGCTTTGTGTTCCCTGTGTGCTGGCAAGGTGGGCTGCAGGTGTGCAGGAGCCATGAGGAGTGTGGCCCCTGCCCCAGGACCTTCAGTATGGTCACCTGCCCTGTTGTCCTTCTGGGTGAGGAGTTAGGTACTGCTTTGCTTTGGAGGTTTTTCAGGGGTTTGTGACCCTTTCCTGGCTTGTTCCTAGTGCTAGCTCCAGTGCTGGTTGAATTTGCAAAGGCAGAGAAGGAGATGGGAGCTGGGCTGTCCAGAAGAGAAGTAAGCTCCTTTAATCCATGCCTGAGTTGCCACTGGAAGACACAGTCTGACTGGCCCCCTGCCAGCCCTGGGGTGTGAGCAGGGCATTTTTGGCCAGTGTGGTGCAGGGAGAGGGTGGGGCCTGGGCCAGCAGACAGTGGGGAAGGGATGGGCAGCGTCCCTTCAGGTCCAGCAGGGCTTAAGCCCATCATAAAAGTGCACATTTGGATTCTGGATCCTGGATCCTGGATCCTGGATGTGCCCGTGGCACCCTCTCCGTGGCTTGGTGACAGCTCTGCTCCTGATGAGAAATGTAACGAAGTTTTCCTTTGAACTTTGTCAGGGTTACCCTCTCCTCTGTGTGCTTGATGGTGGAAATCTTAAGTCTTTGCATTTTGTCACAAGCAAAAGCAGAAATGCCACTATATTTAAGGGGGGAAAGACCTTCCTGTGTTATGTCAGGCAGAAACAAAATGCTGGGAAGGACTGCCAAATCGAGGATTGTCCAAGAGCCCTGGTTCTAGCAGACAGTATGTACCATAAATAAATAATAAATGAATAAACATTTAAATGCATTTCAGTGCAGCAGAAAGAAAAAAAGCAATAGTAATGTATTGTGCTAATGTGGAAGAAGAAGAAACTTGGAACAAATGGCCTGATGTTTATACAGCTAAACCAAAATAATATGTGAAGGTTGGTCAGGCCCAAATGGGCCCCATAAAAAGCTTTTTAGGAATTCTGAGAGTTGCACTGGTCAGTTTGACCACACCAGACTTCTCTGTGTAGCCATCCCTGTTTTGGCATTGTGGATTATGTGAGAACAAGGGTGTTGCAACAATCTAGAGAGATGTGGTAGCTTCAGGAAGGAGCAGAGAGACACGTAGTATTCTTTCCCCATTGAACTGGAACAAAAGGTTTATTTTCATCGCCCATTACCTGTTTAGTTTCATCCAAAGAGATGAAGTTCAGTTGAAAAATGCAGAATTTTAATGTTTTGTGTTACAAAAAAAAAAAAAAATTTTTTTTTTTGACCAGCAAGGTGTAGTCTCAAAATGCCTAAACTTGATCTATCAATCTCTGTCAGATCTCTACAGATTCTATCTGTATCTGAGTCCTACTCAGACTTTGTGCACAATTTACCGAAAATAACTTTACCCGTCTTTTTTTCCCCACTTTTAAATGTAGCTCTGCTAGATTCTTCTGGCCAAGCAGTTGGCAACTCTGGGTGTGTCTTTTGTGAAACCTATGTAGAGGGCTCAAGAATTGCCTTCTCATTGCATTTTTAATTACTAAACTGCCTTAAAAATTCAAAAAGAATGTAAAATGCCTGCTTGAAATATGGCACAGTCAGACATACAAGTGACTGGTGAGACAGTAGATAGAAAGGATGGCTTTTTTTCACAAAAGGTTTATAATGTTGCCGTTGATTCCTGCTGCCCAAGTAAATAATACATAACTTGTATTTAGTTTGAATGCAGAAGATAGTGTGTTTTTAAAACTACTGACCTTAAAGGGATTGCAGAAGCTCACTATGAAAATGAAAATATTTAAACAAAAATGATAGAGACAAAGAGTAACTTTCACCTCAACTGCTTTTGAGGAAACAGTGCCCTTGGCATGTATATTCTTATGGAATAGTGGTAAGGCTGTGTATCCCCTGAAAAATGGATTTGTGTATGTTGTGCTGAAGTTCTGTGGGAATTGTGAGCAATGGGTAGCTCTTTGAACATCAACCACACTATGTAATCCTTTTTATGAAGTGACCCACCTTTATCCTAAAATTAGGTAGAGTTTTTTGCCTTGACAGCGTCTGGTGGAAGGATGTTTCATAGCCTCACTGCTTTGTCAGTTAAAACCCTTCCTTCTCATTTCCAGCCCAAAGTTAATCATGGCTAGTCTATTTGTTCTTATGCCAACTGGATTCTAAGCTTTTCCCTCCCTAATGTTTACCTGCTGCTGGCAATTGTGTTTCTAGTCTAAATGAGCTGCACTTGACATGTTCGTAAAGAGAAGTGCTGTATCTTCCCTGTCTTCATTAATTTTCATTAAAATGAATCTTTCTTGAACAATTTTAAATGGTTTTCTTAATGCAGTATCCTCTGTGATGTCATTACTTACCTGTTTATGCTCAAATTTTTGCCTGGGACACACTTTTAAAGTGTGATTTGGACTGGCTTGTATTTGTTGTCTACTGCTGTGTTGTTTTCTTTCTTCTTTTCTTTCTTCAATCACTGTTAATAAAGTGTGAGGGATTGTTATTTCACAGAGCTTGCACTCTTCCCTATTAATTTTCATTCCCACTTTCAATACAATTTTCAGTAGTTTTCTGTGTGTCTCTGTTCTTCTCTAGATTGAAGATACCATAAAACTTTAGTTATCATTCAGTTTCCTTAGTATTTTTGTATAAACACTTGAGTATTTGTCTTGTTGGCTCATCTGTGATGCAGCTGTTTGAAATGAGGCTTTTAGACCCTGATGGACTAGTTCAAATGGAAAGAAGTGACTTGAGAATAGTGTAGAGGAGTTTCAGTCTCTGCTTTGTCATTTGGCCTCACAGCCATGCTCACTTCTTGATGAGTGTTACAAAAACAGTGTAAACATAGCTGTGATATGGCTGTTTTGGAGTGGGAGTGATTAGTGTACAATGTTGATTTTCTGTGGACACAAAGGAAGTTATGAGACCATGTTTACTTGCCTAAACATAGGTCCGCCTCTCCTATTTTAATCATCTACTATTTAAGACGAAAAAGAAAAAAAAGAAATAATAATGAAAAAAAGGCTTTATAGAGCAGAGCAGAAAGTGTCTCTTCAGTATTGCTGAAAGGTGGAGTGCTTGTAGGAAGCATAAGCCAGTGCTGGGCAGTTACTGATTCTTTCCTGCAGACCAGACTCTGCAATTCTAATCTGCTGGGTGGCGCATGTTGCGTTTTGTCTGTTCGCTTGAGTTTCTACTGATGGAGTCCAAAATGCTTCGGAGAATGGTGCCAAACCAGATTTTCTGACGCGTAGTCGGGATGTTGCCAGGGTGAGCATTTGGAGCTGGGAGCTGCAGGAGAGTATCCCACAGTTGGGATGCACCCACAGTCTGATGTTGGATTTTTCTCATGTAGCAAAGCAAATGAAGTGCCAGGCTGTCTGCTTCAGAAATGCTGAGTGTTGCCACAGTATCTTGTGCTGATAGACTGTTGTTGATTAATCTTTTGAGTATTTGAGAATTCATTTTCTATCAGTGCATTATAATAATTTTCTTACTTTAACCTTTGTATATTTATAATTATAGGAAGCAGTTTAACTGGCAGTTAGAAGTGTCTGATGTTCTCATGTGGCTTCACTGTTTCCAGCCTGTGCAGCATTGCTATGGCAGTGTGAGCTTGCGCATGGTCTTCCTTTTGCTCCACTTGATGCATTGACACTTCCTCACTTCCTGAACCCCAGTTACAGTGGTCACATGCCAGTTCCAGTACAGCCTAACATGTATTTAATTTTTGCTGGGTTCAAAGATCAAATTTTCCTGTGTTTTTGTGAATTCAGAGCAAAATGCAGGGATCTGCAGAAAATGATTAGCAGCTGTATATGATTTATACCTGTATAAAGGACACAGGTTAACTTGAAGGGTCTGTGTATACAATTAAATATGTGTACTTGCCTGCCATATAAACAAAAGTCCCTCACTTTATGCAGTCTTTCTGCAGTTGAAATAAAAGGTGGTATCTTTTATGTTTTGGTAGATCTTTTATAGTGAATGTGAATGAAATCAACAGTTACAATAATATTGCTATGTTCTTACTGTTTCTATTACCCACATATGTCTTTAAAGAAAAGAAAAAAGGAAAAAAGGACATTTCTTTAAATCTGAACAAATTTTAACTCTACCTGTGATGAATGAAGCATGGTGTCTTTATTCTACTACTTCAAGTAGACATGCCATTTCTCAGTTTATATGATGTTTCTGTTGCTGATTTAAATATTTTCTTAAAGTTTCTAATGTCCAGTCTCTCATGCATCCCCATTTTTTTCACCCAAATCTTACGTCTCATTCTTTTTTGTGTATTTCCAATGATTTACAGTCATGATTCAAATTGAAACATAATGAGACATAAGGCAGTGATATGTCAATCTGTTAGACACAAGGGAGATGATAATTTTCAGTAATTTTAGAGTCTAATCAAGTGTGTGTATGTTGCCCAGATTACATGAATTACTCAAGTCCCCTTTAGCTCAGAGGCTGGTAGAGTTCTGCATAGATAAAGTTCAGTTTGGGCTTACGGAGCCACATTCTTTTCTTCTGGGGTTTGCAGTTTCCGATCCCCTGCTGTTTCCCACACCCTAGCTTGGGAAGTGGGAAGCAGCAGGTCAGTGCTTACACGGTGTTTCGGGCACACAGCACAGGCAGACAGACCTGCAGCCCTGCTGGTGCCATTGGTGGTGTGGGAGCATGTTGCTGCCACCTCTGTGCCTAACCTTTAATTATCCTTGAAGCTGTAACACAGACTTATTTGTGCAGTTGGCGTGAGGCAAGCGTGCCATCTTGTGAGCAGGCAAAATGGGAGCTACGTGTAGGTTCCGCTGGGGGTGAATGAAGTGTGAGGGTTATGAGCAGAGCTGTTGGGTATTTTTGTTTCAGACTCAAAGGAGATCCAGAGCTTCAACAACTTAGGGTGTAATAGGATGGGAAATCAAATTGCTTCTTTAGATCTGGGAGTCATAAAGAGTAATTATTTTTCTATTAATAGTCCGAGGCCTATCAAGATGATACAGGATTCAATGTTAACAAGGTTTTTTTTTTTTAAGGAGAGCCTCGAGTCTATGTTTGGTTTAATCAGCAGATTTTGATGCTGGAGAAGACCCAAGTACCACGTACTTCACAAATGCATTGGTTTACTGCAGTCTCTGTTCTTTAGGTCATATAGGCATATGCTCATATTGTTATCTACATACAATGGTTGTATGAGTGTCTTATGACATTAAGTTTTTTATCTGTGATCTTTGGCTGTTCTCATTACTTGCAAGAAGGGAAGCCACAGCCAAATTATGAAGATAATTTCTAATTTCTCTCATGTATTCTTATTCTTTCAATACGTACTGCTTAACAAAAGAATTGTTTAAGAGATGCTTAAATTTAATTGGCTCTGATTTCATCTCTTCTTCAGAGGAAAGCATCTTTGCTGTATAAATCAGGTTGTACCAGATTTCAGGGGGTAAGAAATTTCTAGCTAATACTAATCCCCAAAAAATGACTACATCTATTGTGAAACATTCTCTACAGAATTGTCACAGTTTTTAGGTCCGGTATCAGTTAATCAAGTAATTTTAGAAGTTGGATTCCCTGCTGACTGTTAATGGTAGAAAGATCAGTTTTGCAGCCTTATGTCTTCTTGTTTATCAGATGAAACTGTTACAGGAGTAATTATTTACTCTTGACTAGTCCCGTTTTGTGAAGAATTTGCACGCTGATGTGCAGATGAAACATATATCTCGAATTGTTAGAAAAAACAGTTGTGGATGTTCTGCAGCTATTCCTAGACTGGAAAATTAGAAGCAGTCCTAGTTTGGATTGATTGTCATGGGCAGAGCAAACAGCAACAGATTATTGATGGGCAGCAGCTAGATGAGCAGAATGACATGATCTCTACTCAGCCAACTGGGTCGCATTTGGCAGTCCTTTTATTCAGTTGTGGTTATCTCACCCCATCCGTGTTGGACTCTCAGCTCCTCCACCTAATTGGCTGTGTTAATTTGTAGCCTGCACCTTCAGATCTCAGGTACATCCCAAATTCCTTTGCACAAGTTGCAACATTACTTCAAAGAAGGTGCTGTTGTAGCCTCTGCAAGTAGTTTTGGGACTTTTTTTTTACTCCAAAATGCCCGTGAACCCAGAAGTTGCTTTAATAGTTGCTTTCTTTATAATTGAAAACACGGCAAAACCTTTCACTTTTTGTGGGGTACATCCCAGTGCAACAGATCAGCTCAACATCATTGCTGGATATTTCTTAAAACTAGTGAGGTACCGCATTGGAAACTGAGGTGGCATGAAGGCAGCTCTGAGGACGAAGACAGGAGCAATGTGGTAAGACTTGCTTGTGCACAGGGATTTTTTGAGAACGGAAATATTAGTGTAATCTGTGGTTGTACTACTCTGTAACCTTTAGAGAGGTAGTTACATATTTTTTAAGGAACATTTAGGTGCATTATTGCTGGAGAAGAAATATAGTGCCCAACTTATTTCAAAATACATCTTCAATAGGAATAAAACTACTGTTCACTTCTGTTTGTCTCTGCAGACTGAAGATTTCTACTCTCACTGGTAGTTTTAGTTTCTGTCTATATGTTACTGTGTGCAGATTCTGCCACCTATGTTGTAGTTGTGTTTCTGAAATTACATATTCACCTCTCAGGGGAAAAAATTAAATCTTTTTTTTGTATGTGTTTTATGATCCTGGCAGATTAACGATGTTTAAATTAAATTTCTGGTGTCTGTATGGTCCAGGCTAATGTGAGGGCTTTGGCACCACCCCTTTGTGCAATAAAGAATCAAAGCCAGTAGCGTAAGAAATCTTCTATCAAAAGCTGAAAGCTAGATTCATAAAATCACTTATGCAGGCATTATGAGATTTTCCCATGGAAAGTTTATGTGGGAGTTTGGGAAAAACTGATTCAAGAACAGCATTATTTGCACTATATATATTCATCCAGCAGTCAGCAGGCTGGCGCTGGCATCCCTTGCCAGTTTTAAAGGGTTGCCAGCACTCATGAAGCTGCTGCAAAGCCACATCAGCAGAGTATCAAGGAGTCTTATTTATTCTGCGCCCTCCTTCCCCCTTTTCCGACCAGAATTGAAATGGGTAAAACAGAAATCATACTCCTCAGTGAATACGTGTACTCTGTTCTTATGGCTGTTGAAAAATGCTACTGTTTTAAAGCCGTTTTGTAACAAATTATTAAGGTGGAAGCGCTGTAACACTAGCTTTCTCATCAGCATTTTACTTCATTTCTCAGCTTCAAAAGAAAAATAAGAGGTAAAAAGGGCAAATAATAGACAAACCACTCAGAGTGAATCCATTTGCATTCACTTTGGGTTTTTTTTTTAATGTTTAATATGTTAAATGTTTAAATGTTAAAATACTTTGGTTTTTTTTTTAAGAAAGTGTCTCTGTTTCTCAGTTTGCATGAGGACGATATGATATGTGCTGTAAGAGAGTCTTTCCTTGTTAATAGGGATCATTTGAAAGGCAAGGTAATTCACCACTGCTTTGGCTGGAGCTAATACTGGGCTCCAACATCAGTTCTGTAATTTCTGACAAATGGCCAAGATTTCTTGAATAGGCACAGCTTTCTGTTTTGTGTAGGGAGCACACAATCCACTCTTTTGTTGTGGTTGCCACTGCTGTTGTTTCTCCCTCATTCACAATGGAGAGTGGGGTTATTTGTGCTGAGTGGAAAAACAGTGCCAAAATTCGGACTTGCTTATGTTTAATGTGATTTTAATTTTTGTGAGAGCCATAAATGGTAAAAGAGATTTTGTGATATGGATCCCCTGTATCCTGATCACTTAAGTCAGGAGGGCATATTGGTGATGAAAGTTTTATCTGTCACAGGCGTGTCAAGATGAGCGATTGCTGGATGATTCAACCCAAATGTATAGAAACTGTTTGTATAGAGATTGCCAAACAATTTCCATTGCTTTTCTTTTTATCTAAATTTTTGAATAAATTACTAAATCAAATAGTCTGTGTTTGGAATGTATGGCTGTGGGATATATAGAAACTCACAGCTTGTGGGGGGAAAAAAGTTAAAATAGGGAAATATAACAGTTTTGTAAACTTTATGTGAATATAGGTACATCATATATAGACTCAAGGTTCAATTTGCTGATCAAAGCATCCAAATAACTTTGGATTTAATAATGTTGGCAATGAATGCTAATATATGGAAATTGAAAAGCATGGAGCAACAATAGCTAGCCACGCTTACCAGTATTACCCTGCAGCAGGTAGATTTACATTTTTTTGTTTTGTTTTGCAATCACAGTTTGGAAAATGTGTGTTCTTTTTCCCTTCTTCCATACTTCTGAATGTGGGTTCTCCTGAACAAGCTTAGACAAGATTCAAGCTAAACAATAGGGCAACATCAGAACCTTTGAAGGCTCAGTTTGGATAGGTACCCAAAGCCTGAGTCTGCTTTGATGTATGTGGGCTCAACTCCGGTTGCCCTTGGTTGCCCTCTCTTACCTATGTAACTTGTGTCTGGAAACCCTTGCCAATTTTTTTTTTTTTGAAGAAAAAAAAATTAAGGACTTTTTTGCAAACTCATGTTCATCTTGGTTCTGGTCTGGCTGGAAAAGTACTACGATAATGCTCTCTCCAGTGATGATTTAATATTACTGGTTTTGGTCTAGGCTGTAGACTTCTGCCTCCTTCCCAGTTTCTGAAATTTCAACCCCATTTCAAATGGGAGGAGTTTGCCTCGAGTTGGAAACAAAATTATTTGAAATTTTCTGGAATGCTAGCAAAAACCATCCTCTATCTCCCTTTCATCTTTTCCTCTTCTCCCAAGTAATTTATGGTTCCATTTGACTGAGGATTTGGACAAGGGAACTCTGATGCCTTTCTCTCATATCACAGACCTCACCTGGCAGAAAGGGACAGCATATCTCAGACTTGCTTCTCTTGGAGTCGATGAGGCTTTTGCCATTACCTTCAAAGGAAATTGGATCAGTCCATTGTATTCTTAATGCAAATGAACAAATGAGTCATTTCTTGTACCCACACCTGATCGCTCTTGCCTAGGAGCCAGGAGGTCACCTTTCCTCACTCTTCATCTCAAGGTAGCACTGTGCTTGCCTCTGCCAGTACACTCAACTCAGATTCAGTTCTGAGTCATTTGCAAGCCCTAAACTCCCATTGTCTTCAAAGGACATTTGGATTACGGAGAACACTGCGTTTACTCAGGCTGAAAAGAAATTGAAACATATGAGATTGCCACACCTACTAGAAGAGTTTGGCAAGACAGTGGTTGTTTGCCCTAAAGACAGGATGAGCAGTGGGGATGTATAGATGTGCCCACAACCCAGGGGGTCTTTGATTCTTGCTAGTAAAAGATTGAGGAAAAACTCTACTCCACTGACAAAAAGCAAACTCTAAACACTTAAAATATTTCCTTCTTACTTATTTTTTTTTTTAGATTTAGATTGTAGAGTGAGAACTACAAGATGTCACTGATACCAGTATTGTTGTAATTTTGACATAGATACTGGTCACTTTTTTTTGGACTTGGGGACTTCTTTAAACACAAATAGTAAAATGTTGAGAGACAACTAAAGTCTACAAACCCTCTTACTCTTTAGAAAGTAAGCCACTGTCTTAAGCATTGAGGATTAGGAGCAATGCATTTTTCACGGAAGTAGGTGATTCTATCCAAAAGCAGTTGAACATTCACTGAAGGCTCTGGTATCTCCAAAAGAGAACACCAGACTAAATGGACCTCTGGTTTCATCTAATAGGGAATGTTCTGTATCCTATGAAGTGTAAGGACAGATAATTAATAGAATAACCAGAAGATTCGGAGAGGATGGCAGGCTCTCATAGGAGATATCAGTCCCAGCAGAAGTCAATTGCTTTATTGCAGTAAGCAAATCGGGCTGGATTCTCTCCCTGGTGCAATAACAGTAGATTGGGGAGCATGCAAAGCAGCATCAATACATAAAAATTAAACTACTTTTAATATACAAAGCTGAGTTTAGATAAATGCAGAACACAGAAGCAAAGGCATAATATTCTCTGAAAGTGCGGTCTTTTAATGCTGTTTTGGAGACTAATTTACATACAAATAAAATGTCAGCTTATCCCATAACTGTCATGATAAATTGGAGCACTTAGATTTTTGCATGAGATGCTCCTTCTGTACCTTATTAAATTACAGGATCTTGGCCTTTTGCCAACTGCTAGGGTGATGCTTTCTTTATTGAAATACATACAGGAGGGGAACATGGGGCATGGACATCTAGAGAACCCAGGTTCAGTCACTAGCCAAGAGCTCTGCCCGCACATCACCTTGAACACTTTGAATTTTTCATTTCTCTGTAGATAATTTTATTTATCCGTAAAATGCTAGTGACGTCAGTTTTCCTGTTTCACAGGCTTTTTTGTGTTTTAATTAGTTGTCGTGTACAGAGTGCTTTTAAGTACTTGATTGGAAGTGAGGGCAAAATGAATCTTGCCTTGTTGGGCTCTCACAGACTGCATGGATGGCAGTGGAGGGCAGGTAGGAACAAGCGCTCTGCAGCAGACCAGTAAGACATGCAGAGCAGCAACCTGCTGTGCTCAGGAACTTGTAAATAAAAGCAGTTTTAGAATTCTTCATTTTGGTTGCAAGAAAGCATAAAATTCTCCATCATGTCTCCTCTTTAGACACATCACTTTTGGCTTCAGTTTCTCTTGAAAGTGTCTGTGTGATTACCCCAGGAGTGAGCTTAAAATGAAATAAGTGCCTGGAAGTGGGCTTAAACAATCTATTTTGAAATGCCACTCCTAAACTCTCTTGAAATGACCAAGTGTCTGCTTTATACCCATAGAAGAGGTTAGATTTATTCCAGTGGTTACATGACTACTGATGTGTGCTGTGCTCTGAAGCATAAGGTAATAGAAAAGATCATTGTGAATTAATTCAGTGTGAATTAATAAGAGATTTACCTGATGAGAGTTGTTTGAAGGTGATGGCACTTTGTAGCTGAATAGGATTTAAGGTGTCCAAAAGTGCACCTTTAGAGATTTGAGAATGATCGATATTGGGAAAGTAAATGTAAATGGGCAAGAGCAAGCTTGAACAGACCACAGGTATTTTCACTTGTCTCTTTGTTGTAGACTTTGTGGAGAAAAAAAATTACAAACAGCCCTTGGCAAATTGGTGATCAGGGGCTAAACTGAAGAGCCTGAAAATGCGTAAGAGTAGGAGACGAGGAGAAAAAACAACTGTGTTTTGCTATAATGCTGTTCTACTAACACGACATTTAAGGCATGGTTTTCTCCTTGCACTTTTTAGATTGATGAAGCTATCATAACTTCAGTGGAGCATGTGGAGTGTAAAATACCAAACAGATGCATTTTGTCCAATTACAATGTCTGATCCTGCCTAATTTTACTGATACGAGGAGTCATGTTCTACCTTAGCAATTTCAGGCAGGAAAGACTGGACATGCAGTTTGAGGGCTTGCAGAAAAACATGTATAAATTAAAAACTCCTTTGGAATTAACTGATCAGTTGCTTAGAGCTGTGACATCTTCTGTCTTGCATGGTGTATGAAGACACTTGTGCCAAAACAGAAAGGAGGTGGTCTTGTTGAAGAGGCAGTTGCTTGTCGTTAAGCTTATTCTGCCCTCCCATGGTTTAGGGCCTGACTCTTGGGTTCCTTACACAGAAGGGGTTCTTCTTTCCTTCCTTTCTCAGCAGAGAAAAGTTAGGGAGGGCCATGTGTTGGTTGTTTGCTGGCATGTTTACTCTGAGAACCACGACCAAAAGTGGGAGAGAAACATCGTGTGTGACTGCTTCCTGCTCTGTGTCCCAGCTGGAGATGGTGGGCATGTGAGGCTGTACATGTGCATGCATGTCTCTTTTCTGTCATTTCATTGCGCAAGTGTCCACAAGGGAAGATAGAAGGGCAGCAGCTTTGGCCAGTCCTCTACCACTGTGCCTGAGTCTGGAGTAGTTTGAGTCTAAAGTAATTTAATTCTCAGTGAGAGCAGCAATTTCACCTGGAGTTTCTAGTGTTATTTACGGCGGGAGGGGGTTAATTTTTTTTTTTTTTTTAACGCTTAAATTAGAAAACACGGCAGGTCTTTGAATTGTGGGCTGGACTAATGAGCTCGTTAACTTTCTGGTTATGCTCAGCACAGGTCTGGGCCAGCCCGACAGGGACAGGCTGCCGAGGAGGGCTGGGTGCCGACTGGCTTCCCGGGGACAGAGCCCGCCACCGAGATGCTTTCCCAGAAATTCAGTCTCAAAACAGGAGCGCTCTGGCTTTGGAGCTCGTGTGCCTTACAGCTGCTCGATTGTTGTATGGAGAGTAGGGAGGAGGCTCCAGATTGATTAGGACTTGATGTGCCTGATAGAAGCCGGCACTTTGAACACTTAGGGGTTTTTATATGAAGAACAGCAGACAGTCTTTGTAGTCTATTTATGTATAATAAACTGGGTTTTGTTTTGTGTCTTGTGGGTTTTTTTTCTGTTTTTCCTAGTTTTTTTCTTTTTTCTTTTGTGAAAGAAAAAGAAGTCTAAAAAGGAGAGAAATTAAAACCACAGCATTATTTTCCCATGCAGCTATAGCAAGTATGCTGCAATCTCACATGATCGGCTGTCCTGCGGGAGTGGAGTGTGGGAAGGTGTCAAAATATGTCTCTCAATCTCTCAATTTTTTTTTGTTAAAAGGGAAAGCCAGATGAATGCCAAAAGTCTTGCTGTCTTCTCTAGCCCTGCAGTAACAAACTACATGAACGTATGTTATTAAGATGATAAAGATTAAATTTCTAGTTACTAACATGCTATCACAACAGCAAAGGGGAAAAAAAATCTTGAAAAAATTATGAAAATTAGTCTGATGGTCTTCTTTTAATAATAAGATCACTCCCAACCCCAACAGACAGTGTAGGCTGGAATTCCACAGGGCTTTTTTGTGGTCCTAATGATTTTAATAATACTTTGTGCTATGTAGCACCTTTCATTAGAGGATCACAAAGTGCTTTACAGTCACTAATTAATTAAGCCTCACAACAATCCTGTGAGATAGGTAAGTATTACACATATATTAAGCTGAGACACTAAGAGTTAATGATTTTTTTCTGCATTATTCTGGGAAAATGATTGATGTTCAAGCGCCGTATGTACATTATGTCTTGTGTGGGTGTGTAATATATATGAGTGTAAAAGTGTTAATTTTACTATCCCTTAACAAAGATGTCCTACTTGAGCCTGTTGAATATAAATGTGTATTTTCATTTAACTTTTGTTGCTGCAGCATATTGACTGATAATATCACAGTCTTCATATACCCTTGAGTATAAGTTTGCTCTTTGTCTGCTTGTGCATCTGCTTGTACAAAGATTAGTCAGTGGCGTCTCTTAAAATTCAAACATATTTCTAGATGGATTATTTTGTTAAAAAGAGCATATGACTAAGATCTGACCTAAACCTGCATCACAAGCACCAGGCAACAACCATTCTGTTGCAATAGGCTTTGATGACAAGCCCTCACATTCAGTAAAAGTAATGAGCAACAACAATGACCCGCTGGGGAGCTAGTGATCAGCAGGTAATTAGCCATTATCTTCACCACTCTTAAGAAACTATTGATTACCAGAATTTGTTTTTTCTTTTTCTTTTTTTTTTTAAGAAGTACAGTAGTCACTATGGTAATTCATTAGCCTGAATTACAAACTGATTTTAGCAGAAGTTTTTGATTCCAGGGATGAACTGATGTGAGCGACTGTTCAACAGAAAAGTCTGTATCTTGCAGATGTGTGAACCACATAGCCTTGGCTGTTTTTGAGGGAAAGTACATATAGCTGCAACCTGAGCCTTATCCAAAATTCCCTCAGCTGGAGAAGTCCTTTCATTCACATCAGGTTTAGTAATTGTTTTATTTTGGGCAGATCACTATTTTCAGTGATGAAGAGGTAGTTTAGTCTTAAAGCCTGTTCTTCACTAGGCTTCTTTACTAGCACCCAACAAATGTGCTTACTATTGCGATGACATTGTAGAAATGTGGGAAGTTGCCTGCTAACAACGAAAGTAGCACCGCTAATTTTGTTTGAAGTGGAACATAAGGCAGCCAGCAGAGGTTAACTTAAAACTGCTGATGGAGTTATTTAGATGCCATTAACTATCCCATTAGGCCAGTCCCATGATGATGCATGTGAATTTTTAAGACTCTTTCTACAGCTCATTTTCAACAGTTACTTTAAACTTGTTTTAGAATTTGTGTTTGGTAAACATTAGCTCTGAGATATTTTTTGTCTTTTTGTGTGAGTGTGTGTGTGTGCAAGAGGACGTGTGTCTGAGGAGAAGAGAGCTATGGGATTTTTCATGTTTGAGGGGAATAGAGAACAGCAGACTCTATTTGTATAGCGCCCATTAATAGATGCATGGGAATGTACGATAGGTATAATAATGTTTTTAAGTAAACACCATATTTTGAATGCATAATTTAGGAAGGAAAACCTTTTTTTTTGTTTTGTTTTGCAGATATACAGATCAGCTCTCAAAATGTCTTCTGTGTCTTCCGTGCATCTTCTAAGACAATTGCATTAGCCCGCCTGCTAGTTGACTAATAGAATTAATAATTGTAAAAAGCACTCTAAAGCCACATGCCTTATGAAGTCAATGCTGGGTATGATTTTACAAGTATGTGATCTATTTTTTCAAGTGAAATTGTTAACCGAAAACGTTCTTGGCACACAATAAAACATTGTGCAATCTGTTATTTGTCTTAGAGATAATAATTTCAGAGTGGCTATATTCTTTCTATATCTAACTTATGACTTGCTAGGGGATGGTTTCTTCAATTTAGGAATATTGCAAATGTAGTTTTATTTACATAATATATCTCTGAAAAATGATAGTGGTGGAATTTCAGCAAAAAAAAAATCCCTGTGTCTTTTCTTACCATCCCCTTGAGTGGATATCAAACAAATAAATGACAGATGATTTTTCAAAAGCTAAAAGAAAAAAGAAGGGAAAATACTTTTAAATTCAACTTAAGGAAGTCAATGTTATTTTCTTTCTTCTTTCCTTTCTTTCTCCAAGTGTAGAATACTGCATGAAAAAGCTCCATTAGGCAGATATGGTTTTCTTTTTTCCCCCCCATTAACAACCCAGACTTCGAAAATGTATTGGGAAAATTAGAACTAAAGTAGCTAGATGTACTGTCCAGTTCGCCTGTATACATTCCACATTTTTCTTTTCTTTTCTTTAAAGGGACTTTTTTCTGTTCTTTTCTGTGACTCTCTTCTGTCACTTGTCATGAAGATAGCAAATCTCTAAGCTTTCCTTATCTGCCAAAAATATCTGTAACAAAAACATTTTAGAACATTGCATTTAATCTTGTTTAATTTTAACTGAGGTAACAGTCATGATGTTTACTTTCTCAATTTCTGATTTTTCTTCTCTGTGCAGTCAGGACTTCTTTCTCTGTTGTCTGCCATGAATTGCATTTAAACAGAAGTTATTTTAGAAATGGTTTGGGATGTGTAACCAGGAGAAAACTACGTACTTAGCTGAACACCTACCAGAGATGCTCACAGATATTTTAATATGTGTTAACCAAGAGCATTCATGGATTCTCACAGAGAAGCAGCAATGCTGAAAGGCTGATGACTATCTTTATACCCTGAATTATATATGTGTGTGTATTGTTTTAGTAGGCCGAGTCCATATTGTAATAGTTCTCTTACCACCGCAGAAAATATTTCTCTTCTCTTGAGTTCTGAGTGACTTCATGGTTCAGAAGCTGTTGGGGAAAAAAAAGTCCAATTTAGCTCATACATCTGGTAGGTGTAGCTGATATTAAAGAGAAGACATTTGGTTCCCAAGCTTATGTGTCTTCTACAGTAAGGAATTGCAGTAGGCATTTAAGAAACCGGTTAAGACCACACGGAGTGTCAAAGTTTCTGTAACATGAGCTGGCATTCTGTGTGAAAGCCGCCTTGCTGTAGCCTATGCTGCCTGTGGATCAGCTCAACCACAAAGACAACAGAGCCAGCCCAAGACACAAGTTGAACATTCCCCCTAAGAAGTTGTCTGTTTTTATCAACAGAGCATAGAGTGCCCTTTCATGTGGAGCAGATGTAAATAAGAGGGTATACACATGCCTATCCTTTTGTTTTTAACCTCTGTCCCCAGCCTTGCTTCTCGAAGTACTGTTTTGAGAAGGTTGTCCTTTCAGAGGTCTGGATACAGCACCATTTGGAGCACATCAGTGCTGCTCCCAGAGTCACCAGGTGGTCCTCCCTTGGCACAGCAATATATATCTCCGCTGCCTCTGTAGGGCCCAGCCAGGGCTGGCCTGGGAATGGGGGCTCAGACTTGAGTCTGTAGCTCACATCTCATGTGTGGTACTGCAAGCTGCTGCCCCAGACCACACACAATTTGGCAAAGAGAAACATCCATCCTTATATACAGCATTGGCAAAGATTAAGAGCATAGAAAAGTTGGGGCACATCTGTCTTCTGCCCATAGCTAGCATGTGAACACAAATGGATCAAACCAGCTGGTGATGAATATCAAATCCAGAACTACACAGTGAAGAAAGCAGGGGAGTTTCATATATGTATTTTCTCTTAAATAGGGTGGAGAAGGTGAAGTGGATGAGGAATTTGACTTAGTACCTGCATAGTGTGATTACTTGTCCTTCCATAATCTCCCCCTGTTCAGAAAGCAGCTAACTCATCAGTGGCAGACTTCCCCTTTCTCTCTGATCTTTATTGCTGTCCTGTCTCAGCTTTCTTAAATGGATCCTGGAAGTGTACTTGCAGATTTAGCAGTAGTGGGTATGTCTGCAAGGAGGACTGAACAGAGAAAGGTTTGGCTGATTAGATCCATGTGGATTCCAGGTGTTTTCAGGGCAGATCCTGGCTCAGCCGCACAGTGATGTCAAGTGTCTGAATCCAGGCCTGTAAAGTTTTATTGACAACGGGTTTCCTAATAAAGTTAGTTTCTCTTTGTTTGGCAAATAGAACTAATTACATGAATAATGGACTGTGGGGCCAGACTCTAGAATATCTGTATAATCCTGTTTGAAGTTTATGGGGGTAGGAGTAGGAGGGGGAGCTTTTGCTATAGAGAAACTGATACCTGCTTAGGAAAATACTTTCTCTGAAACCTCAAGTACTTACTTTCCTAAATCTGTTTTCTTTCTAATAACTTGTTTAAGTTCTTCTTACGATTATGTCTTTCAGGTATATTTTTGCAAACCTACATTATATGTAGTTGTACTTTGTATGAACATTAGACTTCAAAAGTTTATTTTTCCCCTTAGTTTTTTAAAATTATTTTAAAAGGAGCTTTCATTTAAAATTCTTCCTGCCAGACCATTATCATCCCAAAAGATAATGAAACCTACAATTCACTGACTCTCATGGAAGTGTTTTTGGTTTTTGTAGGTTTTTTACAGTTCTATTTTTAGTTAAGTTTAGTCTCAGTATGCTAATTTTTTAAAAGTGTTCTGCATAGTTTAAAAACCCATTCATTAAAAATTTTTTGAAAAGCTGATGTACTCAGTGTATTCATGTAGTTCAGAATGCTTTCAAAAGTGTCAGGTTTGTAATCTGTTACATATCTTGAATAATTCTATAGGTTTTTTTTTCTTTTCTTTCTTTTTCTCTCTCTCTTTTTTTTTTTTTCTTTCTTATTTCTTTCTCTGTGGTAGATATGGTCCGGAAAAAGAATCCCCCTCTAAGAAACGTTGCTAGTGAAGGTGAGGTACAGACCCTTGAGTCTACAGGTACTGAAAGTGAAGAGTCTGGAAGGAAAAAAGAATTTTCTGCAGAGCAGATGCAAGAAAACACTGACCAGGGTGATGCGGCGGAGTTAAGTAACAAGGAGGAACTTTGCATGCATGTCCAAGAGCCATCTTCCAGTGTTAAAAAGGACTTGAAAAGCTCAGTGCTGAGTGAAAAGGCTGGCTTCAATTATGAAAGCCACAGTAAGGGAGGAAATGTTCCATCCTTCCCTCATGATGAGGTGACAGACAGAAATATGCTGGCTTTCTCATCTCCAGCTGTTGGGGGAATCTGTGAGCCCTTGAAGTCTCCTCAGAAATCAGATGCAGATGACACCCAAGATGTGGTCTGTACCCCATCAGGAGATGCAGCGGAGACAAATGAGGAGCATCAGATGTCGCCAAAAGCTTCAGATGAAACAGTGCAAGTGCAAAGTGGTCAAACTGATGGCCAAGGCTCAAGCCCAGTCCCCATGGCCTCAAAAAACCCACAAGTGCCTTCAGATGGGGGTTTAAGGCTGAACAAATCAAAAGCAGATTTGTTGGTAAATGATAACCCAGATACAGCGCCTCTGTCTCCAGAGCTTCAGGACTTCAAATGCAACATCTGTGGGTATGGTTACTACGGGAACGACCCCACAGATCTCATCAAACACTTCCGCAAGTACCACCTAGGACTGCACAACCGCACCAGGCAGGACGCTGAGCTCGACACTAAAATTTTGGCTCTCCACAACATGGTGCAATTCAGCCACTCCAAAGACTTCCAGAAAGTCAACCGCACTATGCTTTCAGGGGTACTGCAGGACATCAATTCCCAGAGGCCTGTCTTATTAAATGGGACTTACGATGTGCAGGTTTGTATGCTCCAGCCTCCCTGCTTCTGCTCACTGCCTTCTCAGCTGCAAAGCCAGATCTTGCAAAGCCTTTCCTTCCCACGTGATTACTGTGTCTCATAGAAACTGCTTAAGCATCTAGAACCGTTTTGGTCTATTTTAGCCAAGCTTGCTGCAGGTCTACTGAGCATCTTGTACAGTAGAGGAGTATTTGGCTTTTTGACCAGTGACATTTCTGTGTAGGATTTAGTCGTTATGGTAATCAATGGCAAGAGATCTTATTCAGCAAACAGGCAAATGGCTGAATTGGTAATCATATCTGAAGGATTTACTGTCATGGAAAGAAAAGAGCAAATAATAGTGAAAAATAACAACCAGACAGACAAAAGACAGCAGCTGGAAATTAAAAATGTAATCCTAAATTATCAGCTGCTGGGAGTCAAGATTTGGCTTATTGATTCCTTGTTAAGATAAAATAAATGGCAAATCTTGGCAGTTCTGAAGTTGTCTAGTGCCAGAAAAACAGGATACACAATGGATATTTAAAACATTTCAGAAAGTAACAGTAATCCATGCTGTCCTTCACGTTAGTAAGCCTGTTAGAAAAGGATTATTACCTCAGTCATTCTCATCTAGTTGAAGCAGGAAAAAACTACAGATAATGCTGGCAAAAAAAATTCCTTTTTTTACCATGAAAGAGTGAACTCAAAAGTTTTTTGTGGACTCTCTGTTAGTTTCTTATGAGCTAATATTTAATTAGTTTAAAAATAATTGATGGTGCTTTAAAAATATCTTTGGATTGAGCTGAGAGATACAGTAGGATATTTCAGTATTCTGCATGATTTAAAAATTCCGATTTTAAGAAAAATCAAACCAAAGTAACTATGTTTGCATACAATATATGCTCAAATGTCCATCCATTTTCAAGTGACTACTTACAGGGAAACACCGTAGCAATCACCAGATAAAATTCCCAGGGTATGTTAAAATAAAAATGTAAAAGACTGAAAAATATTTAATAATCTTGCAGAAACCATAGCTATAGGAAAGAAATTTTGCAAGACAGGTTAAGATGGCTGACATCTAACTTCAAGGAAGAAACCAAAACCAGAAAACAACTCAGGAACTTGAACCTTTTCAAATTATATAAACTTCTCCTCTTTTTAAAGAAACTCTACAATTTCTTTGTGGAACAGCAAATCAAACTAAGGTCGTTGCTGTGCTTAAAAGCTGCAGTCTTTGAGCTTCTGCCTTACTAAAAGATCACTGTCTCATGTTAGACACTCTCTCCTGTCAAACTCTGATTAGAAGGCAAATACATGATGTAGTTAAAAGAGGTTAGAAGTGAATAATGTCAGATTGTGAAATGATGATTTATAATTAGCACATGGTGTGATCTTAATACCTGGATTTCCTGCTATAGTTTCAGTTTGCTGACTCCAGGGACAGCATCTTAGAGCAACTGATCCATGCTGTCAGGAAGACATTCAAACTGGAACAGCTCAGACATACAGTATAGAGGAATTTCAGTTTCTAAACACACTTTCATTTCCTCCAAACAATTGTTTCGTTAGGTCCTTAGCTATTTATAGGAAAGTTTATGCTTGATTAGAATGAGCTGGACGCTTTTCCTTTGCAGTGCTCTCAGAAATAAAACAGATGTGTGAGCTATCTCAGTTTGAACTGATAGAATGAGAAATAAAACAGCTGAACCTAGACTATACTTGTCTACTAAACTCTGGCAGTAAGATACTGCAGGGGAGACAAAAAGTGGTAGGAAACAGCCCATAGATAATCTACTTAAGATCAGTCTTTTCTCAGACTAAAAACATTTTCCAAAATAGAACACACAAATGTTGGCTGTGTATTTGAAAGAAGAAAAAAGAAAAAAACCTGGCTCTAGTAACTTAATTTTTAAGGGTGCTAGTTTTCCCTGTTTAGTTTGGGAATAGAAGATTAAAGAAGCTTTTGTACCATAGTTCATCAATTGCACATGCACCAGATGTTGATCCAGAGCATGTCAGAAGATAAGTAACTGATTAATATTTTTATGCTTTCTCCTCCCCACTCCTGATTCATAGCAGCTTTGTGAGAGTCATAAACAAAGTAAAAGAACATTTGAAAATCCCCTTTGCACCCACACATGTTTATATTACTCCTTATATCCATTTTGGAGGCTTTTTCTCATGCATCTGAATGGCTGGCATCTCCTGCCACAACAAGGGATCATATAGATTGGTGCTCCAGTTAAAATTGGTTCAGTCAAACTCCTGTATAACATGAGAGGGAACTGAACCTGAACAATTGGTTCATGTTAACACTATTATTTTGTATAGGTACTGGGCTGAATGAAAAGAATCCCTTTGTAATTAACTTGAAATAATAATGAACTAGGCTTAGGATCTGATTTATAGATCCCCTTGCACTTAGCAAACTGTTCTGTTGTAGCTAGACTGGAAGTTATCAATAGATTTATGGTTTCAGGCCATGGAACTGGGCACAGCAGCAAGAGGATGAAGATGACTGACTTTGATCTGGCTCACAGTAGTCAGTTGAGATGATGGTATACAAAGATTTGTAGTACTGAGTGATGCTGTAGAGCCCCATAGTTTGCATTCATAACAAAGGCAAACAAAAAGCAATGGGAAAATGTCTGAGTGCAGGAAAATACAGTATCTCCTATCCTATCTGTAGAGATCTAGGGATGTAATCCATTTGCTGAGGGCTTGGAAAAAGAAATCAAATGCATTTTTGGACTTGTATCACAGAAGTGAAGTTAAACTTCACCCACAGCTGAAAAACACCCTCCCAACCCTAAGTGCAGCTTTTAGGGGGAGTAATCAGCAAAACTGGGGAATATACATTTGGCTTCACATACAGGTATTCAGATAATGGGAGTGTGTTTTGTAGTACCTAAAGAGGATTTGTCTGGGAACTGTGTAAATAATCTGACCTTTCTGGCATTCCTATTGTGCAGATTTTTACTTGATACAAATATTTAGTCCAACAAGATTCCCTTGTCTTTTTTGAAAAGGTTATTTTCTGTTAAAAATCTCCTGTACTCTTTGTTCCCGTTTTTCTTTTCAAAGGTTTTTGGTTCATTGAGTTATAATAAATTCCATCGGATGGGATAAAATTGCTGAGCAGTTTCTGGGAGATTAACTTTCTTGCCAGTGTAGATATAAGAAAACATTTACTATCACATCCCTGAATTCCCAGGGAATGTGTTAATCAGCTTTATAGCTTTTATCAAAATCATATTTGAAGTGAGTTCAATAGATTTTTTGCTGACATGCCCCCCATTACTTTTTCTTCACATTTAGTTAATTGATCAATCTCTATAGGCAACTTAGTCTTGCTGGATTTTTGAGCCTATGTAAGGTTTTGTGGACATGCCTAAAGCAGTAGCCTTTATACTGGATCTAAAGACTTCACTTAAAATAAAATTCATGTGACTGAGTTAACAGCTATGATGCTGAAAGCTATTGCCTTGGCTGCTGTATGGTTAAGACTCCTTCTGTGTTGGATCTAATGACTCTTTAATGTGTATGTTAAAGTCTGAAGACAGGCAAGTTGCTGGCAAGTACAGAGCAGGCTGTCTTTTTTCTAACCCCCAATATTTTTATGAGTTGTAAGTGGGACATCTTCAACAGGAAGGTTGGAGGGTGCTGTCTTCCACATAGCAGCATAGGACATGCTCAGCAAAGGTGAAGCAGGCTTGGATCCCCTCTGACAGAGCAGGGAAAGGAACCTACTTTTCCTGTTTCCTGAACAAGTGTTCAAGCCATTAGGCTATTGTATAAAAGGGAGCGTGACCCCATTTCCTGGTGTGTTTTAAAAGAGAATAGTGTCTCTCAAAGAAAGGACAGAAATGTCTGTGTTCAGGTAAGGGTTTCAGATAGCATGTCCCAAGGGGAAGGGTATTTATGCAGCCATGAATAAAGACATACTGCAGTGCTCAGCAGTTCTTATGGTTGCTTACATATTGTGTATGCTACCTTTGAGGTGCGTCCTGCTCAGCCTGGCCCTGGTTCTGGGGTTCATTGGCACAGATCTACCTCCTCTTCTATTCAGCCATTAAAAAGATTCAGAATGTACAAAACCCCAATTTTTTTTAAATTTAGTCCTCTGATTTTGGTTGTTTCGTGGTTTTAGATCTAGACAGACATATAAGAAGACAAATTTCTGATAAAAGCCATCATTAAGTTTGTTGATTGTATTTCAATATACCTGGGGGTGGAGGGGAGAGGGGAAGAGAAGGAATAAATTACTGCTTTATCTACTATCCCACAGAATAATGAGAGGTTATCAGCAATTGTTTTCTTCTGTGGTTCTAGACATCCAGTACTGTAAGTGTTGTCCTATACCACTCAGCCTAATGCTTTGTCATATGTGAATCACAGAATGATTTGGGTTGGAAGGGGCCTTAAAGCTCATTTAGTTCCAACCTTCCTGCCATGGGCAGGAACGTCTTCCAGTAGACCAGGCTGCTCAGAGCCCCATCCAGTCTGGCCTTGAACACTGCTGGGGATGGGGCATCTCTGGGTGGAGCATCCACAATTTCTCTGGGCAACCTGTTCCAGTACCTCACTGTGCTCCTAGTGAAGTATTTCATCCTAATATCTTATTTAAACCTATCCACTTCCAGTTTGATGCTGTCGCCCCTTGTTCTGCCACTACATACCTTAGAAAAAGTTTGTCTTCAGCATTCTTGTACCCTTGTAGATACTGGAAGTCTGCTCTAAAGTCTCCCTACAACCTTTTCTTCTCCAGGCTGAACAGCCTGTCTTCATAAGGAAAAGTGCTTCAGCCTTCTGATCATCTTCATGGCCTCCTCTGGACTCACTCCAGCAGGTGCATGGCTGCCTTATGCTGGGAGCCACAGAGCTGTATACCCATCCCCAGATGGACCAGGGAGGGTCATGAGAGTGGAATAGAGGGGGAGAACCACTTCCCTTGACCTACTGGTTACATATATAAGTAAATATAATGAATAAGGCTAACAACTTCTCCAGGATTTTCACAGCAACCAAAAGCATTTCTGGATGTTTAGCCAGCAGGCTGGTCAGTGTCGTAGAAAGTGGTAGAAGTACCCACACAGAGTCTGTCGATCTCTTCCTTTTGTGTCCTTTATAAATCATCGGTGTCTACACGGTGTTATGTCATGAGTGGTTTTTAGTGGTCTGGATTTTCTGTTTGCAGGTTAGACATGTGTGACTAGTATAAAGCGTAGTCTTAACTAGGATTCAGCTGAATGAGAAACAGTGATTTTTTTTGTAGGTTCTGCTTTTGTAGGTTCAACATTTTATTTGTAAGTTCTCCTTTTTATGCTTCATGCTTATATTAACAGATTGAATATGAAGCTGTGAAGGTAAGACTTAAAAAAATGTAGGGTTTTTTAGGGGTACAGTTATAATCAGCCGCACTTCTTATGATAAAGGTTTTCCTTTATGTTTTGGTGGTTTTGGCAAAGGGACTCTTACAGATGAAGTGAGAATTACAGATTGGAGGCCTAAACAAGTACAGCATTTTCTTTTGTATTATTAGCAAATCAAACTTTCTTAAAGTTCTTTGTCATCAACTGGGCTTCCTAGAAGGTGACAACATAACTGGTTGATGTGAGCAAACAGAAACATGTGTATGAATGAGTTTCATTTTCCTTGCATGATTAGACAAATGGGTCCACATTTTATATTGTTTGTCTCACTGACTTTGGTTCAGTTGTCCATAGCACATGAATTAGATCTCAATAAGTTGAACAACGGTTGCTGCAGTAGATATCCCGATCTTGTGGACTAGATTGTGCCATGCTAGATTTTGCAGCATATGTTAGAACAGAACTAGCATGAAGGTGGATGTTGCAAAAGGCCCACTTCATGTCAGCCGTGTTGCAGACTCTCTGGGCACTTTCCTGATAAACTGAAAACTGTCAAGCTCTCCTGAGTGTTGCACCTGCATGTGGGCTTACCTGTTTATTTTGAATCCTATTTCTGGGTCATGATCAGGCTTGGACGCTGCCTTGCACACTTGAGAGTTACTCCTCAGAAGCATTCAGTCATCTCTTTTAAACAACTGACATGAAAAAAAAATGGTGTCAGGTAGAGAAATTGGTGGTGGTAAATCACACATATGAAGAAGTCCATGTGCACTTGCTTGTGACTGTGTATACATATATTTGCTTCTTATGCGTATATACCTGCATACACACATATAAATATGTGAAAAAGCATATGGAAGAGGTATTTAACTTCTATATTGACAGTAGCTGTCTGATAAGCAATGATTTGTATGATTATGTGCAGTAGAAGTTCTTTATATCACTTCTAAGGAGATATTTGCAAGTTTACTCTTCAGAATGATAGGCAGTGATTTACAGTATGTCAGCTGCTACATAGTAAGTGCCTGGGAACATTGTGGCAGAAATAAGCCATTTTAGCTGCCTTGCAGTGAGTAGTAGTCTATACTAATATTAGAATATTCAGATGGACAGTTTGGGGAACAGCTGATGTGATGTATACTCGTAGGCTCCAAAACAAAGTTGTTTATATATTGATATTCCTTACCTTATTGCAGGGATATGTGGTAGTGTTTGAAGAGGCTAATAAAAACAGTTGGTGGGACTAGTAATGTTAGTGCTTATATTTAAAGTTATAAACTGCTAAGATAGTCTACAGAAAGGATGAGAGCTCAAAAAAATAAAATTCCTGGGGAAAAAGGAAAGCAGCTAGGTTTTCTTCTAGTATAAATCATTGCAAGTTTGCCTGTAAGGCGGTATGAGTTTACAGTAGCCAAGGAACTGTCTGGTAATTTTATCTACAGAGAATAGAAGGAATGGTGCTTCTTTAGATACTAGTCTAGTAGCACTAGTTAGCAAATGAAAGTCTTGATTTTCTCTTTCTTTCTTTTGTTGGTTTTGCACATCTGGTCTCCTGACCTTCATTTAAGTTCTGTTATTGTTCTGTCACAGTCTTTGTTTTAAAAATACTTATAAAATTCTAATGACACAAAAACTGTGTTGGGTTCAATGGCAACAGAATAAATCTCAAGAAGAATGCACTTACTTTGAATGAAAGTGAGCCAATAGTTTGCTTTCTTGTTTTGATAAGTATGAACAGCCCAGAAAGCCAGGAGTTTTCCCTGAGTTTTTGCCTCACTTGTGCAAAATAGATTTATGGACCTATAAATTAATCACAGTAAATAGTTTTAAGAATATACTCTGAAGATTCTCCTAATTTAAAATGCAGAAAGAGAGTGAGTGAGAGGGAGTGAATTCTCTATAGGGGAGGTTAGAGAACTGGGTGGTGTTACACAAACTTGCATGAAAGCCAGGAATCTGTTCTGGCCTGCATGACATGAAGAAGTTCATAAATGTGGGATGGTTAAAATGTTCTGGATGCTATATTGCACAAAGCAAATGAATAAACAAGAGCATTAGAAAATATTTTAGGATTAGAAGATTAAGAGTAATTGCAAGAGCAGACTGGATGGCTCAGAAGATTGGTAAGGGATCTGGAGCCTTTCACCTCCTGATTAGCCAAAGATGTAACCCAGGTAAGGGAAAAAAAAAAAAAGATTCATTAACTTTTGATGTTCCAATGCAGATGGATTCTAATCAGTAGTTGCAGAAGAAGCCAGGGGTCAAAGACAGCTTTACCCTGAGCATGTAATCCTTGTGGTTGAATCTCTTATGTGGACATAGTTTCTGCTGGTAGGATTTTCTTCATGAAATACATGATTACAGGAGCTGGCAGATTTTCTCTTCCTTGGTGATTTTTTTCAGTTTCTGTAAGAAGTATTTGTAAACTGCTTTGGGGTGATGGAATTTAGGATTGAATTGTGAAAAGGAGGAGGGTAGCATTTGGATCAAGGGGAAAAATCAAAGACACATTAAAAAAAAAAAAAAAGAAGAAAGTACTTCTCTTTGCCCAAGTCCATCTATTCCATGAAATCGTTGTCTTGACTAATTAAAGTAAAGTAGACATATCTGTTGGAAACATATAGTGCAATTACACAGCTTTGTTGAAGTACTTGCCAACATACTTTAGAAAGTACATCTTGAAACACTGTCAATTATCGTGTTATCTTTTCTCCTTTTTCTGGCTATTTTTGGAAATGTGTGTTTGCTATGAGGAGATAGCTTAGTTGTATTAACACATGAGCTTCACATTTTGACAGTTTTCCCCATTAATGAATAAACTTAATGATTAAGAGTTTTGAGTTTATGGAAACCTTACTGTGAAATATATTTCAGTTTAATCCCAGAATAAGACATAGCTTTGAAGAGCAGTTTTTAAAGAGTATCAGTGCAACCACATCCAGCACAAGAACGGAGAACCCATTCTAATATCTGTCTTTTTTCATACAGCATAATAAAGATTAATTGTGAAGATTAGTTTTCTCCTTTGTGTGTTGAGGGAACTGTTGATCTATAGATGTTCCTACATTTCCTTTTCAAGCTGTACCTGTATTCATGACTGCCACTAGCCATGTCAGCTGGCACTTCGGACTCCGGTACTAGAACAGAATTGCAAAACTTTAGCATTGCTTTTGTTTTGGTTCTTTTTTATGTTGGGAAGAAGTGTCTACTTAAGGAAATGTAACCGTTAGAGCAGAGCAGAGCAGGAGATTAAGTTTCATTGGGATCAGAATGAAGTAAGGGAGTAAATACAAGAATTTATCACTTCTGATATGACACAGAAATGTGGACGTTGATTTCTATGGAATGTATACCTCAGTATCTGTCTGTCTGTCTGTCCGTCCATCCACCCATCCACCCATCCATCCATATTCCACTTTCTCCTCCTTTACTTTTCCTCTTTGTGGGTCAGATCAGAGAGAGCAGAAGGCGAAGGACAGTTTCATCACTAGTGAAGAAGTTTAGTGCCTGTATATAGAGATACAAGATGTAACTGAAAAATCTGAAAGTCAAGCCAAGATTTGAGCAAAGTGCGGGAATCCAAACAGTTCTGCAAATGTGTGGGTTTCTTCCAAATGTGACTGACTGAAAGCTGAAACAGATTCAGTTTATACTGTCACTTCAAGTGCTTCTCCCAACCGCTTTGCATGGAAACCAGTTTCTTAAGTTGTCATTGAATGATGACCCTCATGGAGCTTTTCAGTAGGCTTTATGTATAAAAAGAGGCTTTTGAGTGTAATAACATTAAGATGACCCTGCGTTACTTTTTACATACATGGTCTAATGCAGTGAATTATTTTGAATTGTGGCAGGTATTTAGGGAAATGCCAAACCAGTAACTGGTAATCAGTTATATTTGAGTGTTGTAAAGATTGTATGTGTCTCCTGCATTGCAAGAACTTAACACAGGCACTGTGGGAATATTTAATTCTACTTTATCCTCTTGTGATGCAGAGAAGGATGTATTAGCATGGAACACAAACTTGCTGTGTAGACCACTAAGTAGGATTAACCCAAGTTACAGAAATGATGTGATTTACAGTCCACTGTAGAAAATGTTAGTACTAATACGTTTTGACAATGTTCTGAAATAAAAGTAATTAGCATTGAATAGCAGCTGGGATTATTGTCACTCAGAGTTTGTAAGTGGTGTCCACAGAGTGTCTGCAAAATAGGTTTGTTATCTGTAACTGTGGCTGGACAGCTGAGAGTAATGAATGTACTTACTCATTAGAGCCACTTAAGGTAAAGCATTTTGGTCAGTTTTCTGTGCATGCATAGAACAAACATACATATCTAATTAAGTGAACAAAACCAGATCACCTTGCAACTTATGTAATCGTGCAGTGAACTCCTGTTATTTTCTGTTTACTGTAATTCCATCAGTGCTTTCTTTAAGTTGTCTTTTGACATCACTAAAACTTTGAACATTGAAATAATGCAGTGAATGGAGACCTAAAGTGCCAGATATTGGAAAGCAGGCCCAGATCCCACTGTTGTCAATTGGATCAGGCTCAGCATGGCTTTGTCTCTAGTTCTTGCTTGCTATAAAATACCTAAAGGGAGGTAACTCCTGCACTACAGAAGACCTGTTAAACATCCCTCTTGCAAAGAACCTCTTCAAAACCAAGTTCATAATTTGGTAGCAGAATGTGGAGCCCCAGTTAAAAGTGAAAATGTTATTACAGCTAAGTTCTAATGATTTGGCTGCCTGACTCAGCATTGCCTAATGAGGTAAGTTTCCTAAACAAACAGAAAGCCATTTTCAGTTTATTTAAGGAAAAGTTTAACCAGTGCATGGGGATTTTGCTTCCTTAAGGAAAAAAACAAACAGAAAAAAAGAACTGGAGGCTGAATGGCAGTAGCTCATTCTATCATGGTTTAGTACCTCATTGCCTCCTGCACATGCTCAATTCTGATGAGATACAAAGGATAGCATTTCATGTCTGAGCTAAATGGCTAAAAGGCATTTATATTATATACATTTAAAAATGTTTACATTTCATGCTCTCTGTATGTCTGAGTCTTTCCATTTGGTGTGATACTGAATGAGCAGTGATCACGTTATTGTTATAGCTGTTGAGGAGGAGAAGAAAAAAAAATTACACCTTTTGCCTAATGCATTAGAACTGAAATCTGCAGAAATGTGGTAATACACTTACTGGTTGGGAGAATGAAAATCAAACCCTGCAAGGCTGAATTTTATATTCCCTGTAAGACATTTCCTGGGTGTAAAAACTGAGAATATGTCACAAGGGAGCTTCCACCCATGTCTACACCATGTGGTGTAGACTGGATCATGACAAAGGAGTCAGTATCTGTGGATTTTGGGAATTATCTTGTGGATGCTGTACACTACTTGCTACTCAGGAAAAGCTGTGCAGTGATGACATTTTTGTCAAGAAATTCTTTCTTTGGCCTTCAAACTAGTTGTACAGGAGCAGCAAATCTCCCCCTGATGTCAGGGGCAGGTGTGGTGCACTCCTGGGAAGGGCAGGCCTGCCTTGCTGTGAGAACACGGGCTTTAATAACATCAGCCCTGGAAGCCTTCTTCCCTTCCTGCAGTTTGCTCAGACATCATGAGAACAGTTAAGTAGACCTACCTTATTTTTTGTGTGTGTAATTAGTGATGTCATGGACTTGGGTGTGGTAGTTTTCTTTGCCACATGCCATTTTTCTACTGTAGTTTTTCCATCCTTGTTTGACTAAATTGAGCTCTGTGCATGAGAGGAACAGAAGATTTCCTTGGAGAATGTCTGCAGTGAGTAATCCTTGACAAAACTGCCTCTTGTTTGAGACATCAGCCACTATGGCTCTGTAAAAAGGCATCCTGGTGGATACTGGATACTTGTGTAGGAATGATCTTTGTAAGAATTGGTCATATTCCCAACACAGCAAACTGAATTTGTTATTTGAAATTTTAATTTTTGCTTGCTTGTATTTAGAGAGCAATCTAAATCTAATCTTTGATTGAAAACATGGATATGATTAAAGAATCTAATTCAAAAGACCGAGGGTCGTTTTTTTTCTTCCACACCTGGTATAGACTCCCAGGAAAGTCTGCTTTCAAAGGGTTCAGAGCTATGGGAACTCATTACTGAACCTTCTGTCAATGACATTAATGATACGGTGAAGAAACAATCCTATCAGCACTAAGACCATCTTGTGCACATGTGCCTCAGTCTCTGCAAATCGATATATTTGTTATTCAGCTATAAGAAACATTTAAAAATATTCATCAATGAATGTTAAATATGTGCGGGTGTATGTATAATATCTTACATAGTACAAATGAAAATGGTGGCAATGATTAATAAAAGAGGCTTATGAATCAGTTGCTCTCTATTTCTCTTTCCCCCCTTTTCCACTCCTTGCTATTTGAATAAAATATACAGTGGAGCTAAAATGACCTTATTCTTTATTCACAGGTTACTTTAGGTGGAACCTTTATTGGAATTGGGCGGAAAACTCCAGATTGCCAAGGCAACACCAAGTACTTCCGCTGCAAATTCTGCAATTTCACCTACATGGGCAACTCCTCCACTGAACTAGAGCAACACTTCTTACAGACTCACCCAAACAAAATGAAAGCAGCCCTTCCCTCCTCTGATACTGGTAAAACTTCAGAGAAAAACTCCAATAAATCCAGTCCTACTCTTCGACCATGTGATTCTGGAGACTTGGGGAAGTGGCAAGACAGAATCACTGTAAAAGCAGGAGATGATACGCCAGTTGGATATTCGGTGCCCATCAAGCCAATAGATTCCTCTAGACAAAATGGTACCGATACAACCAGTTACTACTGGTGTAAATTTTGCAGTTTCAGCTGTGAATCGTCCAGCTCTTTGAAACTATTAGAACATTACAGCAAACAGCATGGGGGAAGCCAGGCAGGGAGCCTTCACCCAGATCTGAATGATAAGCTTTCTAGGGGATCTGTCATTAACCAGAATGATCTAGCCAAAAATGCAGATGGGGAGTTAGTGACAAAGACAGAAAAGGGTGCGAGTGTGGCAAAAAAGAAAGACTTGAGTGGCAAAGTAGCAGAGGACAGCATGGTGACAAGCTACAACTGTCAGTTTTGTGACTTTAGGTACTCAAAGAGCCATGGCCCAGATGTAATAGTGGTGGGCCCACTTCTCCGTCACTATCAGCAGCTACACAACATTCATAAATGTACCATTAAGCACTGTCAGTTCTGTCCCCGAGGCCTCTGCAGCCCAGAAAAGCACCTTGGAGAAATTACTTACCCATTTGCTTGCAGAAAAAGTAATTGTTCCCACTGTGCTCTCTTGCTTTTGCACCTGTCTCCAGGGGTGACAGGAAGCTCTAGAGTCAAACACCAGTGCCATCAGTGCTCATTCTCCACTCCCGACGTGGACGTTCTCCTGCTCCACTATGAGAATGCACACGAAGGCCAAGCGTCTGATGTCAAACCAGAAACAAATGCCCTGCCAGGGGCAGAGGGGTCGCTGACGCTCAAGGAGAACAAAGAACACTCATGTACCAAATGTGACTTTACCACCCAGGTGGAAGAAGAGATTTCCCGACACTACAGGTACAGTGAAGTTTCAAATGATTAATGATTGGAACCCAAACAAACAACCCCCCCGCCATATTTTCTTAATTAAATGTCACCATTATTCAAACATTTGAGGAAACTGGAAATCAAAATAGGAATGTGTATAGATATAAATCTTTACAGCCAGAGTCCAATCCAACATCCACTTTGTTTTGGAAAACCACCAGCTAAGTTGGTGGATTTAATTATACATTTAAACCTGCGCAGAGGAGAGGGAAATTTGGATTTGTGTGCAGATGCTGAAGTTTCAGCATATTTGAGGTTTGGGCAGTTATTTTCCACCAAGAATCTTTTAAGTACTATAGGTACTATTTTAGTTTAGGCTTTTTCTGAAAAAGTTGGCATCTTCTTTCAGTCAGGGAACACAAATGGCTTTACTTTCCAAGATAGACTGTGAATCCTTTATGCTCCATAACAGTGCTTCAATGTACTACCTTTTTGTAGTATTTTCCATTCCCAAGTCCAGCAATGTAATAATTAGTTTAAGAGCATACCACTGCTGTTTTGGTGTTCATTTCCCACTGGGAGCAGACACTCTTTTGTCTGTTGATGTCATTCCCCAAGATCCTTTTGCAGATACTTATTTTTGTGTTGCTGGTTTACAGTGTCATTCAATTTGTTTTAAATGCTAGTATTCCTATTTGGAGGTGGATGCAGCCAGTCTCCTGACTCAGTCTGACACAATGTCATAGTAGCAGCCAACTCCCTGCTAAACTTCTTGGGTCAGTTCCTGGGCTGTTGTAAACTGGCAGTCCAGTTTGCATCAGAGGAGGAGCTGGCTCTTAGAGTTTGTAAAGAGCAACAGTTATGTGCCACTGTAAAAGTGATGTTAAATATTAGAAAATCATGCTGAATATGTTAATAGTTAAGGCTAATGTGTCAACAACGGAAAACTTCAGTGTCTATCTCATCTAAAAGATCTTTGTGTGGAAGCCAGCTAGAATGAAGACAAAAGAAGATGCATTTTCAAAGCTAAAGCTTTGTTAAAAGCTCAAGAAACTGTGCCACGTTTAATAGATTCCAAGACATCCAAAATTAACAAAGGCAGACTGGGGCATGATACTTTAATAGAGATTAAAGCTGGGGGCATCCAAATGTTGCCCAACAGAGGGCTGCATTGGCAATATATCAGAAGTCTATTTAGAAAAAAAAAAAAAAGGCAGATTGCTCATCTTTAATTTGGAGCTAGGGCCCACAGAGGATTCAGGTCCCAGCATGCAGTTCCCCATTTTTGATCCAAGTGGGCCTGAGGGATGTTGTGTGGATTAATTAGTTAATGTTTGTAAACTGCTTTGAAGATGAAAAGTGGTATCTAAGTTCCAAGCATTATTACAACAGCTTTGAGCCATGCTGAAGAACTCCATAGGCAGCACTTTGTCCGCTGCTGGGGCATGGCATGATCTTTTTTCAGTGGTTAAATAACTGGAAGATTGAAATGGCTTCTTTACTGAAAGAATCCAGACTTTTATTTTGCTGCAGCTGGTAATTTAAGTTTTAACAAGCATGCCGAGCTAGGATCCTTTTTCCCAAGAAAGGTGAAGCCATGACTTTGAAAATTAAGTGCTAAATCTGGGATGGGGTAGTTGTAGGTGCTCCTTCAGAGTGCTCAACACCCTGCAGTTCTGGCAGTAGTCACAGGGAAATGCACTTTGGAAAATCAAGAGATACACTTTAAGCATTTTAGTCTCAAATTGTTTGTCTAAGATTAGGCTATTTTGTTTAAAACACTTGAACAACATACTCTGTCGACTCCAGGCTACGATATTATTGAGTACTCTGAGGACATTGTGTAAAGCAAAGTACAATGCCCTCATAACTGCTAACTTCTTTCCCTTTCTCCTGTAATTCCCCCTTGATAATCAGAACTTTGTTTCTTTTCTACTTGTACTGCTGCTGTTTTCCCCCACTGTGCATATTTTTTGAAATCACATAAGTTACTTCAGTTTGTGGTAGGTGCTCTGTAATGGTGAACACCAGCAGGTTTTATTGGGTTTTTTTATGTATAACCTGGTTTTCACTCTATCAAACTAAAACTTTTGAGGCATCACAAGTTTTATTTTTATTATTATTATCAGGCCTTTTTTTTAACTAGAAGTCTGGCATATGTCAGATATGTGGGTTTTTTTCCCTTTTTATATTTTAGGACCTAAAGATAGAGCATAGTTCAGATTTTAAAAAAGTAGAACATCTATAAAATAGTAGTGTTGGTTGATAGACAGCAACATGCTAATGTAGTCAGCTCACATCCAGCTGAGCTTCTCTGTTTATTAATCAGAATTTGTCTCAATGCTTTTACGCTGCACATTATGTATGTGTGATGTATTTAAAATGCTGTACATGTGCATGTCTCTAAAACCTCTTCATTTATATAATAAGGAGCTGAATGGGATTCTAAGAGTAAACATAATACTAAACATAATACTAAACATTAATGTGTGGAAGAAAATGTTCTGCTGTTCACATATTTAGATTAACCTTAATAATCTGGAGTATCAGTATTGGCTTTAGATGCTACTTACATATTTTGATTCATGTATTTTTGTCTGCATTATTTGGATTTTTGAGTCATATATCTGAACAACATGCTTAATTTATTTTATTATTTATTTTTCTTCCTTTTGGCTCTACATTTTCAATTTCACTATGTATTGCTAGCTAAAAAGTTTTGTATATCCCAGTGTTACTCCTTTACAGCCATGTATTTGCAGCAGTATTAGAATTTGCAAAAGCAGATCTTTCCAAGTTCTCTTTCTACAGAAATGTATATTACACTTAGCACTCCATTCAGTATTTCTTGACATGATTATTTGAGAGCTGTTCAGTTAAATTTGAAGTCAATGAATCACAATGCACTTGAGTTTACTTGTATTTAAACCTCACTAAAATGTGCTTACTCAAATAAATCCCTAGAAGATTTATTGGCCTCCATTTTCCACTAATTCTGCTACTACTCATTTTCCATTATACCTCTGAGGAATCAGATACTATTCATGTTCATTGCAAAGTTTAGGTTTTTTCTCAAAACTGTCTGGTATTCTGATGAGCCAGAAGATGCCAACAGTTTTAATTTAGATAAAAATCAAACAGTATTTGGGCAAATTGTGCATGTTGTTTCAGTTAGACCAGAGATTATTTTCCCGCTTGTTCCAAAATAATTAATTTTGATTTTTTTTTTTAAATCAAAGCAGCTTCTCGCAGAAGTGCCTCCTTTTTGTTAAAGTTTTGCTAAAATGTGGGAAAACAGTCCATTTTTTCAATTTTGCAAAAGATAGAAATTTTCACGTAAAACCTTATTTGACAGAAAGCATTTGATGAAAGCGCTAGTTATAATTAGAAGTGCTATGCTGAAAAATCCTCTAAACATTTTAGGAACAAAGTAGGATAATGATTCATTAAACTACAAAATATAATATGAAAATGTAAAGAATGAAATAAAAGCTTATGGTATAGAATTATTTTTCTAATAAATTACTTTGAAAATGTGAATGACAACAGTTATGTAAGGTTCTTTTTAGAAATTAATTTTGAGTTAATTAAATAATTCCTTACCTCTCAAAGCTAAAGGAGGTAGGGGAGCAAAAGGCAGAGAGGTGCCTGGGGCTCGCATCTTCTGAGCACCCAGGCTGCAGCTCAGGGATGGGGCTCTTGGGGACAGGGGTGTTGGTACTGACCCTCAGATTCACAGGCAGAAAAAGCCAGAGCAGGGTCTCAGAGGTGCAGATCACGGAAATGTGGCGCCTTTGGGACACTTCCCCCAGAGAAGAAACTCAGCGGAAAAATGTAAATTGAGGCCCACCAGCTCCCAGTGCTACAGCAGAGCAGAAACCTTCATTCAGTGAACAGCAGCATTTATGAGGGCCTTTTCCATCCTTCTGACACCTTAATTCAGTGCTCTGAACTTGTTTCCTCTTGCCATTGGCTTTTGCTCTCCTTTGAGCTCAGTTATGCTCTCCACTCTGCCCTGTCTCCTCTCCATTCTAACACGACACTGAATTTTCTTGCTTGCTTAGCTTGCTATCTTTTCTTCTGAATATTTTTCCTCCCCACAAGCTTGAGTGCAGCACCCATCCCAAAAGTAAACTTTCTTACGAACCTGTTTGTTCATGAGAAATTATAGTAATTATTAAATTCGTAATTAAAATAAAGCATGAAAAAATGGAAGTGATACAACAGCCATACCTTCTTCCAGAATATTTTCTATGCCCTAGAGCCTAGGACTGTCTTCAGGTAATTAAAAAATAAATTACTTGTTTTGTAGAGGATGGTGTTTTGTAATACTTCATACTATTAGAAGTATGTCAACAAGACTTAATTAACAACTAGGTAGTGTCAGGAGTCTTGCAGCCTGTTAGGAAGTTCAAATAAAGAACATTAAATCCGTAAGAAACCCCAGCTGTGTAATCTCTCCAACTTCAAGATTCTGAGAGGGAAAAATCCTTGTATCTTACAGCGCCCAATTCAAGTATTTTTCAGTACAAATTATGATAAGATATTTTAAAATTCTCAGAATGTAACTGTGCAGCAAAGGTTTTGCCTGAATTTCTTGATATATAGTCTCGGGATTGGGCCAAAAATGTTTTAATGTCCACAAGTAATCAGGTCTTTGCTTTATTTTGAAGTGAAAATAATAGAGCTGAGTGACCTCAGGGGATGGGATGACATTGCCAGCCCAATGCCATATTGCAGAGAATGTCAGTTTATAGCTTCAGCCTGCTGTTAGTGTGCTTGAGGGCTGTATAAAGATAAACAAAGAAGGAAAAGTGCTGTTTTCTTCATTTACATCACATTATTTCCATACCAAGATTTTCCTCTTCTAAGAGTAGCTCTGTACCAATACACAGTATTGCACCAGAGAAATTCAGAGGTTCAGATGGTATAGCTGGAGTTCAGCTGTAAAGTGTAACTTTGAGGTAATGCACAGGAATGCTCCTTGTGTTCTTTGCAAACTGGAATTTTTAAGATTTTGTTGCTTAGTTTTGAAGGGCTTTGTACACAACTCTAGATGTAATTTGGGCTTTTAGAAACATAGAGTAGCCTTAATTTCTAGTAAAAGAGAAATCAAACATAGCAAATTTGTTTCCCTGCTTGCTGTCTGGGTGGATTGAAAACTGAGAAGAAAACATTTTCTTTTTATGCCTTGTTCTGGGAAAGAATAAGTTTCCAACTTTCAAAAGTTTTCTAATAGCTGATGATAGTTACTATTTTATTATTTGGGACAGTGACTTACTTTGGACAGTTCCAAACTTTCTCTTACACTTTGGAGCTTGGGGATAGAATAATAGACAGGACAAACCCATGTGAAGTATGAAGATTTATAATGTTGATGGCAGATTTTTAATGTGTACTGGAAAAGTGTATGTTCTGAAACAAAAAGCCTGTTGAGTTACTAGCTACTGAAGTATGTCTTCATTTTTTCCATATCACAGTGCTTGTCACAGTCTCACAGAAGGATGAAGGAATGCTTATATGACTGTCTTTGAACCAATTAGAAATACTTTAAATTAACAAACCTTTAATGTAATAATGGTGATTTTAACTGGGGCTCAGCCATGTAGTTACAACTGCATCTAATATCAAGCATTTATTTGTGTCCTCAGAAGTGTGGTGTATATGGCTCCTGATCAAAAACATTTAGCCAGTATGGAATGGAAAAATAAAAAAAGACAAGTTAGGCAGAAAAAGATCAGCTGTTTGGAGGTGTGATATCTGTAGATGAGAGCCAACTTAGGAAGGGGGTTAGCTATTGAAATAGCCAAGTTAAACAAGAGACACTTAGGGCTAAGTAGTGTCCCAAAGGATTGATAAACTTTCACATGGGGAGTGTATGTGGTTGAGCCATTAGCCCCAAATGGTGTCTTGTTTAACTTGGCTTTTAAGATAACTAGCCCCTGTCGAACTTGGACTTCTCTGATGGTATCCCACCTTTACAGGGCTGACCCTCTTTATAACTTGGCTTTTTGTATTTATAAAATGGTTTTGATCAGATAGCACTCTCTTTTTTTTTTTTTTTTTTTGTTCAGAAGAGAATTAAACTTGGTTTAGAAAAGAATGAAGTTGCAAGAGAGAATATATTAGTGTCGCATTGAGAGACAAGCTGATTTTAATAAAACACAATTGTAGAATTAAGGAAAAGGAACATGGCCAGAACAGTGTTTTAACCCACAGCTTGCTCTCCCACAAGTAGGTTTTGTTGCCATAAGGCTGTGTGGAGAATAACTGAATCTATTTTTTGCATAATGGAACAAGACCATGTAGTCCCTTAAAATGAATATTAAATACGGAAAATGACAAAAAGAAAGCTGATATTGCACAAGGGCTAAAAAGCATGAATCCGAATGTGTACTCATGTCTGTGTGCTGACACAACTGCAAGAAAATCAGACAATGTAAATAACATACGGTTTGTTTTTCCAACAAAAGCAGAGAAGGAAGGCAAGGGGGTTTAATAAGTTTGGCAAGTTGTGCCTTCTAAACTATCATAGTCTAAAAGGGACATTTTGTGTATCATTCCAGTTCTACAGATGCACCAAGAGCCAAAGGCTGCTCTTACTGAAGTCAGTGGGAGTTTTGCCATCGACTTCACTGAGACAAAGATTTGGCCTTAAAAGAATTAATTCTAACAATTGGAGTCAGGACAGTAACAGATTTCTCATACAAGTTTTGTCCTGTGTGGATAGTGAAAGGCTCATTTTTTTGGCTTGGCTAAAGACACTGTTGTGGCTCTGAATGCCTGGGGTGTGGATGTGTGAGCCTGTCTGTAGGGAGCTCTTGTGGAGCTCTGTACATTTTGCAGGGCAGGGATGATATTTTGCTCTGCACTGGTAGGATGCTGGGTGCAGTGGGGCCCCGGAGCCTGATGGAGGGCTCTGACCACTCCTGTGCTATGAACAATTATTCATAATGGCATTAGAGAACTCATAAACGGTGTTCTGTTCCTATGATAGATACAGTAAGTGGGTAACGTGTTGTTCTCATGTAGCAACATATGCTTTACATAATTTAGTAATGCAGTACTTTTTATAGGCTTTTAGAGTAAAAACAGGAAGGCGTGTTATTCCACTCTGTTCCACAGTTCCTACCCAAGAATTTCTGTATTTGACAGGAAACGCAGTTTGTAGTGACACAGCCAACTATTGTGCTTTATCTTTAGAGCAGCGTCTTCTTAAGTTGTGTTACAATGTCCATACTGAACCAAGCAGTGCTGTCTTTTGTGTACAGCCTTCTGTCCTTTCGTGTATTCTTATCCATAAGTTAACCAGAGCTCAATTCAAAATCATCTTTGTCAAGCAAAAGTATATGGAATTGGTGGAAAGTAAAGGACTTTTCAAAACATTTTAACTTTCTAACATAGATCTTCATTATATGAAGTGGTTTTTTAATAACAAGAGAACTGTCCTCTTCTAACTATTTGATTTTGGTTGAAAAATACGTTTTTTTGGTGTTTCTGCTGCAGCAAAAAGTGAAAAGTATATTGCAGCAAATGAAGAGGAGAAACACAAAATCCCAGTGAAAATTTTATGAAGTTTAGAAAAATGCCCTGGAGTGCAAAGGAACGACAGGAGGCCATTGCAAGGCATGGGGGGAAAAATCAGCAGTATTTTTACCCTGTTGTATAAGACACCAAAGTAAACCTTCTTGCTTTATTTAGAGAGGGTCATACTATAAGTTTGATTTATTTTCTTAATCTTTGTAGGTAAAACCACTGTGAGAGGGAAGGCCACAGGGTGACTCTCAGGTTAATGTGCTTCTTGTTTTCTTCCAGGCGTGTACACAACTGCTACAAATGTCGTCAGTGCAGCTTCACAGCTGTTGACACTCAGTCACTACTAGAGCACTTCAACACTGTGCACTGTCAGGAGATGGACATCACTACAGCCAACGGGGAGGACAGTCACGGCGTTTCGTCTATCAAGGAAGAGCCAAAAATTGACCTTAAGGTCTACAGTCTGATTAATCCAGACCCCAAAATAGGGGAGCCCATATCTGACAGCATAGTGAAGAGGGAAAAGATAGAAGATAAGGAAGTGCTCAAGGAGAAAGGCTGGACTGACAGTCCCAGTGATGACCTTCGCAATGTAACCTGGAGGGGAGCAGACATTTTGAGGGGGAGCCCATCATACACACAGACCAGTCTAGGCTTACTGACCCCCGTGTCTGTTGGCCAAGAGCAGCCAAAGCCTTTAAGGGATAGTCCAAATGTAGAAGCTGCCCATCTCGCAAGGCCCATTTATGGCTTGGCAGTGGAGAACAAGGGTTTCCTGCAGGGTGTCCCAGCCGGAGCAGCAGAGAAATCCGGGCAGCTCACCCAGCCCTACTCTGGATCCGGGGACGGCAAGACAAAAGACGAATCCCAGTCCTTATTACGGGTAGGAAACTTTCTTTTTCCCCCTCTTGCTTTTTATGATTGCGTGTATGTTAACGTTTGATTGGCTGTGCAAATGATTTCTTCAGGTCCAGAGTAACGTGCTTGGGGTTATTTTAGGACATGGAAACCAAAAAAAAAAAAAAAAAGTCAAGGAAAGACTCAAATTTGTAGAGACAAAGTGGCAGGTAAATATTCCAAATTGTTCACATAAAGCAGTCTGTATATTGATGGAGTATTAGTAAGCTTGTTCTTTTGCTACTTAGCTCTGATTGAATTTTGTCTAATCATTCCAGCTAATTGTGCAGGTTGGTGATGCATTTGAAGAAGGGAAGTTTAGAACCCCAGAAGGCTGCACAGCTGTTACACTAAAACAACTAATCACCTCTTAAATTTTGTGGTGGTGTGACAGTTTGCACTTAAGCAGGATTTCATATTACTACATATCTAAGAATATGAAATGTGAGTTAAATATTAATAAAAGTAACCTTTTTTTTTGTGAAGCAACATAATTATATATCAATTTTGACACTTGTCTGGTTGCCTTGGAAGCAAAGGAAAAAGGAAAAAAAGGAAGGCTCTCATGTGATAAGAAAAAGCAAATATTTGTCACACCAAATAAATCCTACTTTTTTTTAAAACAAAAGCATCTGTATACAAGGGATTTTCCTTTCCATCAAGATGTGTTTTTCCCACTGTAGAGAAAACTGAGGTTAGAAAAGATCTCACATTCTGAGGAGCTGAACAGGGAGACAAATAAATGCTTTTCTCCTGAAGTCATCACATATTTTCAGGAGCTGCTCCCTATCTGAATTTATAGAAACTTGCCATAGGAGCAGTCAGTCTGCGGATGGAGCTTACTAGAATGGAAGTGATGATCTGCTGGTTTCCTTTTTTGTCTTTTATAACAGTATTTATAACCATAGCATCAATTAGTGTAACATGTAAAATGTAAAAAGGAAGATAAATGTTTTATTCCATGGTCTGCTAAGATTATACACAGGTATATTTGTCTCTGTACATATAGATGGCTTAAAAGCTGTTTTAAATGAAATCAGTGGTCTTAAAAATATTGCAGTTATTCTAATTATAAAACAGTGTGTCTGTAATTTAAGCCCTTCATGCAATTTAAGGGGACCACAAGCTTTTGTACCTTAGTTATTGTTCTCAGATTTTAAGTATATGAGAAGCAGTTACAGTATGATAGGTTCCTTGTTGCTAATCTGTATGTGCGCTCACTGTGGATGGCAGGATTATATTTCTCTCCTCCATTAGGAAATATGTATTAAAATACATACATAAACCCATGCAGCAGTGGAATTCCTGCTGTACATATGATGTTAGTTACATCCCACTTCAGTTCTTGTACTGGTTCTTTACCATGTGCAGACAGATTTGCCAGAGGAGCCATTTAATCTGTGGTGTATCACAATATGAATTATTTTCATTTATTTTCAATTTTTCAAATATTTTCATTTATTTTGTGACTGCCAGAGGATGAAAAAAAAACAAACAAAAATCTGCAAAGGAACATGGTAGTATGCAGAATCAGCTCTATAAAGCTCTTAATTTGGTTGATAGCTGGACCTAAAATCTTAGTAAACTGTAGAATAAGGCTGTTATATTACCTGTTTTAGCCACTGCTGAATATAGAATGGGAAACTGTATGCTGCCTGCTTCTTACACCCTTTTTAAAAATAATTTCAGATGCTTTTTTAAAGTCTTTATACAAAACCACTTTATATATATATATTTTTGAATTAGTATTTTATTAGTTTGGAAATACTTTGATCACTGCTGGGTATGAAAAAACTGTATATTCCATACTTTCCTGAGAAAAAAAACAAGGTCTTACTTTTGTGTATTAACAGTGCATATAAATTAGCTCCTTGCATTGTGTACAACCCTACTTTTCTTTTATAATGATTTATTAGCAGATCATGTTTACAGTGACTGATAAAACCATATCAACATCCTTCAAACAGAAATTACTTCTGTGTACACCTTTAGCTGCCACTCTTTGAACTCTGTTGTGCCAAGGACTTGTTTGTCTGTGTCTTTTCCTTAGTGATAATATTTGGATTTTCACTTTTCTTTGAAAATTGGGCAAGTTGCTTCTGTCCACTTAAATATTTTTTTAAAAAAGTGGGGGAAAGAAGATCAGCTTTCTTCATCTGCTGAACAGAATCCATAATCTTACATGTTTCATCATGATTAATGGATAGAAAAGCAAAATGAAAATTGGAACTTCTTGAAGGTAAGGGGTGATCTGAAGGATAGGAGATGCGGAAGTATGATTCAGTGAGTGATATTAGTTCTCTCTTATTTTCAATCTGTGAAAAAGATCATAGAAATGCAACTCCTTTAATTTGCTCTTGATTTAGTTTTCTGCAGAAAGAATTATGGGGTGCAGTACTGGAGCAATAAATCAGAAGACAAAGTGATAGTCAGCTTGACCATTGGGAACTTAGTGTCAAGGATTATCTGACATACAAATATGTATGCCTGGAAGCTCAACTGGCCCAGAGAGAAATAAAAATTCTTCAGGAAAAGAACATCCATTCTTGAAAAAGCTAATTTTTGTAGTCCTCTGAAATAAAAAAAATGTGCTGTGTTGTTAAGCAAATCTCTCATTATTATCTGCTTTTGGCTGTGCTTATTTTTCTAATATGAAATAGGTAGTAGGAGTAGCTAATGCTGTCTAAAAGTTGGTGCTCTCTGAAAGCAAAGTGTTAACTCAATACATCCTTCTCATATCATATAATGAATGCTTATGCAAAACACTGTATCCAAGGACGACTGGTGACTAGGAAACAAAACCTATAATAAAATCACTGTGGACACCTTCATTTTTTTCCCCCTGAAGATTGACACAGAGGAAGCCAAAAATTTGGGATTACTCAGTGAATAAACACTGAGAAATGGACTGAAAAAGAAAATTCGTAACACATCCCTTTGGTTGTACTGGCTATTCAGTATTTATAAAGTAGTTCTGCTTATTACAAATGATTTGTAATGATTTGTAATGATTTGACAGTAGCAGCAATACCTTGTGCTTTTAATTTTTTACTTTCTTGATGATGGGGGAAGGCAAAGTGGAGATCAGGTTTTTTCACATTTTTTCAAATAGAGGTTGATACTATAAGTTTAGAACTGATTAGCATTTTGCTAAAATATCAGGGATAATACAAATCAATTGGAGAAGAGGTAAAAATATACCATAGCCCACAGAAATTATTAATGCTTACAGGATAATTATTTTTTGGAAATTGCTTGGGGTAATTTTCAGCTTTGGAAGTTGTCTAAGCCATTTATATGTTGTTTCTTGCATTCCTTCTGTACATGATGGCCATGGTCCTTGCCCAGACTCTGTGCTAGAGTAGATTGTTTGTGGGAGTCATTGGGGTAAGATTTCTTTCGGTTTTAGAATCTAAATGACTGATTTGCTTGTGACCTTTCTGGAGCTGGAGATGATGCAAACACACATGTGCAGTAGGTGCACCTTCATCCCTGATAATGCTTCCAAGCTGTGTGTGTGTGTAACAGAATCTTTCTCAGGGGCTTGGTACACTTCTCTGAGTAGCTTTAATTTATTTTTCTTATTAAAATATTTCCAGCAGCTGTACTTACAGCAAATCAGTATGTTTTGCAAATGGGAATTACCAAAAATGTACCTCAGCGTGGTACAATGTGGACATTATTTCTACTCTTCCTTAGAGTAGCTGATTTTCTAGTTTAAAGATTTGTTGATACTGGAACGTCTATTGAAATGCAAAAATGTTCCTTTTTCTGGGTAGCACACTGGCAGCCAGCAGACTCCAGGGCAGGCAGATTGTTTAATGCTTTGACAGTGCAGATCTTGGACAGCGGGAACTTTTTGCTAAACTGATTTTAAATGAAGTGTCCTGTTTTGATCTGTAGGGACACTGCAGAATAAAGTTTTCCACAAAATGGGGAATTGTAGCTTTCAGACCTATACACAGGCCTAGTCAGCCTATCTAAAGGTGTTGATATAGACATTGTAATTTAGCCAGCAGAGATGCAGTAATAACACAGGTCAGTGTGTCTGTCCTGTGGGGTCACATGGACCTGCAGACAGCAGGATTACTTTGTGTATTTATCATAGTTCCTGGAGGGATTTGTGTTCCATCAAAGGGAGAGAGATTTTCACATTACTGCAAAAGTACTGTGGATTTTTATCAAAGGCATACTGCAGGCTGTAACATTAAATATATAACAGAGATTATGTTAACCTTTGCTATGAGCATTTTATATGGTGCAAAGGATAAAACCGACTGTTCTATTAAACTGAGATTATTTTGCACCATAGTGATCAGACTGTTTACACACTACAGAAGATCATGACATTTCAAAAAAAGTTTTCATTTACTTTGAGAAGAGTTATTTTCTTTTTGTCTGCGATATTTGCACTTGTGGTATTTCATATGGTGTTCTGGCTAAAGCTGGTCATACAGCTTTAAATTTGGGGGAGATAAAAAATTAGAAAAAATTGTTTCCCCCTCCCTGTTTTGCATTCTCCTATGTGAGTGATAGCAGAGCTAATTTAAAAATAAGCAATTGGTATGTTAGTATTAAATCTACATATAATTGATTTGATACCAGTGTGGTAAATATCGGACACAATCTCTAGTGGCAAATCATCATTTCTCCTATTATGAAGTACTGACTCCTGTTATCCACAGAGCTGGATGCCAAATAGCTGTAAAGCAGTGGAATTGCTGAGCTGTCCTTTATGATTTCCAAAAGACTTCTCTAAGCACATACAATTCTTGGCCAGAAGGATAACATACATTTGAGGTAAAACCTGCCTCTCTGATGTTGGTAGAAATATTACTGTTGCTGCCTTTAGTGGGAGCACAAGAAGTAGCATGAGAAAAATCACATTTAAACCAAGATCTCACTCTGTGTCCTTGAAGAGTGAGATCTTGGTTTCAATGTGATTTTTGGTGGTCCCTCCAGGGTGACAGATGGAAGTTTTTGCTTTGGCATTGTGTCCCACTTCCAACAACCTTCTCATAGCAGCATCTTAATAGTATATCTACAGAATTAAATTCAATGCATATAATTGTATCACACTTCTTACATTTAAGTTGGTGTAAGTCTTGGATACTGCATGTCATCCCTAAGCAACTTCAGGAAAGAAAAAGCAGCCCTTTAAACAAGAAACATCTGAAATAGTTTTTCTGTAGCTGCATCTCATTTTTTTCCCATTTCCTCTGACTCTGTTAGAGATCTTTCAGGAAGTATTTATAGTCAAGGCCATTCATTGCCATACGGGTCCTCTAATTAGCTGAGGGGAACTCAGCAGGCACTGTGTGTTACTAATGCACAGAGCTCTGGCAGGTCAGAGAGCTGACAAAGTCTTTTATTTTTTTAAAGGCACCTGTTTCCACAAGTCTCTGCCTGTGGAGTCAGTAGGCTACTTTTTTTTTTACATTTAACTACATTCTGGAAAATGGCAAGAATCCTCCAATAAGGAAAATGAGAAAATAAAGTTAGTACTTGAAGATAAATGGTTTTGAAGCTTTGTGTTTACCGTGCAAAAACGAGGCGGGTAAAAATCCCTGTGCTGGTGAAGGGCTCAGGAAAGAATCTAAAGTAACTTTCTGAAGGTTTTCAAGTAGTTTAGAAACAAACATGTACTTGGCTGCTTTTAGTAACTACTGGAACCAAACCCACAAGAAATTGAATGTTTTGCATTACTCATCCTGACAGTGATCAGATAGGACTAGAAAGTAACTTTTAGAAAAATGTTAACCTGCCCAATGAAAGACATGTTTCTGGTGTGGGGTGTGTCTGTCATGTGGTGAGACAACCCCACCTCATCCATGTTTACCCACCCGGCAGGGCATAGGGTTTTTTCTTCTTTTTTTTGTTTTTTTTTTCTCCCTTTTATGAAATGCGGTCTGGAAGAGAATTAAGTGATAAAATCATTATTTGGGTGGGGCATGGTAATAATGCGAAAGGGCAGCAGCTACGTCAAAATCCTTGATGAAAAGGTGAATCAGTATGTGGAACAAAGGGCTGGGGAGATGGGTATGGGCCCCCAGGCCATTGGGTAAGCAGTAGGGTTTATTGAAGTTGTTATGATCAATAACAATGATTCAAGCAGGCAGAACCGAGATAATTCTTGATTTAAAACAAGCTGCTGCATTTGGGTAGATGAGATCGTAATGCAGATGAGAACAAGAGTGCTTTCTTGTATTGAACAGAGGGGCTAAAACAGATCGACAATTAGTGTCACATGAAATTAGCTCAGTTCTATATGCCCCTTCCTAGTTCAGGTAGGAGGACCTCTCCTTTGCTCTCTCTGGTCTGGTGTTTGGTGTGCTGCCGGAGGTGAGAGTGAGAAAGGTCCGTGCGCTGTTCTGACCTGGGTGCCACATGCCTGCACCTGGGCTTGGTTTGCTGGGCGAAGATAACCTGGCGGTGCGGCAGCTGCTCTGTGCCACCCCTGCCCTGGGGAAGAAGGGTGGGATGTCCTTGGTTCCTGCGTACACTGCTCCTTGGCAGCCCCGCTGCTCTGGCCTGCATGTCTGGGCACAGAGGGGGCCCCTGACGCTGTCCCCCGGCCTGAACAGGAGCCTTCAGTGTGTTGCCTCCCTCGCCCTGGGCGGGGCTCGGAGCTCTCCCTGCCGGCTCAGCCCTCTGCGCCGCGGGGCCGCCCGTGCTGGCACCGGGACCGGCCCGGGCCCGCCGCTCCGAACCGGGCACATGCAGTGAGACAGTGCCTTTCTTGTAGGTATGACTGATATGGTTGGCAGATATTGTTTTTACCGTCTTCACATACATTCCTGATGGATCTTTTTAACTTTAATTGTGCTGACGGTGGCTGCAGGTTGGTTAAAGCAGCCGTGCGTGGGGCGCAGCTGTGGGCACTGCAGAGGCAAACAGTGCAGCAGCAGCAGCTCCCTCCAATCTGAACAGTCCAGAGAACTGTCAGTGCAGAGCCTTGTTTAAAATGGGAAGTAGGTAAATGCAGCTTCTTGCATGATGACTAAATTAAGGAATTAGTTGAGCTTTACCAAAGTTTTGAAAAGTTAAGTGCAACTATAATCATTATACAGCCCTGTTATTATTCTGTATTGCCAATAGTACTAAGCAATAGATTGTATACCTCAAGTGAAATAGAAGCTTCAATTGTATTTAGAAACTAAGGATAATCTTTGCCAAACGGGATCCAATAAGAAGCACACGTTCATGCTTGAGGACAGAACTTGCTGCTAACATGTAGATTTTCAATGGAAAATTAAATTTCACAGATGGATGCAGGCAAGGATTGTACATAATTCTATTTTTGCCTGAAGTGCCATGGAGCTGAACAGTGAAAATCTATGTGAAGATACCTCTAGCATCTGGAAGTGCAGAGTTGCTTTCTGTACTGAATTTCAGATGATCCTCTAGATGTATTTGGTAATTAAAAGACATATTAAATACACTCTTTTAGAGGAGAGATCTTACGATAGACAGCAAATAAATGTTTAATTTATTGGACAAAGAAGGGAGCATTGTAATTATAATTGATTTGAAGAAATCCAGATGCGATCCACAGCTGAACAAATTTTAAATGGTAAGGATTTATAGAGATTTATGAATAAATGGTGCACATACGTGCTGTGATTTTTGTCATGGGGGTATCTAGGGCTGATAATACAGCCAGTTAAAAAGAACAACTATGGAAAATAGTTGTTAGGTGAACAGATGTGTGCTGAAACAAAAATATACATATATGTGTGTGGGGGGGTGTGTGTAAGACATGAAAAAGATTTTCTGGAATGTCTTTTGTTACCTTGGCACTCCTCAGAATATGCATATGGTCACCTTGGAACTAGTCTTAATTTTCAGGTCTCTAATGCAGCCCAATTGATTTAGTGAACAATTTCCTGCTTAATATAATTAATTTACTTCTTCCACCAAGTTCTGTTTTTAAAATGAGGCTTTATAGGGGATAAGTGGTTCTTGCTGATTTTTTTCTAAGCTTTTTTTTAGTAGCATATATATTTTAGAAAATCTTCCAGTCTTTGTTGTAGTGATATAATCATGCGTGTATGTAATATAAATCTATAAATACATGTATTCCTATTGCATATTAACATTATTTAGAGTTCAGACAGGATATATTTTTTAGCATAAAGATGAGAGGAGGAATTTTTTTTTTTGCATTGTGTACAGTATTAGGTTTCTGAGACAAATGGGGTGGTGGCAGCCCAGGTTGCACAGCACTACAGGCAGCTTGGTGGCAGCCCAGGTTGCACAGCACTACAGGCAGCTTGTGACCAGCCTTGGAAATCTTTGCTGAGTTTGTGTATCCCTGGGCTGCCTGGGATTTTTCAGATCTCACGTTGGTGAATCAGGTTTGTCCTAGTTAGATGGCAATTTCGTATTATTTCTTGGCTACTCTAGACCTTCGTTTCCTAATTCTGTCTGTAAAATGGGAATTTCCCATCGAAAGGGCGAGAGTGAAGAGAGATGTGTTAAAACTCTATTGTGCAACAGAGCTGTGATAGTCAAAGCAAGATGAGCCTGATTCATAGGCATCCTACGTCAGTATTGGTGGTTATCTTCTCTGAGTGTGATGATGCAAAAGTTTTCATGAGTACCAATGAAAGAGGAAAACTGAAAAAACGGATTTTAATTTTAATTTTAACTTCGCTAAAATTTCTATTCTTTCCTTTGGCCTTGCGGGAGAGGAAAAAAAAAAAGCAAAAGCAGGAATTTTGGAGCGAGACATTTGCATTTCTTGGTTGACTTTGACCTCATTTTGGTTTATGTGCCTCTGATGTGTATGGTAGCAAACTGCACATTTTCACTTATGGGAAGAACTCTTTTAACAATGGCTTACAGTGCAGTCTTTAATCATGTAAGTTGCCTCCAGCTCTTACTGAGAATAAAATTCCACCCTCTCCATTTTCAGATGGGTTGTACTATCAGCTGTTTCTCCTTGCAAGACTGTCTGTGATTTGAAAATTGTGTTTAAATTAAAAAAGTGAGGAAAAAAGAGAAATAATCAGAACGTTTGTCAAGAAATTTGCTATTAATGGGAATGAGGAGCAGTGCAAACAAGCTTGAAATGAGTTTTAATTCACATGTTATTCTGGGAGCCTGCAATTTCTGGTGAGAAAATGGCATATTTTAGGTCTATTTCCTCCAGTTTTTGGCATGGAGCAATGCCTGTTTTGTTCAGTCAGATGTTCAAGTGGGAATTTTGGATGCTTGGAACTAATTTTAGTAGGTGGGGGGCAAATTGATTATGATTCTACAAATAGAGTTTGATCACAGCTGCTTCATTGCAATTATAAAAATTGGCTTTGAATCACTTAAACTATATTTACTGGTTGCAAAAAAAAAAAATCTCATCTATACAAAACTGTCTTGTTGCTCTCAAAGTTCTCAGTAATAACATTTATATACACAGTATTTTGAATTTGACTTGATCATGTTCCAGATTATTTTCATGCCTCTCTCCCCCCCTTGCCCTAACAGTGATAATGTGCTGAAATGACTCTTCCCATTCTTTCCAAGTTAGGGTGAATTTCTGAGCTTGTTCTGAAATTACAGTAAATCACACACAGACCTCTTAAGACTTATTAAAAAATGTTAGTAACTTCACTGGAAGTTGGGCACTTCAAAGCTCTCACTTCTCCAGTCTGTACATGACTAAAAGGCTGTAGGGCAAACACTACAAGGTGAAAGCTTACAAATCAAAGCAAAACTTAATATACCGCTATTATCTCCTTTATAAGACATATGGAGAATAATATCTTTACATATTTATGAAGTTGGGTTTGTTTTGTTTTCTGATAGTAACTGCTTTAGTGTTCATGGATTTATGAATTTGGGTTAGAAGATACTGGGTTATATTTTATATTTCTTCAGTGTTTCATGGCAGCTCCTCTTTCAACCCAAAGTGGGTGTATTCCAGACCTGTTTAAAAGTTCTCATTGTGCAGAATAAATGAAGTCAACCTGTTTCTTGAGAAAAGTGTTTTCTTCACAGTTCAGTTTTAGGCTCATCCTGTGGTGATTATTTTGACATTACTCCCTGCAGCTGATGAAGAAGATACAACATCCATACAGCTCTCCACTGTCAGCTGTTACTATATGACTGAAACCCATTTATATTTGACTGAGGTGTCACCCAGAAACTTAAATATTTCCTTTTGGTTTAGATTCTCATAAACCCTCCTTTATGCAGGCCTTTAGGGGTGGGGAGAGTTAATGGAAAATGTGATTAAAATCCTGTAGGCTCCAAGGCTTGTAAATATCTTGGCACCTCCGTATGTTTGTGTGCGTACATGTGTATGTTTACTAATTTTAAATTAGGTTAAAATCAGAATTAAATTTTAAAAATTAGATTCATATTTATGTTAAGAGTTAAAAAAGGTTTTCTGCTGAGAACCAAATTTCTGTAATTGTTTAACAAAATAATTTGCAGGGCAAATATTAATAATTTTTAAAGTAAAGAGCACGTTACAGCTTTACTGATTTTTCCATTACAGAAAATTATGTTCTGCTTAGCAGAAGTTTTAGATATATCTGTCATGCCTTTAAGACTGTAGTCTTAATCATCACTTAATTGATTTGCCTTTGCCTTCTAATAGTGAGCTAAACAGTTGAAGGGTCTTTGCAGTGGTTATCTGTAACAACTGTATTGTGTGATGTAAGGACTTCAAAAAATTAAGAGGACAATTGATGTCTGTTAAACTTGGACCCTCAGTTTTTTGGTATAAACAACTCCTCACATTTTAGTTAATCCTCATGACCAACTTCATGTATCTCAGGAGAAGTGTTGTATTCAACTTCACTGCCCCAAGTTGGCATTGGTGTAGACCTCCAGACAAAGTTTTCCTGAAATACATTATTTCAGTGAGCAAATAGACAATTTGGAGTGAAACAGTAATCATTGCTAAAAGTGTATGAGGGCTTTCTTTGTGATACTCTCCTTAAGAGGTGAAGCATAGAACATTTTGGACACCAGTCCCCCAGGTACATCACTGTTGGAAGGAAAGAACATTTTTAAAAACACTGAGTTGAGAAATATTTTATCTGTGCTCGTTCTGTTGGTCCTTGGCAAACTGAATTTTGTAAGCATTGGTAAATGAATTGGAACTTAATCCAGCAGTCCACACCAAAGGGCTCCCAAGTGCCTGGATGTGGCCAGTGTTCTGCCTGGCTGTGAATGCCTCCAGACCCCTGCTGTCAGCTGTTTTTGCCAGAATAGGTCTGCTTCCCTCTTTGCTTGGCCAGATTGCGAAGAAAGTTCACTGAAATTACTCTTTCCTTGTCTTCTTCAGCTTGGTTTGGCTCTCTCCCCCCTCGATCTTTTATGGAACTCACAGTTTACTATAATACAAGTCATTAAAATTCTCCAGATTTGGAGCTGTCTTTTGAAAGAAATTTACCAAACCATTCATTTTGTTATGAAAACTGTCCAGGCTTTCTGATCTGCCTTTCCTAAAATATGCATTGTTCACATTGCAGATGGGGCCTTTCTGATGGGGAGAGGTTAAGCAAAAGTGTCTCAATCTTCTTCTCAGCATCTGTGCTGTGCCGTGGTTGGAGCCAGGATGCTGGTCTGCAGGCTGTGCTCTGACAGGTTTGCTCTGGAATGCCTGCACACAAATGGCCCTCGCCATCTGATAGATACCCTTCAGACCAAAAATATTCTTATGGCCTTGCTTGCTTTCATCAGCACCACTTAGTAAACTCAGCCAGTGGAAGGAGACATGTTGGAGCACAGCAGAAGAACAGAATGGGTGAAACTACAAATTGTTAGTCTGTTAAACACAGATTATGTCTTTGGGTACAATTCCATTAGCAACTGAATGAGTCTGGATGGGTAGTAGCTTGTGGAAGTATTTGTTATGACAAAACCAACTTTTCATTAATAGACAAAGTTATCCTGTTTTCCTCTGTAGTCTGGCCAACTTCAAAATGTTTCAAACTAATTTCAGACTTGTAAAACACTGTCTATCAGATACAGACATATGGATTGAACTAGTAATTTGTTTGCCATCTGCTGATAAAGGAAGCAAGGCGTCTAAGTAGAAAATGAAGAATTCCCTCCCTCTCCCCCACTGGAATGTCATATGGTGCCTTTAGTAATTGTTTGTATTGACATTTTTATTGATTGCTATGTAAAATGTTACACTGCATTGACCTGAATCTGCTTTCAATCTCATAATGATGATTTTTTTTTGTTTCCAAAATAACTGTAATGATTTGAGCCTATAAATAATGTTGTTAGAAAATAACCCACTTTAAATCTTACAAAACCAAATTGATAACCATACTTCTTACTGTGTGAAACAGGAATCAGCATATTCTTTTGCTCAGAAAAAAAAATCTCTTCAACGTTACGTACAAGGGTTAATTAAAATGATATTTATTTTCAGTCAAAATTTCCCCTTTCCTCCTGAAACTCCAGGAAAAACAGTGCAATTGTTTTTTTCCAACAAAAAACCAAACAAGTCTGTCAAAAACCTTTCTTGGTAGGGAAAAAGGGGTACTTAAAACTTTTCTGGTTTAGTATCTGTCAGTCTTCTCTCACCAGTCCAGCTTGTGCAGGTCCAGAGTTTGTTCCTCAGATTTTTTCCATAGCTATTTCACATAGGCCCTGGTTATCTCTGGAAATAATAATAAGTCTATAACGGAAGTCCAAATATTTGTTCTTTTAGTTAATGCTTCCTATAGGTTTGTCCATTTTCATGAAGCAATCAGACCTTCTCTGTTTAAAAGGGCAATACAAGTACAAAATGCAGTAGCTTCTCAGTAGGTATACTGCTTTCATGGATAATAAAATACAGTCTCAATTAGTGCTTAAATACATAGAACCTTTATTAGTTGTATTATAATAAATACTCCTTTCAGCCCTAGTTCTCTGTAACTTTTTTCATATTAACAAGTACTTTATTTTTCATTGATTTCATTAATCTGTTCTGAACAGTGCTAAAAATATTCACAAGCTATGTTCTTAAACATGAGTTATGTCTTCATAAAAAACGTTACTAAACTGTTGATTTTCTTTAATAAGATCAGCCCATTTTTTTCCTGCTGCAGTTGAATTATTAATTGTCAGAATGTACCACAGAGTTTCTATATGTACTTTAAGTGAAAGGAATATGCAAAATCACTAATTGTCCTATATACTGTTTTCTCTTGTAAATATCTTTGCTTTTCTTAAAATTGCTTTTCTTTTAATGACTTGCAAATTCTATCAACAATACAGAAACCATCTCAGTGTGGTTATGTATGGGTTCATTTGAAAAAAGCTAAACAGTTCCATACATAACAAATCTTCCAGAACCTAGAGTTAATTACCATTTTACCTTTGGAATTGACATTGGCAGAAAGTTATTCCAACAGTAGGAGCGTCTTAAGCAATCGACATTTGTTAACCACGTAGGAACTGGTAGCTGTGACAGCAAGAAATTTGCAAAGTAAAAGGAAAATTCAGATAGTTTTGACGAAGGAAGGGCTTAGGAAAATGCTCCTGTGAGAGCTCATGGAAGGCCTTAAGCCACAAGTACAGCCACTTATTACTATACATTACTATATGGTTTGCTGCGTGCAAAACAGCTCCCTGCTGGTTTTTATGGCTTAAGGTGCATACAGTATGTGAAGTCTGTTCCTATGTTGTGTTTCTATGCCATGTTCACACTTACTCTAGATCTGCTCTGCATCTCATGGACCCATTGGTTTTTGTTCTGGTTTCATTTCACTGAAAACATTTTCCTGCTTGTAGTAATAATATTTACAACATACATTGGGAAGTATAAATCCAATGTATTTTTAGCCTTTCGAAGTTTGTTTTTTAAGAGGACCCACCATACTACATGGTACCTGACAATTCCAATGGTTATAAAATGCTTTGAAAAATGCAGCGCAGTCTGTAAAATAAAAGCATTTACAATATGTTGACTACAGCAACAGAGCCAAATTACTGCTAAGAAAATACTGCTTCATAATAATCAGGAGGATATCAAATATTTAGTCAGGTGTTACCTACCAGAAACTGGTAAACTTGCTGTTGATGAGCAGATTCACCTCAGGGTATTAAATAGCTCTTCACAGGGTAATGCCACAGGTTGTAAGATGTCGCTTGTTAGACTGCCTCAGCAGGAGGTGAGGGGATGAGTGATGGGGTGGGAGGAGCTAAGACCCTTCTCTTCGGCTGTATGATTTGGAATAAAAATGTATTTTGTGCTTCTGTATATACACACTTTTATTACATAGTAGCTTCCAAAGAACATTGAGATTTATGGATATTGCTTTGGAAATACTGGATATGAGGTAGTTCAGAAGCAGAAAGGTTTATAAAAAAAGCTGAAGTTTTATATGTCTACTATAGACATATCTCTTGTTTCTCAGAACTGTTATTTTGCAGACCAGTTTGCCCTCCTGTGATGCTATCACACTTCTGACAAGAACAAATGGTTTGAAAACCATTCATGTCAGGTCAAGATGGTGAGAACAGCAGACAGACATGAGAGCTGTGACTGTATAAACAACATTTTCCCATCACCGGACTAACGCGGGTCCAGGGAATTGGCAGCATGGTTCTCACTGCTCAGATATTGCCAGCACGCTATTCCCTGCTTCTAGCACAAGAGAATTGACTGCAACTGTTTATTTTCAACACATGGTTGATATCTTTTTCTGTTTGTCTGTAGATCAGCTGTGCCTTGTTAGGGACTTTACTCATGAACACTGAGAATCTTGCTCAGCCTTTCATCTCCCTGCCATGTAAGTGTGGTTTGTTAGAAATAACTGAGAAAAAATGTAAACTTGCTGAAATGACTACAAAGTCCATAGTCAGTGTCAAAGGAGAGAGGGGATGGATTGAATTGAGGGTGTATGCAAGAGATTAGTACGTGCCCTCTCAAATAAATTTATAATATCTGTCTAGATGGAGAAAGAAAATCTTAACAGTTGTATTTACATTTTGTGAAATATCAGAAAGGATATTTCAGCCTGACCAATTCCTTGTGGTCTTAAGTTTCTCTTTGTACTGTGCAAAAGCATGACGGTGTGGTATTGCCAGCTCTGTGTAAGCCTAGAATGTAGCCATATGTTATACAAACCCCCCTGACTATAGATATATAGCATATGCTATATTTATGTGAGTGAACCTACGTAGTTCAGGTAAGAGGCTGTAGAGACATGTGCAGCTCATGGAAACGTAGCAACAACAGGAAAGATCTTTGGGAGGGTTTGTGCTCTCTTCACTTTAAGCTCATCCTCTTGGTGATCCCGTTCAGCCTTGCTTCAATGAATCCTGGAGAAGAAATGCTATTTAGTTTTGCAGTAAGGGTGAAGTCATAGCTCTCAGGTGATCCTTCTCTAGATGTAAAAGCCATTTTCATATGGAGGAGCATCTAAATGGTAATCTGACACATTTACAGCCTGTAGGTTGCTGTCAGTGGATTCAGGTGACCTTTAGCACTTATGTCCGTTTCACACATGTTATTCAAGGGTCTCAATAGAAATTACGTCACATTTTTTTGAATGTGCCTTCACTGAATCATACTTGTGCTGCTGCTACTGCTCTGTTTTCCTACTAAACCAGGAAGACTCCATCTGGAGACCAGCCGAGTTTTCAAAGTGCTGGTAGTGTCCATAATCAGGGCAGAATTATAAAAGAGTATGGATTTTTCTGTACAATTTTTTGAAATGGAGCTGCATTCGTTATCCTGCAGTTGTCAAAAGTGCTTCCACTGCTCTTGGTTTCTAAGTTATATCCCAGTTGTAAAGCGAGGGTTGTTTTCAATAGCTGTCAATGAATGACTAAACATTTCATCCTCTCATTTCTTCTTTCTGGACTGTTTAAATAATGAACAAGATTATAAATATGCTTTATAAATCTGTATCATCAAATTTAGAAGTCTTATGTAAACTTGGTGACTTGAAAAAAAAAATCTGTTTAACCACCTGCTAGTATTATTTTTTATATCAACTTTCAGGTTTGAAAGTGTGATGAAAACATGGTAAAATAAATGATATTTCCAAAGGGAAAGTCAAAATGTTTGCCTTTTCTCCTCTCTTAGGATTTTCTGGAGAACTTTACCAGCATACCTGTTTCACTCTCTAGTTGGTATGTGCAGAATGTCAACCTGCCTCATCCTCTTCTAAGAGAAACTCTTGAAATATTGAAGTTACCTTTCATTAGTAACATCAGGAGCAAAAATGCCTGAAATATGATGATGACACTGTGCCAGTGCAAACCTGTAAAAAAAGGAAAAAAATTGTCCCATTTTTGTTGAAATATTAAGTTGTTTAAGAACAAGTTTGATTTGGCTTTTTAGATGACAAGGGAAGTGAATGTCCTTTTTTTTTTATTTTTCTGTGTGAATGTTGAAATCTTTTAACAAACATTACTATCATTTGGTAAATCCAAGGGCTCTGTGGCATTAAGACTGCAAAAGGAATAGAGAGCACACATTAAGAGAGTTTATGAAGTTACTGGGAAAACTGGATAATGATAGGAACAGGGTAAAAAAAGCATATCAGAACTTCAAAACAGATGGAGTCCTCTAAGGAAGCTGTCTGAACATGGCCTGGGAACTATAAATTGCATTTACAAGACAGGGCTTTCACTGCAGATGGCAGGTTTGCTGTTGGAAGGTAGAAGCCAGAACAGGGCTGTGTGCACGAAGAGAACTGCACTGAGTGTGCCTAACACCTTGTGTTTGACATACATTGAATTCTAGGCTGGAATATGAATTTAGAAAGGCTGTACAAGTTCAGAACATGAAATCTGCTGTAGTGTTCAGAAATCCAGAAACTTGCTTTCAGGCATAGGACATTTTAACTAAATAAAAAGGCATAATAAATTCATAGTCCTTAAATGGAAACAAGGCATTAGCTTTGAATGTCATTTTCAATCACTCTTATATTTACATATTACAGAAAAGCTCTCCCTTTTTTCCCGTGTGCCATGCAGGTGTCATTCCAGAGTCTCTGGGTCAAAAAGCAGAGGTTTCTTTCTGGGTCTCTTGCCCCATGTCATTTTATTACCCCATTTGACCTAGACCTGATTTCAGTGAAATAAGAGAGTTTTTGCATTGGCTGTTACTCCTGCTCTAGGAAATGATCCCTAGATCTTAGGGAAAAACAACTTTTCTAAATTACTCCATCCATGGACTTTCAGGGCGGGACTTGTCTCATCTAATTGTGATGGAAGTGTCTGTGCCTGAGTTATCTGTCTAGGATTCTTGGAGCCAATGCAAATTTAAGCAACATAGTTGTGAAGTACAAAAGTGAGTTACGAAATCCAAAAAAAATATTTCTGTATAGTCAGAGACCTGTGTATTGTTGGCCATTCATTGTATTGGCTTTATCTCCAGTAACTATGAAGGAAGCCCAGGCACTTACACCACCACTCAGCAATTACAGGAGGTGATAAAAATAAAAGGAGTGCCTGCTTCTGCTTTGTCCGAATGGCAGCCTTATCACTGGAGGTAGGAAGCAAAATTTTGGCATATCTGCAGTTAATGACTCTTCTATCTCTGAAACATAGTATGTCAGTTAATGGGAAATACTAGTATAGTTTTAATCAAGAAGGCAAGGGGGAAGTTTAGCTAAAACTTACAACATTATTTTGTGGAATAGTTACTTTTTATTAATAGCTTTATTTTTCTTGTTTTATGAATGTGTTTAAATCTCAAGAATGACGTTTCTTTAAAATGGGACTCATATAAGGCCGTTGAAGATAAAAGCTGCATTTTCAGTACTACTCATTCCTTGTGTAGAGCAAAATCATAGTCATTCTCTGTAAGTATGTGTAAAGACATGCTAGATTGATGGCTTTGTAAGATAAAAGTAAAATCAGAGGGAATGAAAAGGCATTTATGAAGTAGAAAAAGGGAGTATGATGGAAAGGAAAACTTAAAGAGCTTACTTGGATAAAACTGGGGATAATTTCTTCACTACATGGGGTGTGTGTATATATGAAAAATGAGTGTATCCTCCTGCTTGGGTTAACTACTAAAAAGTCAGGAAGACACAGATTGTAAGAGCCAGGACAGATAAGGGAATGAGGGATTTGAAGAGAAAGCATTTCAAGGAATTAACTAGGTAAAGTGGCCCAAGAAACTTAGTCCCAAGTTTTACAGTAAGATTTTTTTGCATCTCAAACAAGCCTGTTGTACTTTATCTCTCTCTTTATACCTCTCATTTGTGGTGTAAATGACTTTGTTCCTTTAGATGCTGTGAAATCCATCCCAAAATGCAGTAAATATTCTGCTAACATCCAGTTTAAGTTATTGGAATCCTTAACTGATTGTCACTGATTTTTCTACCCTTCGTACATTTGTCAGTTTCAATCCAGAAATGCAAACTCTGACCTGATGTTCTTGGTGGTTCCTGTTAAACAAACTCAGCAGTGTTTATTTGGAACAGCAACTGAGAAATGAAGACGTGGAGCACAGGCCTTTTACTGGTTTGCTAAGCCATGTCTTGATTGCTCTCCTCCACTGTCAGTAGGGTCAGCACTGTATGTGGGTTTCTCCATTCATATTCAGGCCCACTATACTTTTTCATCACCTTATTTAGCTGACCTGCACCTTGCAGTTGGTGGGATACATAGGATGAATTTCTGCAAACTGTGTGCGTATTGTGTGCGTATTTAGTTTTGTATTTTGAAACCAGGTTTGTGCAGTCTTACTGGTTGAGTTGAGTGATTAAGTGTTGGGCATGGACAACTACTGAATAAACCAGAGTTCTTCAAAGAGAAAGGGGGAAAAAAAGCTCCATAACTGGGTTCTTGGAGTCAGTAACCTTTCTTATGTGCAGAGTGGAGGCAAGAATGCAAAATTTTTGAGCTTTAAGTATGAGAATACAGGAATCTTTCTGTCACCTATAGGAACATGAATAACAAAGGTCGTTTTCTTAGGTTCTTTCCACAGTGAATAAAGAGAGGTATTTCCAGAATGCAAATCAAAACAGGAGCACATCTGCCTTCTCAAATAATTTCTCTGTACCTTGACTGACAATTTAGGAAGCCTGAACAATGATTACTTTGTTAATTAGGGCCTGTAAATTAAGTGGCTGAAAATGGGTGGTATTAATTCCCTGTAATTCTCCATGTGTTACATTTGGGGGAAATCAGGTGTCCTACAGGTAAAAAGCAGGTGAGTAAATTCAAATATGCAAGTCCAAGTGGCTCTAGATAATTTCCCACTCAGGTGTGCTAATACAAAGAACTCTTTCGGGGTGAGTTAATTCTGTGAAATGCCAAGGTTTGCCTGAAGATGATCCTGAAGAAAATGAGAAGCCAGCACTTAATGTCCATTACAGACTCTTCTGAATCCTCTGTTACAAGTACATAACATCTTTCTACACTGCTTTCTGTTCAAAGATCTCCTAAGCTTATCCAGCCCCCAAGCACCAATCATTCAAAGACTAAACAAACAAAACCCCTTGTATTTTAAGGTGCTCACAAAGGAAATGTCTTGTGTTCATTCTGCACCAGGCATTAGCAAACAGGCAGGGTTTTTTATGAGGGAGAGCTGTCAAAGATACTGTAATAGGTGCTGTGCTAGGTGAGCATGCCGAGCTGTGTGTAGGAAGTAGAGGTGTTAAGATTAGTTCATAGTCATAAAAAGTTCATGAACTAAAAAATTTGCAAGCAAGTAACGGAGCAGACCTCTCATAATACTTCAGAGAGCCCAGCTACATGGAGAATGATCACCATTTACGATGGGACCCCATCATGTTGTTTTCCAGATATGTGCAGATGGTAATTTTTGGGTGTTTCAAAATTATTTTATTCTTGAATTGCACGACTTACTGCTTTTTAAAAGTTGATCTAACCGCTCACCACAGAACAATCTGTGATAACTTTGCCTTGCAATTTGTTCTTTTGTGTTTCCGAGTACCACTAGCAAACACTTCGACAAAATTCTTTGGTCACATGTCACTTTCAAACTTATTGAGGGTACTAGTGTGGTAATGTTGCTGATTGTATTTAGGCAGGAAATTGTGTATTAAGTCCTTCAGATACACTAAGGATGAAAGGTTGTCCTAATGGTATATTTTTTCTTCTTCAAGGGAAGTGATGCGTCTCTTGTTTGTGGATTTATGGGCATTTTTATTGCAGCAGGGAATTTCTCCACCCCAATTTTACAGGGCAACAGTAAATGCTCAGCAGCTGGGGTTCTTGCAGCAATGTGAAGAAAGTCTTTCTTAACGTTTCCATCTTTATAACAGCAGTTACAAAAAGGTAACTTTGATTTCTTAAATAATATATTAATTTGTTCGTGGATTTTTGTGTTGCTGGTTTTTTCTGGTTTTTTTTAAGATTGGTGACTACTCAGGTAGTAGTTACTTTTTTCTCCTGTAGTTTGCAGTAAGCTGGAGCTTTGCCAGGGCTTGTTGCCTCTGTATTGTGGTGTGAGGATAGATTAGGGGAAATAAAGTTACTTGAGCAACTGGATCAATTAAGTTAATATACGATGTCTGCCTAATAGATAAACACATTCTTTTATGAAATGATGGCATTTATAACAATATGTTAGAACATTTACAAAATAAATAGTTGGTCAAATTTAGTGCAACAGTGTATCACAGTGTAAGAAATAAGATTCTCCTTCCCGTCCATTGTAAACCTGGAGAGAGAGCAACAGGGCTTTTTGCTGGGTCAGAGGTCTGGCTGCTGTGTATAGCTTGCAAAAGTTGTAATGTGTGAATCTCAGTACAGCTTTACTTTAGGATTTGCAGCATTTAAGATGAATGGTCTATTTAGTGTTTAGAATATTCCTTCTTCCCAGTCTATTTAGTGTTTAGAATATTCCTTCTTACCATATTTTATTAAGGAGTTCCTAAATGTCTTCCACTCTTCAGATGAGAAAAGGGGTTTTCTGATGAATGGAAAATAACTTTTGGATAAATGGAGACCAAAGAGCAACATCTGAGTTCCTCTTGGGATTAGTTTCAGCTGAACCAGTTGTGTAATACACTGTTTTAATTGTAAAGAACACATTGAACCTAGACTGCAAAGATACAGTGATAGAAAAGCTTGGCTGGTTTTTCAAATGCAGTGAACACAAGGCAACGTGTGCTGTCAACTCTCAGTGCATTAGTTTACACTTAGACACGACAGCGTGGTGTGTCTGTGCTGGATGGACAGAACAAGTTGGTTAATGTGCCCTAGCAAGGCCCTGCTGTTGTAGCCTGGACAAGGTTTATCACTGCTTGTCAGTCACTATATGGTTGCTCATCTAATAGTGTTCACCTCTGACAGTGGTATACAAATCCTTGATTCTTTCTGCAGCAACAACTAAAATCAATGTCTTGAGTTACAGCATCACCTGGTCATCCCTTCATTGGAAATATGGAATCCATATAATTGGAAATATGGAGTAAAAGTGAGTATAGAAGCTGATTTTTCCTTTCAGCATAGCTATTTCAGTATTTTGATAGTAAGAGAAAATTTACAAGTTGAGAGTGACTAATTTTTCCCTGGTAGTATTGTAGCCAGATATTGGAAATTACATATTATAAAGAGTTTGTTTTTTTTTTTTTTTCTTGTTTCCCCCTCCCCAGTTCCTCTCCAGCTAACACAGTGGTTTAGTGATTTGCACCAGAGCCTTTCACACAGCGTTTTGAGTTCAGTTCTCTGGCTGCCGTTCACTCAACCTTGACGTAAATCTCCAATAAGTACTTTGAGAGAGGTTAGCCTTTTGTGCAGGGTGTGTGAGAAATCCTGCCTGACCAGGTTTGTTACAGAAACCAGTGTCAAATTGCCTTGCCCCAAGTGTTTGAATATGAAAGAGGGGGATGGGGGTGGGGGGACTCATGCAAAAAAACACCCTCACTCTCCACTTCCAAGAGTGTAATTGTTTGGAAAAAAGATCCACTGTTTGGACTCATGATGTTTTAGTGCTGCTCTGCCTATGTCTGGCACTGTCAAGTAAGCCTATGATGATTTACAGTCTGCAGGTAGAGCAGAGTATGTCATTCATAGAATCTGCCTTCTGTGTCTTGCTTGTTGGGGCTGGTTACTTTTAATGTAATCTATTTGATCATGTTACTTGCCTTAGGTAATCAACAACCTTTCATGTAAATCCTAGCCAATCTTACAAAACTAATGGAGAAGAAAAAAAAAGCACACCAAAACACTTGCATGTAGTCATGCTTTGGCTGTTGATGTCAGCGGTGTCATAGGAAGGCAAATAAGATATGCAACCCTCCCTTATTATAAGGAACACATCCTCCCTTCTTTACAGTTTTTTTTCTTTGTTTTTTGTTTGTTTGTTTGTTTTCTTTGCTTTTTGTTGTTTGTTTTGTTTTGCTTTGCTTTGCTTTGTTTTGTTTTGCTGTTTTGGGGTTTTTTGAAGAAAGTTACATCCTTTGGAAATGGAAACAATACATTATTTTACCACCTCAGGGCTTGGTACTGAAAAGCCCATTAGAACCTCTTTGCCATTCTTCCGTACTGTGATAAAGTGGATTGCTTCCCAGTAGATTTAAAATTCAACATCTGTACTCATCTGTTTTTGTTAACAGCCTTCATATTAATTGCAGTTGTACATTAGTAGAGGTCTTTTGGATTAACTCTTTCATTCGCAGGAAGTAGATCCACAGATTTTTCCATAAACACTTTGGGATTGGGGTTGGTGGCTGCCAGAATACATTTTGACAAGTCACCCGTGTTGGCAGAGTATGACAGTAAATGGCAGCAATATTGCTCAAAGGGAGTGGGGGCTTTGCGTTCACAAAACCAAGAAGCAATGCAGCACCTGCAGCGAGGGACAAAAAGCTGCCTTTCCAGCTAAGCAAGCAGGGCAAATGAATTTCCTCGGAAGGGAAATGTTGCACAGAGGCTCCCTGTGACTTATTTAATGGGTCCACGGACTTCAGAATCTGGTTTGAAGGTGCTGAAGGAAGAGAAGGGGACCAGAAGAAGGAAAAATGCTGTAAGGGAGAGAGTGAGAGAGTCCATTGCTTTTGCCAAGTGTCATGTTTAGCTGGAATGAAACAATAATAAGCACAGACTTTGAAGGCTTTTATTTCCTTAGTGCTGATTATCTGCAAGAACCTTGACGGGGAGGTACGATCTGAAGTTAAGCCAGTGAGTGAAATACAAAAATCAGAGGAGACTGTCACTCATCTTATGTTCCTGAAGAACCTAATATGCATTGGTGTTGATCCATGAGGATTGGCTTTATGAGTGTTTTCATATTTCCTTTCTGTGCTTTGGTTATATTTTTTAAAATAAAGTGATTATCTTGGTGAATTCCAATAAAAATTTAGCTACAATGCTTTCAAGGCCACTTTGCACTTCGTTAAACAACTTCTAAGCATGAAATAATCTTAAAATCTAATGTGTTGCTCCAGGCTTTTGAGATATAAATTTTCATAATGATTATCAGTATCATCATCATCAAAAACATATCCTTGCAGTGAGGGAGAATTCAAGCATTATGATTTGGCAGTCAAAAGCAGAAGATGACAAAGGTAAAATTTTCCTATGCCCCTTCAGACTACCTGTTTATGACTTGATTGTCCTTTGCTGTCTGGTACTGGTAATTTAAAAATGGGAAGTAGAATTGGATGTGAGATGCAGTTGCAGGGTTGTGTTGTCAGACTCCTCCCATGAGGTACACATTTGTCTTGATGATGTTTGCTCTGAATTCCTCCTGAATCTGAGCTAGCTGCAGTGTATAATAACGTGGATTTTCTTGCTTGCGTAATTGATTAGTTTAGACCCCAACTCGGCTTACCCATAAGATGTAAATGGCCTCACTGGCTGCTGAAGGGCTGGGAAGCAAGATAATGTATGTTTTTTAAATTGTCTTCCTTTTGATGTGAGACTTTTGTCTTTAAATTGTTAGCTAATTGCCATTGTATTATCTGACACAGATATATTTGTCCTTTATACAACTCTTTCATCACTGCCTTTATTAGTTTTGCTTCCCTTCTCAAGACCCCTGTTTGCTTTTATTTTTGTGTTTCTGTGTAGGGAGAGGCTTGCATTGTTTTCTGTCCCCTCCATTTTTCTTTCTCCTCTTCCGCCCAGTTTCTCTTTTTCTGCTTCCCTATCTTTTACAGGTGCCTGATTAATTCGTAATAATACAAAAACACATTAATATCTAGACCCCTCCTCACCACTGTTCTCCTCATTTGCCCCTAGAAATTTAGAAAGTATATAGTTCTTGGAACAATAGCATAAATTTTAATTAAAACTAACTTGGTTCTGAGGAAAAATAAGTAGATCTTGCCTTCTTGTTTGCAATAGGTCAGGTAACTGAAAGCTTTTTGCTAACCACAGCAGCAAAACTGCAGATGAAAACTGTCTTATTTACTCACTGATCAGCTAATTAATGCAGTATCTGATGTCCAACTTGACTACCTTTTCAAAGCTGAGAGTATTTGTTCCTGAATGCAGGCTGCTGCCAGGGTGGGCTTTGTAAACTAATTTGGAATGAGCTGTAATCCCTGGTGGAATTGTGACAATTAGTAGTGTTATCTTAGTGGTTTAGGAGGAAGCATGGTTAAGCACCAGAAAAGGGCTTCTTCAGTGGATAAATGGGGCTCTGTTCTTTCCTGTCCTTCAGCAGATCACAGTTGCCATAGGTATCAATTCATTTGTCTAGTAAAGATCTCATATTGTGAGACTGCAGTGTTAAACATCATCATAATACATTTTTTATAGGTGGAGTGGCTTGAAACATTTTCAGATCTGGTTTTTTGAGGGAGTAAAACTTACCAACTTGGTTACAACAATTTCAGAATTTCAGGTTTTTTTCCCCACCATATTATTTTAAAAATAATAAAATTTTTGGTCTTATTTTTTTTAGTATTGAAGTGAAATTGTTCCATAAGTCCAGAAATACTATTACTATAAAACATCTGCAAAAAATAGGAATTTAAATTTCATAAAATATCTATGGTAAGGCATGCTAATATATAAAAGGTTCCGCTTTATCAAAAACAGGAGAGGAATGAGGAAAGAAAACACTAATGTACAATTCACCAAAACTTACTTATCATCCTTGAAATGAATCATTTTCTGTTCCCAGCTTGAGATTTCATAGCTGTTAACAAGCCAGTCACGACTGTTGAACTTCAGTACACCAGCAGTCCAAAGAAGAGCTATTAATTAGCAGTGGTGACTGGTATGAGAGCTTTGCTATTGACAGTTGTCACCTCAGGACATTGCTGCTGGTCATTTTCAGCACAGAACAGAATTAGGATTCACCCAAGGATTGACCCAGAAGGGATATGGTTGGAGTGGAAGCTTCAGATTTACCATGCTGACCATGATCGCATTGTTGTACAGTAGATGGGAATTCTTTTGATGTAAAACATAGCTCATCTGAAGGCTGCAGGACATAGTCTAAAATTAAGAGTGGGGTTAATTCCAGTGCTGTCTAATGTTAGTGGAGAATTTTAAAGCCATTTTCTTTAACAGTGGTATTTATAAAGTCTCAGCCAGGGATTTGTTTCCCTCTGAGCTGGATTGTAAAGCAATGCCACAGACCATGGAATTCATCGTGGCATGATGGCATTTAAAACCTCAGTCAAACCTTGTTCAGTGTCTGTAATGTTTTCTATTCTGAGCCTAAAGAGCAACTCTGCATTGTGACTAAAGATAAATAGTGCAATATTGTCAACATCCTGTAGATGTTACGCTGCAACTGAGCAAAATCATTAAGTTGGTCACTTAATGTTGGGTCTGGCGGTGAGCTTTAGGGAATATGTTAGAGACAAGTTTCTTTTATATTCCACTGTGGTTTGTGAAGTCTGTGCAGGAAATGCTCCTTTGCCTTCTTATGTCAGCCAAGTCTTTTGGGTAGTTTTTTCCTAAGGAATAGGAAGGGTTATTTTTGTCTACAATTTTTTTTTCCATACTGCCATACTGGTCAGAAGACAGTTTCTTTTCAGTGTTTCATATGAAGGGTGTGACAGGGTCTGAACTGGCCAGAGCTTCTTGGTGGATCATCCGCAACCTCAGCAGTTTCAGTACATACCCTGAAATCACCTAGACTTTCAGACTCAAAAATATCACGCACTTAAGCCATTTGTTCTTTTCTCTAAAAGCAAAGAGACTACCAAACCAAACAGAAGACAGACAACTCAGCAGATGCTGTCTGCTACACCAGTTTCTCTTCATTCACGAATGGGTGCAAGTGTTGATATTTGCTAATGGAAGTATGAGCTGTCTGTAAGTTCAGTTTAGTGATACTGAATGGGAAGACAGAGAAAGGACAGCTTGAAGGTCTCAGAATGGCTGTGCTGTGCATATCCAGAGTATTTAAATCGACAACATTCCTCATTCCCTGGTCCTGTCTGTCTCCCCAGAGCTTAGGTTTCAGTATGGTTTTAGAGTACCCAATATTAACTGAACCTGAGCAACCACTAAATTTGCATTTACTGATATTAAAATTTGAAATAAACCAAAAAAACAAACCAACAACAAAACAATTCTGAGAGTAAATCAGTAAGGCTCTGTTCTTGATTTTTATCACAGTTTACAGAAATCAAGGGATTTGATGAACTTACTTGAAATTAATTTTTGATCTAGGTGAAGCAAACCATAACCTCGCTGCTCAAACGTTTTAAATCAGTGCTTTTGACAGTTTGAAATAGCTAGATTTTGTCATTCCTAAGAACTGCTACAAAGTGGTGCTCAGGCTTTAGAGACTGACAAACTAAAAGCCAGGATGTGCTCTGCAAGGCAATTGTCCATACCAGTGAGAATTGAACTGTGATACTGTCTCTGCAAAGCCAATCTAGTAAATCCCTTTTTTAGCACTGTGTAAGCCTTCCAGAAAAGCCCTTTCCTGGGGCTGGGGGAGGTGGGCGTTATTAATACTACAAAGACCCATGCAATTCCTTCAAGAAGGCAAGAAATCAGACATGCATCTGAGAACTTTAGCAGCAGCTTAAGGTTAGAGAACGTAAGGAAGACAATACACCTATTTTCATGAAGTAACACCAAGTAACTACTGTAAATAATGATTTAACAGTTTGGTCTCAAAAAGATTACAAAATTATTAAAAGTTACTTACTAGTCTAAACAGATATGGGTGTTTATCTCACTGACCCTAGAATGAATGTATTTTGATGCTTAGTGTTAATGTTATTTGGATTAAGACGTAATGGTGGGAAGCTGGAATTTGGTGCCAGCACCTAATGCATTTAGCGTTTAACAGTTGTTTAAAAATAATGCTCATATGATCTGTGTACATGTCAATATCTATCTTCTCACGTATTTTTTACAATTGCTTTGGATTTGTTCCACTTTCTAACCATATTGTATCTATTCTTAAACGTTTGGTGCCACGGTCTCGCTGGAATATTGCAGTGCCAAGGGTCCACCTGAGTCTTTACACTTCTGTTTGAGTTTGATAGATTCCCCAGCATGCAAATACATCCTTAATGTTATGCTGTATTTTGTAGCTTACTGTCTGTGGATAGTAAATGAAAAAGATCACATTTTTTAAAAGAACTTTTCTTCCGAGTGTCTCAGCAACAGGGAAAGCACCCATCAAAATTGTTACAATTGCATAGTTTGCAACTATATTACACTGCTGTTTTTTCTTCAGTTCCTTTCATTGCATTAAAAATGAGAGATTGAGGTTGATAAGAACATTGTTTTCTGAAACACTCTATATTTTTTGTCATTCTGTAAAACTTTATAATCACGAGTAAAAGAAGATGGGATTGTAACATTGTTGTAGGACATAAAGGAATGGTTGATGAGGTTGCCTGTAAAAAAAAACCCCAAACCAAAAAAACCCTAAAACAAACAAACAAAACAACAACAAAAAACCCCAAACAAACAAAAGCCCACCCAAAACAAAAAAAAGAAACCAATAATTTTTGTAATAATAATTCACTTTTTAAGGGAAACTTCCAGCCTCATCTTTTAATGAACAGAACACTTCTCTTATTTGCAGTTTGTGAGGCTCTTGTTAAGTTGGGCTGTGTGTATGTCTGCGCAGCTGGTTGTTGCAGAAGGTATTCAGTGTTTCTAAAGCTGAGTAGGATGATGAAAATAGATAGCACCATACAGGCATAGTAACATACACAGTGCACGCCCATTACGGTGCCTTGCCACTAATGTATATAAATACCTACTGCAATTGAGCATGACATTTGTAGAGGGATCAACTCCAAAAACATATTGAGTGTACACACTCCAATTTCTCTTTACACGTCCCTCAAGGTGGAGATAGATGTTGTGGTCTGTCAGCTTATTGTCACACTGAGCACTTTCCTTGTCATATATGCTCTGTTTCCTTTACCTTCGAATGAACATTATTTTTTAATTTTCTGTTAGAGATAGAAGACATTTAAAGGGGTCATTTTGTATCTCTTTGGGACAAATATTCAGCTGCATCTCCATGTAGGAACAAGTCTCCTCCTGAGGGCCTACGTGGACCATAGGAATGAACTTCATTCATTTATTTACTTGTTTTCTGTAAACATAAATTAATATAGATTTACTGACAGTGATGTATTTTTGAAACATTATAATAAACTTTGTAATGCTTCCTTTCAGCTAATCACTGAAAGTTCGGACAAACTTAAAACATTTTATGTTTTTTATGATTTCAGCCACCAAACTGGCCTTTACGCAATTAGTTTGATAACTCTTTATCCAGTACTGTGTGTCTACTACAGAAACTGACCAGCCTTATTTTATTTGCATTATTTCATATGTATTAGCAAAAGGAAGTATGTGCTAAAGGATGGTGATACTTTCTCTGTGCGCTTTCCATAGGCAGCTCCTTAACTCCAGACATGCTTGTCACTTTTTTACATCATGTCAGGTTTTCTCTTTATGTCATTTGATCAGATTAGGTATAAAAAGAGTAGAAGTCTGAGAAGATTTAAGTAGTTCCTACAGAATCTGTTGAGGTGTAACTGTGATGTTCTTCCAATATGAAATTGTTAAAGGGAAAAAATAGCTGGAAAACAAGAGGAAGAAACAGTATTTTTAATGAGGCACTGTCTAGTCTTTTTATTCTTGCTGGTTTTTTTAGGAGTGTAAAAAAGTAGAGTACTGCTTGCTGTTGTGAGAAGAAAAAAGTGCTATGACTGCTCTTGATTTCCATATGTACTTGGCTTGTTTTTTTCTTACATATACAGTTCTTTGATATAGAATAGTTTCTTCCTGTCTTTTATTAAACTGATGATGTCTTGTACCTTGGAGCTCATATGTAAAAGAGCTGTACCAAGAAAAGAAGTCATGCCTAACGCATCTGATCTGATAGTATTTCCATGTTCATATGAAAGCTCTGAAAATCCATGATGGTTTATTGAATAGTTATGTGGGACTGGAGTCTTCTGCTTTCACACTGAAGAGCTTATTGTTCATGAAGTAGGTATTAAAGAGACTGACTTGTACATCTGCATTCCATCACTTTAGACATGGATAACTGTGTAACCAAAGTCTGCTGGACTTAGTTAAAAAATTAATTACTGTCTAAATGTCGTATGCTGCTAATTCTGTAATGTAGAAAAGGATTGGGGAAAACACTGGAAAAAATTTAAGAAAGTAGATACAGAAAACTTCTTCTGTGTTAAGACTTTTAGCCTACTGCTCTTGTATTCCTGAAGCTTTGTTCATTCTCTTAATTATTTGCTCCAAGTGAGCAAATGTCATGGGAAATATTGTATGGGTTAATCAGTAATAGCATGCAAACATCTCTTACCTATCTGGGCACAGTGCTTGAGTGTACATTGCAGAACAGTTTTCAGGCTACTTTGGAAGCTTCCTTTTCTTAATTTTTTAAATAAAAGATCAAGATATCTCCCTGTCTGTAAATACAGTCAAAGCTTTTATAGTAATGATTGACAAAAATGCTTATTTTCACTTCCTTCTCCACCTCACTCACTCTTTTTTACAGATGTAGATTCACTTGCCCTTCTCAGTAGTATTTGGGGGGGATCAAACTAGTTATTGCTAGATAATTGAGTTTATATTCTGCTACATCTGACGTTGAGTTTGGACATGTAACATAACGGGAAGTGTGGTAATCAGCAGAAAACTACAGGAGGGTAACCTGTGACAATTTATCTAGGTTGATTTGCTTTTCTTCCAGAAATCACTAAAAGCAGGTCTCAGATTTTTCTTGGCTTTTTTAGTTATGTAGAGAGAGTGATTATGTCTGTATAAACTGATAACTGTGTATGTTGAGAGTTGATATCTTCTGTAAATTCCTCTCTGAAGGACCTAACACTTCTCTCTCCCAGTCCTAAATGTCTTCATATTCATCCTCATTTCTAGCAGACTGCATGTGAACGTGAGTGCCACAAAATCCATGCTGTGGCTTGGGTAGAGAAGCAGAGTTTCAGAGGTCAGTTGGTAGGAGGTGACTTGGGATTTCCCTGCAGGCTGAGCTGGACCTTTGGCGAGGTTGCAGCTCTTCTGTGGCATCAGTCTGGACTGCACCTGGAGTGCCCAGCTCTTCCCTGAGCCATGTTTCCTTTTGCCTGTCTCTGTAACTGGTATGTGATTGACTTTCACATGCTGACACAAAGCATTGTTATGTATCATCAAATCTACCTTTGCTAAGGAGCTCAGTATTGGCTGATGAACCAGAAGAACTTGTCGTTCCAGTACGAGCGGTTTGATGCTGCTGGTTTGCTTTTCTTGTGGTTTTATGTTCCCCCCTGCCCTCCCCCCACACTGGGGGTGGAGATTGTTTGTTTCTTTAAGTGGCATATTATGATAATAGAACCAAGAGATAAGATTTAATCAAGGTACATAATATAAATACATAATAAATAGCACTAGAACACGTAAATAAGATCCTATTGGTACCCTGGCTTCTTCAGTTGTACTTCATGGTGTTTTTTCATATGATGTAAGTGCAATGCTCTTGTTCTTGGTAGAACTTCTGAAGGCAAGATTTTAAATTCCTGTTTTCTCAGGGTAAGTTTATGTTTCATGTTCAATAACAAAAGTGAAATAAGATTGCTATCTGCTGAATGAAGAACGGGAAAGAACAGGATTGTGTTCACCCATTTTCTTTGTGTTATCTTATTAGTGTGTGATTTTACTTATATGCACTGACATGAGATGTATCAATTATAACTCTCATTTATCACTGCTAGCAGCCATACGGTGAATTTCAGAGGCCTCACAGAGACTGCTTCTTCTGCAGTCAGCTATCAGCTTGCACTGTTGGGCTGAAAAATGAGGGGCAGGGTGAAATGGAGTACAACAAAGCCAATCCAACCAAAGACTTAGCAAGAGCTCTAGATTGTGTCCTGTTCCTCCTAAATTCCATGTAAAGTTATTGAACAAGTCTCGAACAAGCATGTTCCCTGTCCTTTATGAAAGAAAGGGATGTGGAAACAATTACTCAACATGAGTCATAAAAGAGATAAACCCTGAAAGATAGACAAAAAACTGTTTATCCTGTGCTGAGCCACATTAGCCCAAGGCTGTGAAGTCTTGTTTCCATGTCATGCCCTGCTTCTGAACTGTTTGTCTGAAGCCCTTTTGCAGACAGCTGCTGAAAGTAAAAGGTCACAGTGCAGCAGCTTTGAAGAACCTGCTTCAGCCATATAAAGGCACCAAAAGAAATGGGAATCCAGTCTGTCTGATCTGTTGGGAGAATTAACCTTCCTGATGTAACATCATCAGTAGGAAGAGATTGTAACAAGTTGATGCCATGACATACTTGTCTCTAATTTAATGGATTGAGTGACTATATTATGAAGGATTGTTTCTCCTCCACTGCTATAAATCTAGTGATCTTAGACCAGATTATTTTTTAATTTTTTATTTACGATTAGTTTACTTTGTTCTCACTGTGGAGAATTAAGAAAAATTGCTGATCATTAAGGACCTGTCAGCCTGTCCTGAAAATTGGAAAGATGTGTTGTTTTTTGTCCAAGGCTGAAAACATATCAGAAGAGTGATTTTTTTTTTTACTGCTTTCTCTGTGGCATCCTATCTTTAATTTGAAAGTATGACTAAGTTCGTTGTGGATTAGGCTTCCCACTCTTGACAGTTATTTGGAGAAGTTTTCTTTATGGTGGTAAAGAAAATGTACTGAGAGTCTTCTTTGTAATGTGTCAGTACCTAAGCAACCTACTTGCTGTGTGCTTTTTGCTCTGCCCTTGTGTATTCTGCAAGTACCAGGCTGGTGAAAGAAGCTTTTTTTCTTACCTGGGGAAAAAAAAGGAAACTAGATAGATAGATAGAAAGGAAAGAAGGAAGAAAAGAAGAAAGAAAAAGTTACTGTGCCTAATGTAAAGGATTGGATTAATTTTCCCTACTGTCCATAATGTTTGTTAGCTGAGAACATGCCTCATTGTTTGATGTGAAAAGATCTTGCCAAAGGGAAGTACTTATGTGCTCTGTCATTTGATAGTGTATCCTCATTTTCAACCACCTCCTACCAAAGCACATGAGTAATCAAGAGAGAACTTGGTTCTAGGAGATGTCAGAATATTTAGGTTTTGAAATGCCTCGTCCCACTGGCAGTGAAGGGAGCCTAGGGTTAGATTTCTGAAGCTCGAGAACTGAAGAATGATTTCTGTGATGCTGGGAAGATCTTTTCATCTAAACCCCAGGCAATTAGAGAGCTTTAGGTTAAATAACAGATTTCTGTTCTTCCATATGGTGTTTGTTTGCAGAACTCTCACAGTCTGTTGTTAGACACTGATATAACTGTGCTATGGCTTTGTTGGGCATGTTATGGATCCTGCAGAAGCTTTTATCTCTACTGTTTACCAAGGGCCCTTTGGGTTTGCTCAGAATTACCACTCACAGTAAAGTTTTTATTTCTGGAGGCTAGCATTTTCTGTTCTATTTTTTTAGCTTTATCTGCGAAGAAAGTCTAGAAATGAGATCTGATTATGTGAATTTATGCTGTGCTGTTGTGTATGTTTGTCATAGTGTATATTCATCATTTGCCCAGAGCCACTCTATTGCCTGGAACTTAGGATGAGCTCCAGGAACTGAGCCTGA
>JBBMKD010000102.1:136599341-136651275 GCA_037834095.1 Argya squamiceps | reverse complement strand
CAGTGTCTCTCCTCATAAAACATAGCTTGATATAAATCACTTTACAGGTAGTAATTAATTTTATTTAAAAAGTAAAATTTTAAAGTATTTAATCTTCTGCTCCATTCCAGGAGGAGGTATCTTGCTAGATTTGGTGACATAGGGGTCAAAAGATAAACTGGAACCAATACCTCTGTTTATTTTTTTGACAATGTTAAATTAGCAACCCCTCAGACCTCTTGCAGAGAAGTACAACCTGAGTAATTGAACATGTCACTGGGGAGTATGCTTGGTTAAGCTGATTCCTATTATGTTGACTTGTCAGGGACCAATAATTAAAGCTGAAGAGGGATGCTCATTAGTGCCTACAGAATGATTCAAAGAGCAGAAAGGAAGAGTCCTTCAGGCACACCTGCTAAAAACTGACACTGCCTGGTGCGATGTAGTCAACCGACCAGCTTGTTTATCTGATGAGTTAGTGGTACAGCTCTAACCAAGAGCAGATAGATTAAGAGGTGAATGTACATGCTCTTTGGATCAAGCTACAATACTGTATTTCATGTTTACCCTTTAAGATGTTTGCATATACTCTGTCTCTACAGAATTCTAGGAGTTACAGTGCTTTTTGATGATAAATACTCTTATTAGCATACATTTTTCACATATGCCCTTTAAAAAATGACTAGTTTGAGAGAGGGGGTGTTTTGGTTTTTTGTTGGTTTATTTCATTCCCACCACTTACGCTACTGACTGTAAAACTTTTAGTGAAAAACCAGACAAGAAAACGCTCTAAATGAGGCAGCTTGAATGGATAGTGCTTATCAAAGCAGGAAAACAGTATTTGCATAGTAATGCTGTTTTACCTAGAATTAATAACCTCAAATTTTTATGGAATTGGGGGCTTCTGTGGGCTAAAATTGAGATAGTCCTCTAGATTCTTTCATATTATGAATAGCAGGAGAAACTGCAGTTTTGTCCGAAACAGTAATAAAATAAACCCACACAACTTAGAAATAAATGTAGACAAAATTAATTTAACTATGACAAACCCTGTGAAACTGGTTATGAAAGTGCAGTGTGTAACGGAAAACTGAGGATGTGGCAAGTTTCTTGATGAATAATTTGGTTTTGTACTTTCAGGTTATCTTTAAATGGTTTTTATCACACATTTTAACATACGTTATTTTGATAAATTCAACTGTTCAGCTAGAAACCCATCTGCTGGATTAGCCCTTCTATTTCCCCCTTTATTTTCCCACTGGATTAAGACAATGCTTCCCTGCTCTAGAAATATCCTCTTCACTGTAGCCATATCTAAAGTCTTCATTCTGTGACATTTCAGTAGGGTCATTTAACAGAGAAGGGACTCCTGGAGAGTCGAGCAATATCCACGTGACAACCTTCAGTCATCAAAACTATTAATGTGGGCCCCCAGATCACAGGCTCAGAAAAACAGTAGTAACTCATAGTAACTCTCCTTTTTCATGGAAAGCTGTTACAGATCACAGACATTGGGGGATTACAGAAAACCAGTGAAAAATCCAGATGTTTTCAAAAATCTTCCAGTCTTTGTGTGTCCTAGAGACATATTGAAGTTTGCAGAACTCTGCTCCTGCAGAGTTGATGTTTTCTGAGGTTGCTTTGGCTTAAGGCTATGTGGACAACACAGTTTTCTTACCTTTGGGAGCAGGTCTGCTGGAAGGAGCAAAACTTATATTTTGCCTTTTTGTATGTTCCTTGTCATCTCACGCTGTTTTTAACTGGAGTACAATTAAATCATCTTTTTAAAATCTTGTAATCAGCATGATCTGTATTAATAGAACACTTTGGTAGCCCAATGCCACTTGTCAGTAACTTAACAGTGAGTTTTTCATCAAAAACAAAGAAGTTGTGAGGCCTAATAAAAATGGATATGTACAATCAAGTAGTCAGCTTTCAAAGGTTGCTTAAAAGGATCAGACTCCTACATAAATTTCTACACTTAGTTCAGACTCAGGTTCCCAGACTAGAGGGAGGCCTGTGACTTTTGGACCACTTTCTTTCAGACTGAGCATTTTGTTGATAATAATATAATCTGTCTTGGGAAAGAAATCAGTACTTCTGGGTTGCTCACTTGGCAGCTGAGTGTAGTGAGCTGCGCCCATTGTCAACACAAGAAAAAAACAGTGTTGTGTCAACACAAAAGAAAAAGTCTTTCTTTCCAAAGACTTCATGGTAGTTTACTTGCAGAACTGTATTCTGCATTAAGCATGTAAGCCAGAGTGCCCATGTAAGAATACATATGTTCCTTAAGTAGTGTTTTTCAAATTGCCCTACTGAGGCATATGATAATGAAAAGCTTGTAAGTAATCCTTAAGCTCAAATGCTGTAAAACTCTTGTGATTAAATTTGCCATGGATAGGTACAGAGCTAGCAGTGCACGGTTGTAAAGGGCAGGGAATACCTATAAAACCTGGCAAATGAGGCCAAAGGGGATGGAACAGGTATCTTGCATCTGAGACAGGCCACTAGCACTTTTTCCATGATCTAGCAGCAACTTTGCCAAATCCTGCTAACAGCACAAAAGTCTGTAGTAGAAAATTGAAAAAAGATGCCATGATTTCTTCTTAAAGCTCTGCAAAGAATAATCATAAAAGGGTCCTTCCCATTCTTACTTTCTCACTCAGATGATACCATATTATTCAGAGGGCTTTCAAAGTCACAGCAAAGCTGGAGCTGTTTGAAACAAAATACTTACAACGTGAAAAAAACCTTTGAGGATTCACTTTTTTTTTTTTTTCCTATGCTGGAATAAGCTCTAAATATTTAACTTTATTCATATATTGTGAAAAATAGCTCTCTGAATAACTTTTGGACATTCACCTGAACTGTGGAAGTCACAAGGTGGGGCAAGAACAAAGATTCAAACACCTCCTGCCATATGGAGCTCTTCTGGCGCTCTGGTGTGGAAGCTGCATCCTGACCCCAATGAACATAGCCCTCAAATGCTGCATTTTCATGGGAAGTTTTAATTGCTATGCATTGGTATTTTCAGATTATGAACTTTGGAAAATTTCAGTCTTTCTCAGTTTGTAGAGGTCCAGTGGAGGGTAGAGACAGTAAAAAAGTGAACCCAGAGAGGGATTGTAACTCCCCATTCAGTGGAACAGAGAAGTCCAAGCCTCCTGCCTTTTCATCCCATGAAGTGACCCAGTGTCGGCTGGGGACAGTCACCTTTCTGCATTGTCACAGGTGGATTAGTCCCCACACAAACAGCAAAATACAAGCTGTCATCTTTATCTGTTTCTGTCTAAGGACAGTTGGAATTACAGTGGCTTCCAGCAGATGCAATTCAGTTTAGCAACTTGTTACAGTGCAATACATCATAAAGCACTGTACTTTCTCAGAGGAGGTTTCATTCTAATTTAAGACTTAGCAACATAGGAAAATACATGATCAGCACAAAGGTGTTCAATTCTGGTCTTTGAAAGGAAATCGTTTTCCTTCTCAAAAACCATTTTCAGTTTTATATATTAGAGGACGAGTAGGTGGGAAGTACTTGGACAAGGAAACTTGAGTTGGTCAGAATGATGAATGAGACAGTATTCTTTGGCACATGTGTTTTGAGTTGATAAGATGGGCAGTGTGTGACACTGTTCTTATAAAGCAAAAGACATTGGTACGTATCTGCATGAGTTTTAAATAATATAAATAAGGAGAAAGGATTCAAATTTAAAAAATGGAGATATTAGGGTGGGAAAGCTGAAGGCAGCTGAGCAGTACTTCAATATTTGTGGCAAGATACAGAGTCCTACCAGTTTACTTCCCAGCAAAGAACTCAGTGACAGGGAGGAGAGGATACTGCCAGCAGTGATGGGCTGGGAGATGGGGGCTGATGCAGCCCCATTGAAGTTAATTGAATTAAATTGATTTAAAGCAGCTGATGAACTAGACTGTTTTCACTGAATGGAAGCAAAGGCCTATAAAAGGGAAATACAAGAGAGAAAAAAGTACGATATGAAATGTATTTGGACTAGATGAGCATAAGTAAGAGGTAAATCTTTCAGAATGGGATGAATGAATCTGAGTTGCAGCTGAATGGGTTTTTCATTCATTAGCCTGTTGTATCCTATTGCATTCCTAGTGCACAAGGCAATCACAATGGACAGGATTAAAGTCACTGACCTTAATTTGCCTTAAGTCTGAAAAAAAAGTCCTGAACGTGTTTACCTGAGGCAAAGTTTACTTGCCCGAAAAATACCCTTGGTTTTGGGGGTGGGGATGATGATAATTTATGAACAACCACTTTTAAATATTTGCCTTGTCTGTCTTGTCTACAGAGAAGCAGCACTAGCTTTTGCAGTAGCTTTGTTTATCAGCAGTGTCTCACAGTCTTTGCCCTGGAGATTGTGACAAGCCTGTGTAGAGATAGTATCCTTGTTTTTTTCTCTACTGCTTAGCCCATTTAGAGATAATAGGGCATGCCCAGCATGACCAATGAAAAAGGGAAATGGTATTTGTCTTGCTGGCATCCTCTGATAGCTTAGGACCATGCTCTTTTTGATCCATGGGCTCTACTCCATGAACAGTCTATAGCAACACCTTTGAAACACAAAGGTCTATTGTCATTTGTGCTCTGTGGCCTCAGCTTTTCTCTAAAAACTGTTCCTACTTGTCTTACGTAACAGTGTAAAAATAATCCAGCTTTCTCTCCAGCCCTTTTAGAGGACAAAATTACTGTAATGGAAATAAATGGAAATGCAATTAGCTGTCTCTACAATATGTCTTCATATGTTTGATCACAAATAGCTTGAAATCCAAATCCAGACCTGGCTCTGCTCCATTGCATCATGTTTTGTTAGCTAGAGAATTACTAACATTTCTAATAAATAAATTCTAAAAATAAATAAAAATGAAGGGACAAGCAGGAAAGGGACACATAATTATTCAGTAAAGCAAGTATCTTACAGAGAGGAACAGACATTTACAAAATTATCTGCTTTCCGTACCAACAAGGAACCTGAGAGTTGACTTGATTAATGGCATTAAATGTCTTCACAGGGAAAAATTACTGAGTATTAATAGCCACCACTCTCCCCTGCTTGTTATGAAAGTAAAGCAAAAAGCCAGTGATGTTGAAAGTCAAAATTAAATGCCTTTAAGTGAGAAGTATGGGATATGTTTCAGTAGTGATGACTGGTGGCAATTGAAAAAAGTACTGTTAGAATGGGAAGGTGGGTGTCCATTTTTTGATCCATGAGATGAAGACTAAATGCCTTTCTGCAAGAATTCTGAAGAATAGAAGGTATTGGACTCACTACAGAGATCATTATGTGAAATGTAATCCCTCACTTTATACAGAAATCTAACCTAAATGATCTGATATTTTCAGGGGTTTAAGTTTAACTTCACAGAGTTAAACCTACTTGCGCTGGTAGTGTGGATGTCAGAATCCGAACAAATTAGATTTACACTCACCTGCAACAGAGCTGAATCTGGCCCCTAGAGTTCAGATTACTATGAATACAGTATACATTATAATTGTAGGAAATAAACCTCAGAAGTCCATATGTGTATAAACAAAATTGAAACCATAATTGAAGTCCAAGATCGTAAACAAAAGATGCATTGTCTTTGGTTTGCATAAAATTAGTTATAAGGTAAGGGCAATAATTAATTCATTCTATTATGTCACTGGTAAAGAAGAATCTATTACTTCGTATTTTTGAACAGTATTTCTGACATTGGATCAGAAATAGTCATACTACATCTTCATGGAAAAGAAATCTGACATTGAGTACAGTTAACACTTTTTTAGAAATCTTAAAAAAAAAATCTGGTAATGAATGATGAGCATGCTCTAGGTGCTATAGAGCCCTAAAAGAAAGCTGTGTCCTGCCCATTTAGTATCTGATTTACTTCAATTTTATTGCCCATTGCTGGCATTATATCAAACATTTCCTTAGTAGGCCCCAGCACTTATATGAAGCTGTGCCAAGGTTATTCTGTATGTAATCCAGAAAGCCTTTTTCTGCTGTGGGGAAATCACTGAGTTAAGGGAATGATTATTCCATTGTGTTCTGTTGTTGTTAGTTTTTCTTCAACAGACTTGAATTACCCTATCTTAGCTTTATTAGTATTGTTGTCTGTTGTACTTCATAATCAGAGCAGCACAGCAAACAGTTCATTCAGCCCACGGGAAAATTTCAAACCCAGCATGTAAATAGATACAGTTGATAAGAAAGGAAACAGAAGAGAAGTGTACTGAGGAAGGATGGGGGAAATGGTGGAACAAGAATAAGGCAAATAGATGAAAACTGTGGAGTCAGAAAGGAGAGTAAAATGCTAAGAGGCATTAGCAGGAAGGAACTGAATTCAGACTACATCCTGGAGGACCCAACTGGGATCTGCCAAGAGAGGAAGAAAGAAGAATGGAGCAGCAAAGTGAGCAACCAAATACATTAAATATAAAAACTCACATTTAAACAAAAGATCACTTGAAAGTAAGTTAATACAGGTCATGTTTATACTGCACATTGCCATAGATTTTTTTTGGAGATTTGTCTGGAACATATATCAACATGAGTTTTCTGTGGATTTTGATATTTTTTACATTTGTCTGGTTTTTGCACTGAGTAATCAAATTAGTCTTTCAGTCAGTAATTACAGCTTTCACTGGGCTTGGCTACCTTTCAGTATGTCATCATTTGAGAAACACAGCTCATGAAAACATACTCCTCAAATTGCCCAAGTGGGAACTGGGAATGGCACAGTTAGTCCTCTTCTGTGAATGAACGTCATGACCTCTTCCTCGGTGAGGTCCTATCAACTTGTATGAGAACCAAACTTCTGGTAAGTTGCTGGAGGAACTGAGTCTGTAACTGAAAAAAAAAAGTAATGGGTTTAATTTTCATACTGATGTATCAGTTACGATAGAAAACAATATAAAAGAAAAACTCACCACTGTTTTACTGAGTACAGTGGTGTTGGATGACGTATTAGCTCCACTGAACTGAAGTTGAGGAAGTTTTCTTATGTGCAAAGTCTCAAAAATTCCAGGTGTAGTCTGTTGGTGAAATGGGCTGCACATCTAGGGTCTAGTTTGCTTATAAGACCTATGTTTGTAACAAACAGCTAAAAATTTTAAAATTTTAATTTAGAGATAGTGTTTTTAAAACCTGATGGAGAAGGGCACTAAAAAAAATCATCATGTGTTTTCCCTGCAGTAATAGCATTAAATTAGAAGTCTTGAAGAATCAGAACTGTCACTAGTTACAGGAGCAGCACGAATCTCACCTTGGTTCTGACTTGGCTCTATTAAAGGAGTGAATTTCAGATCAGTTAGCAAAGCTGCTGTCATTTACAAGCCTGAGTGCCAGTTTCTCCTTGACCATCTCACTGCTTCAAGGAAAGTTTTGAGTAAAAGCATTGCAGAAAACAGCATTTGAACCAATAAATAAGCTGACCTTCTGGATAGTGATAAACTCTGTAGCCCTGAAATAATAACTGTGCTCTTCCTCTGTTGCATTAATGTATTCAAAAAACTGTATATTTCCAGGTGGTATGCACTGGAGGTATTACAATCCTAATTTTAGGATTAAGAACTCCACCCTCTTTCAGTCTCCACTTGAATGGTACCTCAGGGAGTTGCAGTTCTCATTTTCTTGTACTCACTTTGCTTTTAACATTTTCAAATAAAATTAAGACTATTTTCTTCTGCACTGGAGAGCATAAAAGCATTACAATAAGGAGTTGGCAAAGGCCATGAGCTTTGCCTTAGTTTGCAGAAGTACCCCAAAATTGACATGCTTAGCTAAGCTACCCAAACCTCCCTTGAACTTGCAGGATGTGCCAGAAATAATTACAAAAACAAGCTTTCTTACAAGGAAAGGTATCAGAGCTGCTCCTGACCACAAGTTAGAACTAGAAATTAGAGAGAAAGACACAGATAATAGGAACAGCCCTTGAAAATAACTGCTTCATTTTGAACCTTGACTGAAAATCCATTTTAGGTTTAGTTCCAGTTTTGGTTGAAATGTAAGTTGACTTTTGTTTATCCAAAAGACTTTGACTATCATAGGCTATAACTGAATTAAATTCCAGGTCAAATTACATGGTTCCATTTACTCTGCATGTGTTTTTGATGGATTTTACTTAGTAAAGCACTGTATGTCCTTTTTCTAGCTTTAACTAATCCTTGCAACATTGCTGTGAGGCTGATAAGTAATATCCTCATTTTACAATCAGAGATACAAAGGTTATGGGACCTACCAATGTATACAGAATATAATCAGTATCAGGACTGGCAGTAATACTTCAGAGTTCCTAGTTACTAATCCTGTCTTGGAAAATATATAGTATATTCTACATTTTGATTCAATAAAACTTTTCCCTGTGTGTAAATCTCGTCTGTTTCTATTCAGGGATTGCGTAAGACAGACTTGGAGGTTTTTCTTACTATAAGCTGTACATAAGTGTAACTCAATGATCAACTGAAGACTTAAAAAAAACCTTTTTTCCTAAGAAGTATCAAAGCAATGGGACATTTGATTTGGAGTAAAACAACTCTGAGTTTAAATATGCTAATGAATTGTTGTTCATCTTACTGCCAGTTGATTCCTTTGGTTTTTAATGCATTGCTATTCCCCTTTGTAGGTAGCTCTGCCTAAAGACACTGAAAAATTAACAATTTTCTCTAAATAGAATGCATGACTTAGGGTATCACACACAAATATAAGTGAAATTAACCATGTTGCCAGGTGAGTAGTGACCTTTTGCAGTGAACCCTCTGAGAAAGTACTATACTCCTGTACATGAAGTTGGTCTAGAAAGGATACAATCTGCTTCTGCTTTTCCTAGCAGATGCTATAAGTGAACCTAATGGTTATTTAATGTCTGGTGGAACTACCCACTTGCTCTCTTAGTGTTGTCCGTGACACTGGAGCCACTGACTTCTCATAGTTAAAACTAGGTGAGCATTCAGCTACTGAAAGGATTTTTTGGCTTTGTGGCCTTTTGCTTTATTTTTCAGAAACTTAGAGTAACTTTTGTTTTATGAAGCAATTGTTTAAATACTATTTTTTACCACTGGCTTTTGTGGCAAGTCTAATTTTAGACCTTGACCACTTAACTACCATTTTACTAGCTTTCCTTTTAATAGAACATAGAAATGGCATGGGCTTTATTTTCTGCATCATCAAAGCACTGCACCTTCCAACAGAAGCAGTGTCTAGTCTGCAGTGGGCCAAATGCATCCCCCTGATAGTCCATCTGCTGAATTTCACAGCCAAGAGGAATTTCATCACCTACCGGTAAACAGTGTTTTACAGAAAGAAGTGTTTTCTTTTTTTTTTTCCTAATGCTTGCCTAATCAATAGGCCTTGGAAGCAATTAAAAAAAAAATGCTGCTGCTTTAATAGACCCTATGTAAAGCTCTAAACAAATGTGCTCCTTTTGCTGGTTATATATTGAGGGGTTTTTGTGTGATAAAAAAAAAAAGAAGAAAAAATTCAAATAATTTCCCCGTAACCAGTAAGGGTGAAGTCAAAATACTGATATACTAATCATAACTAGTATATTAATACTGATATACTAACATAAACTAGGGAAAATTAGAGAATACTGTCAGGTCTACAGAAACAAGTCCCATTCTAGTTGGGATTCAGGAATTGCATTTATTTAATAATTTGCGCCTCTTTTAAAAATCAGAAATAATTATAGGGATTAGTTAGCAGTAACAAATAAAAAGTGCATTTAAAATTAACCTGACAGGGCATTTTTTTGTCATACTGACTGATGTGTACAGTCCATTCTTTTAAAAATTCAAGGAAGCTTATTTGAATTGTAAATTGGCAACACATTCATACTGAAGTCTTATTGTGTGATAGTGTGACAAATTACAAATGGAATATTGGCCAGGCTTCCATTTCTTGCATTTTTTTCCTAGTTTCTGCCGCTATTATCATTAATCTGTTTTACAGAAGCTCTATAGCGGATGGTTCTGGACATGGAAAGTACATTAAGTTTCATTGTTGGCTGTAGCAAGACTCTGTGTGGCTTCGGTGACCTGTGACTTCTCCTATTGGTTGTAATTCAGTACAGTTGCTACTAGGTTTGCATCCTGCTGTGTGTGGACTTAAAGGGATTCTGGCTTACTTTATGCCTGACAGCTCATGTCATAAGTATTGGGTTACAGAGCTTTTGCTAAATTGTGTTAAGAATATCTTTAGAAATGGTGCTGGAATGCGGTCCTTTAAAAAAACTAAGTGTATACAAGTAAATCTTTAAGAACCCGTTATTGGAAGTAAAGTGAATTCTCCCTTTTTAAGTCTTAAGTGAATGTGTAAGAATGTTGGAGATGATGAAATGCAGTGATGTCATGTACTACGAGGCATTGTTTAATTCCTTTGCAATTTAAGATTTAATGTTTTATCCAATGGGAAAGTAATGGGGAGTTACTCCAGTGTATCTTTGTTTCCTGCAGCCCCAGGCCCAGTGCTGGGGGTGTTCCTCCCTGGGGCTGATTGTGCTGGAGCAAAGGTCAGACAAACAAGGAATGGTGCTCAGGATGCAATTTAAGGAGGGACTTGGAGAGTGCGTTATGGTGTAGTGAGAGAGAGAGGGAAGGAAAGAAAGAAAGAGAAAGAAAGAAAGAGCAAAAGAGAGAAAAGAAAGAAAGAAAGAAAGAGCAAGAAAGAAAAAGAATATTAAAAGAGACCAAATCAATTACTGGCAGCAGCCCTTTCTGCTGCTACTCACCACCTGCCTTTCGTATTAGTTCATTTTGTTTCTACCCTCTTAAGGGTGATCTCCTACTATCAGACATTTCCTACCAGAGCTTAAGTTGACTAATTTATGCCAACTCACTGCAGTTTTGCAATATGTTCTGTGAAACACAAAGGAAATAAGCTTCTGGGTATTTCTGGCTTGATTTTCTTTCACTGTATGTGCTTTTAATGGTATCTCTGATTTCTTTGCGTTTGTCTTGCACTTTGCAAGCTGTTCAATCCCCATCGTCTCTGACTTTATTTATGTTTTGTTTAGGTTTTGGAACTGGTGAACTAGGAAATTCAGGCCACAGTTTTACATATAAGTAAAGATGCATTTTTTTTATTGTTGTTTTGCATCATGTTGTGTTCACTTCTGGCACCTAATAGAGCAGAAGACGTAGGTCTGTACTGTTCCTTCAGTAACAGGCATCAAACCAGTGCAGCTGGTCTGGGTTTTTCTTGCAGTGAGGGAAAGAAGGGTGATGGGTGGTGTTCTTAGGAAGGGTGTTCACCTGGTGTCTGAATTGAGCTCTGAAATTGCTTCTCATTCCTCTGTAACCAAAGTACCTGGAAAAGGTGTATCAATAAATACCTAGAATTAGGTGGGGTAAATGCAGGTCAAAATACAGTCATGGAGAGCGTACATGCTTAGTACCTGAAGTGTTGTTTAACAAATGGTGTTTCATCTTCAGGTGCCAGGTACACTGGTCCTTAAGAGCAATTGTGGGAACAGAAGAACAGAAAGAGTGGTAAATATTATGGCTTTTTCTGTCTTCAAACAGTTGTGTGAGTCTGAGTCATTTAATTTGCCTGTGCATCATTTTATCCAGCTAGAAATTGAATGTTTTCCTTACAGTTCTCCCAGAGTTTTCATTCTAGCATAAAAGCATCAAAGTAATAAAAATTTTTTTTTCATATCCTTGCAAATGAAAATTGCAGAGCCTTGGAGGCCTGTTAATTTATAAAAGCTGAGGATCTGGTCTAGAACAGCCCAATGTGGTTTAATTTGCAGACAGTCAGTGTTAAGTATTCTTTGACTAGGCTGTCCATTGAAATTTCTGCATATTTACTTGTCACTCTTCCAAGATTACTACTATTTTGGATTTTTCCTACCATTCGTTTTGAACAAAGACAAGGAAGTATCTAATAGATTAAGGGGAAGTCTAGTAACATGGTTCAGTGGACTAATACTTTAATCTGTGAGACCCTAAGATCAAGTGGACTCAATTTCAAGCCCTGCCACTATTAATTTAATCATCAGTAATGTTGCAGGTATTGAGAGCCTGGAGTCTGCAGGTGTTTGCTGTTGCAGAAACAAGCAGCACCTTTGCCCTCCTGTAATGCAGTCCTTAATGCAAAAAGACATCTTCCAGATTTAAGGCATGTCCTTTAGAATGATCCTGCCACAGTAGATCATTAGGTTGATCTTTTCTAGGGTTTCAGGAGTTGTAGTTTTGCATCCAGCATAAGAATGACTGGTACAGGTCTTTATGATGATTTTATGTATAATTCTAATACTGCATGGGAAACACTTGCGTTTATCGCTTTTGCTAAAAGTTCACTTTAATAGAGTCTCTTGGGTCACCTTTAATAAACTTATGTCAGAGTTGCTTCAAAATCAATTGACTGATCAGTTTCACAGATGCCAGATGGGCGAAAAGCAGGCTCCTGAAAGATGACAGAAAGTTGTGCAGAAGTTTAAAACTAGCAACAACTTAAGAAACACTTGTGTGGTTGTAGGGTGCTCCTGTAAATTCTGTTGATTTTTTGCTTGCTAGACCCCATTTTTACCTGATTTGAATAACTTTTTGTCTAGTTAGTTGCAAAAATATGTAAGCGTGAGGGCTTGCATGTATATTTTGAACATACATTTAAACACCTCGTGCTTCAGTCTGTTGCTTTTCTATATGTCATGTCTCTGTTAACACATGCAGACTTGTGAATTTTGCGTGTGAATAGCAAAATTCTGAGAGTATAGTAAGATAACTTCAGGAAGTCTACATAATGGAAAACATTAGCTTTTGACAGACATTTTTTTTTCTGTGCCGTTTCTGAGCTTTCCCAAGTAGTTATTTGGCTATTCACTATTCTTGTTTGTGAGCAGATGCAATAATACTTACCTGTTTTTTAATATACAATATTATTTCCTTTGGGAAAAAGATATATTTGAAATACTTTGAAAGGAATAAACAGCAAGACTTGTAATGAGGTGTTGCTATTTTAAGTGAAACGGGTTTCAACCAACAGCAGCCTGTCCTTCTTCTCAGCTTTTTGGAGACTGCTGCACATGATGAAAAGTTTAACTTGTCAAGTATATATTTAGATGTAGAAATCGGAAAATCAAGCTCCACGAGTGATAATTATCAGCACCTGGAAGTAATTTGTACTAGAGAGTTAAACACGTTTTCCCTCTCTGCAGATCAGGAGTTTTCAACCTCCCAGTCACTGGAATACTCCCCTCAGTTTACAGTGACATGGGTTGTGGTTCATTCCCACTAGTAAACATGGCACCGAGCAATTAGATTGTCGTTAGAAGATGAACATTAGCTTTGTAAAATAGGATTAAGAATAAGCTGAGAACAAGTGATCAGCTAATGTGTGCCGCTCATAAGTAACACTGTACACACAGGAGACCATGGAGAGCAATGGAATTCCCTTCCACTGGCCTTCAGTAGTCACTGGCTCAGATTCTGGTTTTCTTTTAATTTTATAGCATTTGTACTCCAGAACTACAAAAACTTTCTAATGGCATAAAAGTTCCTCCTCCTCCAAAGTGTAAAGTAGTAGGATGCTGTTGAGCTGGAAGCTCTACAAAGACAAGAATGAATTTATTCTTCTGACCTGTAGGAAGGCTGCACCTGAAACAGGCTATTCCCGTGTCCCTCCTCTGTTTCCTCCTTATCTGTGTGCAGATACCATCTAAACAATTCCTCCTGTATCTTCAATGCTGCAGTGTTATTGCCTGGTTGAATATAATCTTTCTGTACTGTTTTAAAATTAATATGGGTGAGAGAAGGCACTACCAGAATAAACCATGTCTATGTATACATTTTCTTGGTGAGGGCAGCAACATTGCAATGCATACAGAAAAGAAATACCCTTCACAGGTGTTTGGTTTTGAAATTGCAGAAAAGAGGTATCATCTGTATTACTTGGAAAAGGGGCAGAAATGTAGTAAAAATTCATGTAAACAAAGTTCATGTAAGTTAAATGTTTAGTAGACATTGTTGTAAGTATTGCATCATTTTTATAAATTCCTATGAAGTACAAGAAGTAACATGCTAATAATATTTTAAATTATTTAATATCTCTTTATATACTGTTTATGAAATGATTCTAATGCTGTCAACAATGAGGTTCCACAACAAGATAGAAGCTTTTGGTAAGATTTTTTTATTTTTATGGAAGTAGATAGCAAATAAAACAAAGAAGGAAAATACAATCTATCTCTAGAAGAGTGCTTGTAAGTGCTTGCTTGAAAGTAAATGAATTAGTCCAATATTTCATTCTCTGAGAATGATGAGTTACGCAGAGTAACTAAATCATGGGCTTTTAATTGTTACTTTCTTAGTTTAGTATAAGAAAATTTCGTATAATTATGTTTATTGGATAGTAAAGATTTAGCTTAATCTAGGAAGTGTATAATGGAAATATAATTAGGCAAGAAAAATTGATATTAAGCTTACGTAATTTTCTTTTATCATGCTAAATGCTTCTGCCATTAAACTCTACTGAAATTTTTAAGTTTAGAATTTCATCAGTTTTAATATGTTTCAGTTAAATGTCTGCCAGCTTAAGACCATCATATATAGTTTTAAAATGAGAGATATAAACATCAGTTGAACTACTCATTTGAATACAGTTATGCTAAGTAACTGTATATGAATACATATGTAAAGTATTTGGATGAACTGGTATTATAGAAAGCTGGTAAGTTCAGATACCTGAATTTCAGAAGCATTGAATACTACAGTCGTGCAGTGGTGGATATGCACTGTGTTCTACAGCTCTCATTAAATTTTTACTGGGAAGTAATTGGAAAAAGGTGGCATGTGGAAATGACTTTTCTTCACAAGCTGTCTCTTTTCATATGATTCAGTCTGAATTAAGTTTAGGATTGTATGGCTTGGACATTTTCTGAAATACTTCTGTTGTTGATTTGCCAAACCCTTCCTTCTTGCTTGCTCTCTTGCTTGCTCTCTCGCTTTCTTGCTTTCTTGTTTTTTCTTTAAGAGAAAAAGAAACAGGGAGAAAAAAGGGGGATGGGAAGACATGAAGGAGAGATTGAATTTGGGAGTGATCTTTCTCTTGTTACATGATGTGAAGCATGTGTGGAAAATGTTTTCATCTTCAGAAGTCATTTGCCCCATGCAGAGAATGCTTGAAATGAAAATAACTTCCCAAATTAAAATAGAATGTGTAGTTTTTTATTTACAGACACACAGACATAGTCACTCTTATACACACAGCCAGGACGTACAAGGGAATGCATTTCATTTGGTGCTTGATTCTTGACAAATTTCACATTTATAAGATGCTGTTTGGTAAACTTCAATACAGAATTACTTTATTTCATCAAAAACATTGAGGCTTTTATTCCACTTTATGAATTGATACTAGCTCACTGTATGTGGATTGTATTTCATGTACATTCACATTCAATCACACCTCCTCTACCTCTGTCTTTTTAAAATGTCTTGAGAAGCTAACTGGGTGACCCTCCTTCATGGAGTTGCAAATATTGTCTTTTTCAGTCAGTTAATTATTGATTAATAACTCCGCCTTTTACTCTCATTTTAACTAGCATTTTTTGCATCTGGTTGAATGTTTTCTTCTCTTACTATTATTTGTAAAATTTGAGAACCAAATAGTTCCAGTCAAAGCTTTTAGCATCTGGTCAATGGGATTGGGAGCTTGGATGCCTCATGTACCACATCTCCAAGCTGGGTGTTCTGGCTGGAATAGGTATTTCCTTCCAGAATCACAGAGGTGTCATGGGACCAGTATTCCTGCTATTTTTGGAAGCCATTTAATGCCTGTTGTAGTCCAGTGACAAATAGCCTTCTTGGCTGTTTTCAGCTGGCCCAGCTTCTTCAATTAATCTTGCTTTAATGTCACACTTCAACTTCTGCAATTGTTCTCTGGCTTTCCACGCTGAGGAAAGTTTGTGTTTGTGTGACAGTCTGGCTGCTGACATTCACTGTGTGCCATTTGCACTACTTTAAATGCACAGGATTCCTATCTTTGCCTGTCCAGGCTCTTGTTGACTTTGAAAGAAAAGGAAAAGGAAAAAAAGACCACGTTACTTTGATAAATACGGAGTGCAAAAGATAGTGTACATTGAAACAGAATGTTCCTATATTTCCTGAGCAAACTTTGGTATCTAACTTCACATAGAAAATTCTCACTAGTTTACAGTTATTGCATTTAAGATTTTTTCTGACAAAGCTTCAGATTTTTTGTAAAGCAAGGTTTAATAGGTAAAAAGTAAATGCAATAGTATATGGTTATTATCTTGTAACTCTATCAAATCTGGCTGAAGGCTCAGGTTTTCTGTACAGAGCAAGAAGATAACTTCAAAAGCTCAAACATTTTGTAGTTTGGAGAAGCAGTCAACTGAGAGAACTTGAAGATCAAAGTGAGAATATCTGATTTTAATGATGCAGAACATATGCTTCACCAAAAACCTTTTGGATTAAAAACATTAATGTAATCAAAGAGAACTGAACTCTTTGTTTGGATCCAAGAGCTCTGTGTTGAAGCACTCTGCACAATATCCTATAGTGTGCTGTTACAGTAGTTGTGTATAAGAAGTGGGTTAAAGGAAACTTAAGAGAAAACTGAAGCTGGTGCTCAGCAATTTTTATTCTGAAGATCTAAAATATTTTTTGTTGAAGAGCCCTGAAGAGTGTTGAATCTGCAGATAGACATAAAAAGCAGGATTGTTCTCTGGGAACCTGATTAGCCTCATTCAAAACTGAGAATCCAGCAAGTTCCTCTGGAGACTTATTTTATTTACAGAGAATGAAAAAAAAGCAAAACTTAAGAAAAAAACCCACATAAACACAGAGATAGCTGCAAGAGGGAAAAAATGCCCAAGGGTGTAAGAGTTTCCTTTCATTTCAGTTTAGTAAAGGGAGATAATGTAGTGACCATGCCTGGACAGAACAGTATTGATAAGATCAATTTCATGAATTAAAAAATATATTAATTGAATGACAATTATAAAGAAAAAAAAATTACTTCACAAGGAAGATAGGTAACAATTCTGTTTGGCAGTAGCTTTTCAGTCTCTTCCAAAGTCCCTTCAAAGCAATGGAAGTTTTTCCATTGATTGCAGTGAGTTTGGATGAGAAACTGTAGGAAAATACAAAATGCATTTGAAAGTAAGCATCAAGAATAACATATAGAGTGTGTTGGTTTCATATGTATGTAACTGTATATATCTGTCTGTATTTGTGGAGTTTGATGATTCTTGTAAGTCTCAACTCAGGATGGTCTATGATTCTATGAAGAATTGTAGGCATACACCATTATTTGGATTTCTTCTTTTAAACATACTCTGGAAGCACCAACTCAGTCACAGTTGCCACTTGCCAGAAAAAAACTACTCTTACTAATGTAGAAGTGTACTTTTTTTCTCCTTACCATCACTAATATCTGTTTTACTGATAGCTCTCAGTTCTTATTTGTTGTGACATTGCTGTTTTATTCTATTTCTCTTAGATAGTTGAATCTTTCTGACATGTTTCTTGGAAAGCCTTAGAGGAAGAAAGGGCTGTTCCCCCTTTCCTAAAGCTAATAAAGATAACTGTTTAGGTTGTTTTTTTCCTACCACCCTGTTGTTAAAATTTGATTTAGGCCAGTGCCAGAATAGTGTAAATGGCTGGAGCTCTATTGGCCTTGACAAAACTAGAAAGTATAGGATCCAGCTCTGAACCTCCATATTTGTCTAAGTAGAAGCTGTGCTTCTTATGCCACCACTGGTTTCTTTTTCTGTGGTACTAAAATCATTCTACAGTCACAGAAGCTCACTGAGGCCAGTCAGGTAGAAAACCAGTTAATAGAAATGTTCAGCACATTTTTTTTTTTAATTGAAGCAGTGTTTTTTGCTCTGTGCTGTGACTTTCAAGGTTAAGGAGTAGCAAAATCACCACAAGTTCCATTTTACATTTACTGGATCGTTCTGCATTTGATCTTTTGAGCTGTCCTTGCCTCGAATAAACATTTTTTGCAAACAAGCTAAAGCAAAACAAAAAGATCCCTTTGATATTTAATAGCTGAACATCCCTGCATGTGAAACTGGGGTCATCATGAGATAGAGGTGAACTGATTTTCAGGCACAAGGCTTATTTCAGAGGGAGGCCAGGTTTGCAAGCTGTTGTGTGTAAACAGAAAACCCACAGGGTTACTCCTCTCCCTCTGTTCTTCATTGCTGGCTCTGTTGTGACTGAGATTAACAGACAGCTGAGAGCAGATACACTACTACAGGTTCCGCTTTCTTCTGCCTGCCATTCTCCAGGACCGTATGTGATAAGTTGTCAGGAAAGCAGTGTATTGCACTTTGGAAGATATATTACTTATATATGGCAGCCACTGTTTGAGAGCAAAACTCTGCTGTGAGGACTTGGTGAACCCTCTTCTAATCCTGGAAGAATTTTTAAACTTCCTATCAATGGGACTCTTAATGTAACAGGGCAGATCAGGGCTCTGATAGTATTTCTGTTAAGAGGGATTATTTTGTCTTGCATTCTGGAAATCTGAGAAAAGTCCAGTTGCAAGAATCCCATCAATCAATAATTTCAGATACTTGCTAACCTTTGTAGTGACAGATTTTCAGTGTCTGCTGTGTCAGGCTGACAAGATACGTTCTTGTCATACAGAGGAGCTGAAGACATTGGCTTGTCTACCAAGACCGTATGTGAAGACCTCATGAAGCCTTCTGCAGTCATAGTGGAGTCTGTTCCAGAGTCTCAGTGACCACATCTTTGTAGTCACTTTTTGGTGATGTGTAAAAACACTTTGCTCATAGGAGGCTGGATGCTCAGATTGCTGTGAGTTTTCTGCCATCCATCTCCCTTGGAATTAGAAGTCAGGGTCTTCCTTTCCAAGATGCCCAACAGCTGTTTCTTCAGGTGGTCACTGACTGCTGACCAGTGAGTGTATCTAATATATCATTCTTAATTGAAAACAAGTGTCAAGTTTTTGACAGATAGTATGGGATTTAAGGGTAGATTTTCAAAAGCAAAAATAAGAGCTGTGTGTTTGTGCCTGAAGTAACACATTTTTTAAACTGTGAGTTAATTCAGCACCCATAAAATCTGACTGCATCTCAGGTGTCAGTGTGCAAAACCAGCAGTGTTGCTCTTGTTCCTCTGGCCTGGGATGGCAGTGGCAGGTTGGCACCCTGGACTCTGGGCAGGCTCACTTCTCCTTGATGAAGCCTGTTGTGCTGTGCCACCTTTCTCAGGTCTTGATTTTCCAGGTTGCATATCTGCTTATGAATGTATGTCTGATTGCTTTTACTCTAATAAATCCTGCTAAGTATTCATCATCCCCTTATTTAGCCACTTGTTTACATTAAAATGAGATTTAGGTGCAGCAAAAGAAAAATAGCAAGATTTTACTTGATGAAAAGTAAAGAGGAGATAATGGAATTTGTGAGACTTTGTACTTCGATGTTGGGTAGGTCATCAGATTAGACAGTGAATCCAAAATACGATTGTGAGAAGGAATCAATGCATTGTTGCACCGCTAAAGCAGTATTTTCCCTGTTCACTAGTTACTTCATCTAATTTACAAAATATATAGACATGGGGGTAAATTTACTGCAATTGCCAGTGAAACCACTCAAGGAGTCCCATAAGAATGTAAGAAGAGCACAGTTCCTTACAAAAGTGAAATAGCAAAAGCCCAGTTAATCAGTGGTTCTTTGCAGCTTTTAGACCAGAACTGGCATGCTACCAAATGGCCCTCAGAAGAGGCCTAAAACAGCTCAGGAAATGATTTAATGGGCACCTGGTCACAGATGTGTTCCTGCCAGACATACTGTCTGCAGTGGTGCATCCCAAAATGGCCCTACAGGGTCTGAAATGCAAGAAACGTACACAAAAATTCTCTTCAGATTTGGGGAGGCAATAAAAGAAACAACAAAACCCCCAAAGCCAGAAAAAAAAATCAGTTGCATAGTCTTCCTAATGTCTTAACTTTCCTGTAAGTCATGCTGGCAAGTGCCCTTGTTCTTGCTGACATTTTGGTCAGCATTTCATCATTTCTCTGTTCCTTTGTCAAATCAGGCTTTATTTTCTTTATCTTGATGTCCACTTAATTCTGATTGTTGCAAAATAGCAGGAAGTAAAGTCTCCTGGTCCAGTATGGTTGCAGGTGTTCACCAAAACCCATCAAATCTGCCAGTGGCTGATCCTGGGATATAAACTACTAACAAATTGCCCGATTTTGCTCTGCCCTTTTTTTGAGTGCTTATGGCTGAACAATGATTTTGTTCTCCTCTTCATGCTGTTTGGTGTACAGTTATTGCTCATAAATTTAGCACCAAGCTACTCACATTGCCCAGGTGATGGAAATCTGCAGTTAGGAATGTTAGTATTATTGATGTTCCCAGCCAGGTTTTCAGATGGAACATGAGTTGACGAAGTAGCTCTGATTTTCTTGCATAATTTCTTTCTGCCATAATTAGATCTGATTGTTCTGATCTTTGCACGTAGTTTAGGAGCATATGTAAGGTCATTGGCATTTCAGAAGCTCTGGCTAATTTGAGTTTTTAGGAAAATGTTTAGAAATATGAATTTGTATAATCATCTAAGTTAAGAATGTTTCCATTTGGTTAATTTTGAAGTTTCTGCTGTGATGAGACTTTAGTGAGGTTGATTTCACATTTCTGGTAGGAACTTTTAGGTAATAAACTAAAAAAATAAACTAGAAAAAACCCTCAAGAAATATGAGACATATTTTTAGATAATAGACTGAAAGGAGTGTTTCTTAAATCCTTAAAAATGTAAATATTTAAATACAGTAGAATTTCCGTAATTGCCTTTACTGATAATTTTTAAAATAACCTAAATAAGAGTTAATTTGCAGGCCTGCTTAGGACTTCATTAATGTTTATTTCTAACACTTCAGCACATTCCAGGTGTGGTACGTATTACATGCCTTCCTTACAACAAATTATTCCTTTTCCTAACCCGTCATCTTCATGACAAGAACAGATGCATGTGAGTCCTGCCTTTCCCACCTCCATGTCAGCAGTGCTTACAGAAATGACTGCAGCTAAGTGCAGTGAGGAGCTGCCTTGCATGATGTTTGTCCTTGGCAAATATTTAAAGAGGACCTCTGAGTTTGGTGGAAACAACTGCAGTTAAATTTTTTGTGACACTTATGGAACACTTTAGGGTGAAATTTATCTTGGCCAATGATAATGTTCTGATTTTAGTGGTAGATTTAGTCTACCACTTCATTTAGTCTAATTTCAGTGAATTAAATGAATCCACTTGATGATAAACTGATCAGGGGAGGCATCTATAGAAGATGGTCCCACTCTGGGCCAGGTGGTGTGTTGGATTCTCTCCAGTACATGTCAGACACCTACAGTCTACAGTAGGTGGAGATGTAAAAGGAAGCAATACATGCAAGACAAAAAGCAGAAGTGTGCTGTGCTTTATCATAGATACTTGTAATTTATCCTGTTTTTGTACATTCTTCTACTCATCCATATCTGTGTGAATCTGTTTGCCCCTCAGCTGTCTTCCAGGGTTCAAGAAGGGTCTCTATTCAGTCTGTCCTGTCTCCAAATTACAAGACTGAGGCACAGAGAAATTGTCGCTTTTCATTTCTGTCTTTTGGGTTTAGAGGATGATACAAATGTTTTAGTCTCTTACAGCAAGCTGTAGGATGCATAGGACTGACTGTTGCATCATTCAGATGGAAAAACCTCATTTTGGGTTAGGAGCATCTAGCATTTCCTCTAATCTGCACAGTACTTCACATAAAACCCAGAGTAAGCTGTCTGCATGGAAAAGCTCATATAACTCTATTTTTTGTGAAAGGCAGGTAGGGAAGTGTGAGAAACAGAGGAAAAGGATATTATAATTTCTTTCTCCCTTAGAACCCTTTTAAAATGGTTTCCTGGTAACACAAACCCTTGGTGCGGCAGATGGGGTTTATGAGAATTAATTGTAATAATACTGTATACAACTGTCCCAAATGTTTTCAAAACCCATTTCCTCCTCTTTATTTTTTTCTGATGTCTACTTCAAGAGCGTGTCATAAATAAATATAGCAGGAATATTTCTACCTGTAAGTAACAGAACTGATTATAGTTTTCACTTTCACAGAGCAATAAGTAAGGGTATTTAAAAGTGGACTTGGCTGCACATACCATTAAGAGATTACTGTAAAGGAAAATGCTGCACTGCTGCAATAGGGTGGGCTGCTTGCCCAGACTGCATGTTTTGGTCTGCCACCTGTGATTCCCTGGGACACTGAGAAATGACGCTGGGGATAGGGGTGGAAGAAATCACTCACCACAATTTGATATGATCACATTAACACGATGAATACGGAGTTCTTTTGCTGTTTCACAGCTGCTGCTCACATGGTGCTGGGAGCTGAGTGCTTCTCTGCACCATCTCTAGCACTGACTAATGGGAGAAGAAGTAAACAGAGCACAACCCATTTTGAAGGTCCATGTTTATACTGTATCTTGGTAGGGAATATCTCATTCAGGAGTCTCAGTAACCTAGAAAAACTAGGCAGATGTGTGTCTCCATTTCAGAATAAAGGCATAAACTGTGTCTGAGTGTTTTTCCTATCATGTGGCTCCTTTTGGGAGCACTCGTACTTTTGCTTCAGTTTGATCATTCTAGAAAGGTGAGAATTTAGACCTCCTAGTAGCTTCATGTGAAGTTGACGACATTCATCCTTGTTGATGGGGAGACCATAAAGCTGTAAATATTGTGACCAAATGAAGCATCCCAAAACAAACCCAGATTTTAAAACATGGTCATCTGTATATAGGCAAATAGCAAACCCATGCACAAGACTAGCAACTAAAAAACTTACTAGGGGAGGGAGGATTAAATTGGATTTTGGGGAGAAATTTCTTCACTGAAAGGGTAGTCACGCATTAGAATAGACTGCCCAGGGAAGTAGTGGAATCACTGTCCCTGGAAGTGTACAGAAAATGTGTAGATGTGGTGCTTTGAGATATGGTTGATGTGTTGGAAGATACTGACCTGTTGGAGTGAGTCCAAAGGAGGCCACAAAGTTGATCAAATGGCTGCACCACCTCTCCTATGAAGACAGGTTGAAGGCATTGCGGCTGTTCAGTCTGGAGAAGAGAAGGCTTCAAAGGAGACCTTAGAGCAGCTTTGCAGTGCTTAAAGAGGGTCTACAAGAAAGATAGAAAGGGACTTTTCTCAAGGGCATGTAGTGATAGGAGAAATGGCCTTAAGCTGAAGGAGGTTAGGTTAAGATCAGATATTACAAAGAAAAATTTTACTGTAAAGATATTGGGGCATTGGCACAGGTTACCCAGTGGGGCTGTGGATATCTCTGAGGTGTTAAAGGCCAGGTTGGATGGGGCTCTGAGCAACCTGGCCTAGGGAAAGGTGTCCCTGCCCATAGCAGAGGGGGTTTGGAACTGGATGGTCTTCAAAGGCCCCATCCAACCCAAACCATTCCTAGTTCTATGGTTTAGTGGTGGACCAGGCAGTTCTGAACTAGTGACTGGGCTTCATAATCCTAGAGGGCTTTTCCAGCCTAAGCATTTCTATGATTCTGTGATTTCTAGCCCTCTTTTTTCCTAACTTGTGCACCTTATTGTCTTTCCTTTCATGTATATGAAATTGTTTATCTGTGTAATAGCTCCTGTTTCTGAAATAATAAATTGACAGAAACAAATAGAGCTCTTGTCTTTCCAAAAATTTTCAGTGATACCTTGTCTAATATATTATTAATAGAAACAAGAGACATTTCTCAGTTAAAAGGCAGTGCAGTTGCTTGGCACCTTCGATGATAATACAGTCTTAGAAATATGAAGGATACCGAGGCATGTGCAACTGAAACTTAGTTATGAGGAATTTGAATTAGAATATAATCACAGCTTCAGTATCAGCTGCAGTGGGAGCTGCACAGGGAAGGGGCATTTTTTTTCTGCCATGCTTTTCTGGCAAGGTTAGGTGGGATAGAGGACACAGCTTCTGGGATGCACATGTACTCTGGAGCTGTAAAAGCACCTTTTAGAACTGAAACCGAAAGAAATGTGACCCATGGTGCCTGGTGCAGAAGCAGTGCAGCGTGGCAGGGCAGAGCACAAACAAAGGAGGGTTGAGGCCCACAGCAGACACTGCACAAATGCTGCTTGGAATGTAGGAAGAGGCTGCTGGCAAAGCCCTACGGTCCCAGAGACCACCTTGAGAACAAGGGATTTTGTAAATTGGAAGCCTCATGGACAAATCATTCAAAGGCTAATATTGCAGAGAGAAATAAATGCTTCTGTGAAGTGTGTTTTTGCTTAAATTTGTAGGAGAGATATTCAGAACACCATTTTTTTTCTCTTTCTGCATTCAAACTTTGCTCTATGAGAGATAATTAAGCATCTTTTGTGAATTTGCTTCAGGAAATATGAAGTTATTGGTGTGATATGTGCTTTATTGGCTTCTATAAGCAATTAAAAAAATCTAGATTTAGGCATTTTGTTTGTTATTATTTATTAATAGGGTTAACTATAGCTGTGAGCCATGGAGATTAGTATGTGATTTTCTAAGCTTGCATTGATTGATTATGGTAATATATCTTAAGAAGTACGACTTAACTGAATTTTTTGATATTTTGTGGGTTTGTTTTTTTGGGGTTTTTTGGCCCAGAATTTATGATCTATTTAATTTTATACCAGGAAGATTTTGAACTTCTATTTATTGCTCGTATTTTTTTGTCTGACTAGTATAAAATTTTTAATTTAAACAATTTTTTAAACTTTGATGGTTTACACTTAAATGTAAACTTGTGTGTAGGACAGGTCACGAACTTCTCTCTGTATCCATGTAGAAAACAGAGGATTATAGGTTTTCCTATTTCAGCTTGCCTGGTGTGTCCTCAGGCATCATGACTGACCTGTGTACATGCCTTCTAGGTGGTATCAGTAGCTTGTGCAAGTGCTTGAATTAAAAAATACTCTTGTAAAGAAGAGTAATATGCAGACATGGTCCATCTCTTTACCTGCTGCTGAGATTTTTCCACTAGGTTCAAGTGCAATGAGGCTTTCGTGTGATTTTGAACCTTGGCTTCGCTAAGTTGTGATGTGAGAAGGTTACCTTATTTTGTAGGAAATATAAAAGTGGACGAACTGGCCTTCCCTTCTTACTCTGCCCTGATCTGCTGTTCTCAGGAGCAGTGTGGTTGGCTTGTGTAGCAAAGGTACTGGGGTCTCCTCTCATGCATTAGCTTTGCTGTGGACAGCGGCCTTTGCACCAACGATGGGAAGAAGTGGAGTTGCCATAATGATGTTCAACAGCTTCTAAAAAAATAGAGGAAAAAAAAGGCAGTCTTTGTTTAACAATAATTCAACTTATACCTTATTAATTTGCTTCCTGGAAAAAAACAATTTTTCCAGAGAAAACCTATGCATAGGAGTCACATAAATATTTTTGCATACATGCATGCACAGGATCCAAATGTAAAAATGCTGCACCTGTGATTTTCTCTAATTGTTGAGGCCATTTTAACTATTGAGTTGTGCAGATACACCTGCCTCTGCCATTAACTTGTTTTCCAGAGTATGCTGTCCATCTGCTTCAAACTGTCTAAATGCATGCTTGGCTTCATTACTTGCTACTACAAATCAAATAATAAGGGATAAGTGCCTTCATGACACAGCCTGGTTCACATCCCAGGTACATTTATTTATTTCTAGCAGCTGGATGATGCTTCTTAAGTTGGCCTGGTTATTAATATGGATTTATATAGTTTCTACGTGATTATTTTGCAGATGTCCTCTTGTCTTTCTCTCTTCTGTCTTTCTATCTGTGTGTCTTTTTCTCTCTTGCTTTTTTTTTCTCATGCTTTTTTTGAGTGGGAATTACTTTCATATTTAATTTTACTTAAAAAATAAGGCAAATACATGTAGTTCGGAGGTTGCACAGGTTAGAAATAAGACATTATATATAATAAGTACCTAAGACAGTATATAAGAAATTAGTGCTGTTAAGTGAATTCGTAGTATTTCTGTGTTTCCTGCATGTACTGCATGCAATTTAGGAGTATTTCCCCGTCCAATTTGTAGATACAAGAAATATCCCCAGGTTTTTATCACCTATTAAATAGCACATGGACCTTCCAGTGCTTTCTCATTGTTTCAGGACTTTCATGTTGACTGTCCATCTCTAACACTACCTAAACTGGTCTTTTAGTTATTGGACCAACTTCTTCACTCTTTTCTGAAAATTTTAACAGAGAACATTTTGTTGGCATAAATTGTATTCTGGAGACTGAAACATGCTAACAGATACAACATGTAGGGCTATATGATAAAAGGAGGAGAAACCTGTGTATATTTTAGCAATACAAGAGGAGGTTCATTAGAGAAAACTTAGAGCTTTGGCCATAATTTGTAAGGATATAATAGCAATAGGCATCTTGCTGTTCTTGCTTTGCAAGCAGTGTGACTCAAAAACAATTCCAGCTTCTGCATTGAAATTGGATTAGTGTATTCTTTGTATTAAACATCTTGTGATTCTGTAACCTTTAGAGCTTAAGTTGTTTGTTTAAAACTACTGTCACATTTAGTACTGAGAGAAAAGTTTCCTCATACTAAAAACATTTTAAGAATAAAGTTTCTTACATTTTATTGCCTGTGGCTGTGGGTAAAAGGTTTCAGCTGCAGTTGGTCTAAAAGCACTGTGCAGAAGAAGTCATAAAATGCCTTGCAGCTGAAGTCACCTAAACAGGTTGCTGCCCTAAGAGAAATATTGTTAGTTTGAAGGAGGGATTATGGCACATCCCTTCCATCAAAAAGCATTCCTTCACCCAACTGCATTTACTCCTGATTTTGACTCTTCAGTATGGCCTTAGCCATCTCTTACTGTAATCCTCAGACGATCCTCCTTGGCATCTCTAACAGTTGAATCAAGTTTTGTGTTGATCTTCCTTATTCAGTCAGTCAAAGCAAGCGTGATATTTTTTACTTCTGGCTGCTGACAGTAGCCACTAAATCACTGCAAAACAATGTTTGCTTTTTTGACCCAGTTGCCTACACAGGCATTCTTTGGAACAAAGCAGATACGCTTTTTACTGTGTTATGAAGATAACACAGCTGTATTTGGCAAGGTTGCTCTGGTTTAAATATCAGTGTCTACCAGACTAGAGGATGTCAAAAATGGGAAATAAATATGACCATAATAGATGACTATGTAAACCATGGCTTATCATGAAACATGCAAGGAAAATACTCTGGATCAACAAAGGTTTGGTTTGCTTATGTCAGGCAGCTGATGTATTTAACTTTCTATATTGCTTTGACCTTGGCTTGCATGCAGTATTATTATTGGGTATCACATTCTCTGTCTCTTTTTCAGATACATATTTTGACTCAGTACGAGAAACAGAAAGTGGATTCTACCAAAACTTCATACTTTAGAAACACATAATATTTTGAAATCAGGTGGTGATTTCAGCAGTGGGTTAAATACTATAATAAGAATACATAGGATGGCATTATTTGGGAACAAACTTATCTGTGAGGGTTTAAAATTTTATTCCTGAAATTGATCTTTCTCATTCTGCTTGACTCAAAAAGTCTATGAATTTAGTAGCATGGTTGTTCAGTTTTTCTTTCAATAAGGTAACTTAAAGAAGTGCCAGAATGTATTTTGCTATTTCTCTTCGTCAATTTACATTGACCTACCTCTGAAGTATTGATCTTCCTCTGGTTTGAAGTAGTGTGTATTCTCATGCCTTGTAGGCATTTCATTTTAGCAGTGCTCAAATGGAGGTGAGGTTGTATTTATGAGAAATAATATATTAATAATAAACAACTGTTGGACTATGTGAAGATTTAGCTGTACAGATGGTCCACTGTCCCCCATCTACATTGCAGCCACAGAAAGATGTAAAAAATCCTCAGGGAACAAGAATGCACCCCTTTTATTTACATTTACATCATGGTAATGAAAAGTTGACTGCTCAATCTTAAAATTATAGAATCACACAGTGGGTTAGGTTGGAAGGGACCGTAAAGGTCTTCTGATAATGAAAGGAAGTATTAAATTATTATTAACTTATTAAATTAAATTATTGAGGAGAAATTTGGGCAGTTTGCAGCCTTTTCCACAGAAGAGAGCATTCCTATGCTGTTAAGGTGCAGTGGCTGTTTTTGATTTTGTTTTTCTTTTCAGAGAATGCATATATTTCTGCTGGATCTGTCCACAGCTTGTGTTAACACAGATCTGTTCCAGTGATTTGAATACTTGCTGACCTAAGACAGCATCTAGGAATATCTATCTAAATGGTAATAAGAACCTTGAAGGGTAATCCATGATAGTGTGCAAAATACTCAAAATCTTTGGCAGTTTGGTTTTGTCTCATTCTTATTACTAAAACCAAGTAAATCCATGAGTTTCCAATAGAATTAATCTAGAGAAATAGGAAAGAATTTGACAGTAGTTTCTGCCAGGCAGCATTACTATTATCATAATTTCTGGTGAGTTTGACAGTTATATACAAATGTATATATTTAACCAGGGCTGTTGAACAATCAAACCCTGATAACAAAGTGAGCTCAGGCTGGAAAGTTAATGAGAGCTTTCTGCAGGCCCTGGGCCCTTCTTTATGGCTCTCATTGTAGTGGGAGTGAGGAAATTTTACCTAGAGACAGTACTAGAGCTGTTAGAATATAATTTTGGTACAGAAGCTAAAAGAGAAAGAATCTGGGTTTTTTTCTGAATTTTTTTTGAAACGTAAAAAAAATATGATCAGGAAAGTAAATTTTAAAAATAGTATCACTTGAAGCTGTGAATTTATGAAGTTAATTCATCCCTGCTACTGGCTTGTGTAAAATGTTAAGTGAGCTTAAACAGACCAAATTATTTTCACCCTGTGTTCTTGAATCAAAAAATGGGAAATGCAGTGCTACTGCATTAGTATAAAATGTGGAGTGCTAGTTTCAGTGCAGTTGGAAGGTATTAAAATTTCCAATTTCTACAGTTAAAATGTTATCAAGAGTAGAAGAAAACATACTTTTTGTTATCATATTGCTTGCTGTCAGCAATTGCTTTATTTTTCAGTTTAAAAAACCTCCAAGATCTATGGATTTTGAATACTTTCTTCACTAAAATTTATCTTTTGATCCATGCTTCGCTCCATTATTGGGACAGGCTCTTAGAATAGGATCTGAAGCTTTGACCCAGCTTAATGACCTGGCTGCTTTGTTTTGCATGACATATGCAAATTATCCTCTATTTTAAAAAATATGCTGTTTAGATCTCCTGTCATAGAGTCTTGTGTGGTAAGGTAACTGGTCTTGTAAAATGGGCACTCCATTATTGACAGAGTTTAAAATACTTTGAAAAGAATGCTTCAAGAATATTGGGCAGTTCAGTATAACTTCTTTTTTGCATTAGAGGGTTTCTATGGTTCTCAGAGTGCCATTATGGGATCTTTATATGGTCTCATCCTCTATTAAGAGATCATCAGTAGTTAGAAAGGATTGCTACAGTGTAAGTCAAGATGTGAGCAGTGTCAGTGTCAGGCACTGTAGCAGATTGGGTTATTTGTGATAGTAACCAACTGCTTGACTTAGGGGATTCAATGACACTTTCTTGGCCATTTAGTCTATCATCTCTTAATCATAGTTAATGTACCTTTCATGTGAAGTCTGACCTCATGTGAAGTAAATAGCAGAACACTGCAAAAATATGAGTATGAATATGCATGTTCAGTGGGACATCAGTCTGTAGTCAGTAAAATGTCATTTATATAATATGAAAGCTTAGAAATGCAGATTTTCAAAATATGTTTCTTTTTCTCTTAATATTTTTGGGCTTATGCAAATTTTGTTTACCTTATCAACGTTAGTTTTTAAGGTACCTGTAAGTTTAAAAGTGAATTAAAACATTTGGGGAAAAGTTTGCTGTCAGAACAGTTGTTCCACTAGTGTATTTGCATCTAGAAGAAGATGTCCTCATTTCTTGCCAGAGAGCTGTTATATTGTATTTTTTCAATTTGTTTTTGTTTTGTTTTTTCTGTTGCATAATTCCTTTGAAGACCATTGAATTCAATATGTCAGTGCAGAGGGAAAAATGGTACTTCAGGTATTACAAAAAAAAAAAAAAAAAAAAAGGAAAAAAAAAGAAACAGGCTTACTAAGAATACTCAACTTGATTTTAAACCACAAAATAATATGTCTGTTATTAAAATATGTGTAGTAATAGAACTGTATCTTTCTATTGCCCTGTTTACAGATGTCTAGAGGAAACAGAATCAGAATTCATTCTGAAAATTTCTGTTGCGGAAAATACAAAGACACAGACATTACATCTAGGAGAAAGGGTGAACTTAGAATAATGGATTATAAAGATAGTGTATATGAGGTTTTTATGCAGTGGCAGTTGCGTTTCTGTATCAGTCTATGTTTTAGAAAAGATGCAACGAAATTAAAATGTCTACAGGCCAAATTTTAATCTTAGTTTGTAAAGTAGCTGAGTTCATCCAGAGCAGTTCAGTTCATGCGAAATTGTGCTTATGCTGTTGAAACTGCAATATGGCTTTTGTGTTTGATATGTACTTTTCCAAAAGAAAGCAGTTATATGTGTTATGATAAGTGTATGTTTAAGGGATCATACGTATTACAAAGTCATCCAGCTTTCTATTCCCAGAGAATTAATTACGTCCCATTTCCATTTTGTCAGTGTCATTTCCCATATGAAATAGAAAATAGGAAAAACAACATTTTTTGGATTAGTATATCCTGTTTCCACACTCTTTTATTGGCTACCTGTGGCAATTACTGAATTAAATCATTATTTCTTAATATAGAAAAAGATTAAATAATGCAGTGTGAGAAAAGTGCATTTAAAGCTTTCTGTTATTGCTATAACGATTCCTTCAGAGATAGCCTCTCATCTACCATGTGCAAGAGGCCTTAAAGTGATGGCAAGTAAATTGCAATGAACGTTGGCTCTTACACAAGAGATTTTCCTTAGAAATGATATATAAATTTTCTTTTCATTAACATTGGAAAAGTCCTATTGGAAATAGGACTTTGATTTGTAATGAGGTCAAAGGCATGAGAAGTGATTTACAGTATGCATAAGGAGTTAAGGGACTTTTGTATGAAGTAAATGAGAAAAAAATCCCATATTAAAAAATTAGTGGCTTCACCTTTGGAAAAATAATGATCATGTATTATATGGCTTTCTAAGCAAACTGTAAGTTAATATGTCTTTTATTTGCAGTGAAAGCTAATTAAACTTTGACATCGTAACAGACACTTTTTAAATCTGCCAGCATAGGTGTCACTTACAGAAATACATTAAGTGCTTCTGCATAACAATCTAATTAAAAATTACTTAGTTATCAAAGCTAAGAATGTCATATTAATTGAGATATGTATTAATATTACACTTAATTTACCACAGAGAGAGAGGAAAACTTAGCAAGAGGGGGCAGCTAATCCAGAGATATGTGGCTCTGCATTTAATCCAGGGAAAGCCAGTTCAGAGCTCAGGCAAGACAGGTTTGCTTCCACTTGGATGTTGTGTAGTTGCAGAATCAGAAGCCGAGAGTTTAACTCTGCTGTGTAACAAAGCATCATAACCTCAGTGTCTGAAACAACATTTCTGATAAGTAAAGTTCAAAAAAAAGAGTCAGGATAGAAAGATTCATGAAAGATCTTTGGCTTGGGAGGAAAAAGAAGATCCAAGACTGAGACGTTGAACAAATGATTGGCAGTAGAACAAGTCCAGTAGAGTGAATGAGTGGCAGAGGAACCGCAAAGAAGTGGATGTGGAATTAACTAAGTACAGCCAAGGTCAGACTTTAGTGTATGACTTAATGGAAGGGAATTTCAAGCCTAATAAAAGCGCTGCTTCACAGGAAGAAGTTGACAGCTGGGGATGCTGTCATCTGAAGAAATTGGAAGTACTTTGTTGAACCCAGGAGACAAACTCCCAGGAAACTGTTTCTTTGCAATTTAAGGGTTAGAAGCAGCATATTACTCAGTGCTGGAGAAAAGCCTGAGCTACCAAATAACTGAAGAAAGTGACTGAGCATTCTGGTAATGTTCTTTTTCTCCATTAAAAAGAGGACAAGATCCCTTCACGTAATCACCAGATAAAAAAAGCCAATGTGGAAAGAATCCCCTGTCCTCTGTTATTTATTTCTCTTCTGTTGATATTTTCTTAGATTTGCTTCATACAAATCTAATGCTCACTCTTTGAGATCCTGAACATTGGCTGCTTGGCAAATGCAGTTTTAAACTTCGGTTAAGATGACCAAATTCCATGTTCATGTAGTACAAACTCCAGCAGAGGTGGAAGGAAAAATGTGATAGAATTTATATCAAACATTTGACTGTTCTTTTAGTTAAATGAGCTTCACCCACCAGCTTCAGTCTCTTCTATTGAAAGTTGTGGCCACAAAAGCAACCTGAAACTCAAAGGATTTTTTCAATAGACTTGTTGGTAGAGTGACAGTGTCCTGGGCACCTCATTAGGAAGATTGTTTCCCTCTTTCTTGCAGCAAAGTACTTTCTCTTCCTGTGATGGGTGGGCCCGGATTCAGGCTTGGTTTGTAATCCACCCATGGTTGTCAGTGTACGTAGAGACCTTTGAGGTTATATTTGCTTAACTCTTTAGTCTTGCATATCAAGGTAAGAACCTGCAGAGTGACATTGAAACATAGAAGGGAGAAAAAGGGAGGAGGGGGTACAACATGCACAGATAAATCTTAATTTCTTTTTCTTAAACAATTTTTCCATGAAGATGTGTTTTTGCATATGTTTGACTTCCTTATATGATGTAGATGTTTATTTCTGCCTCAGAATAATAAAAATAGTGGAAGCTTATGTGTTTAGTAATACAGTAGCTCAATCTAACACATGGTCTTGCTGATGCAAGAACTTAGAATTCAGATCTTCTCAACTCCTGCTTTTCAGTAGCAGGAACTTTGCAGATTGTAGGGGAAAGTATTTTCAAATTAGAAGTTAAGAAGTGGTCTTGGGTTCTTGGTATGTACAGTCAAGTGTAATCAAGTCAAGGGTAATCAAGTGAACTTGAATTCTTTTTGAGATACAGAGTGCTTGTGAAAATCAGGAGCATGTGAAGAGGAGGTATCTCCACAGTAGGATGCAAACAAAGATTTCTGAAGTACAGCAACAGGTAGCGTCAGACATAAATCTTGGGGTTTTTTCTCCTTTTGGTAATAAAATGGTGGGAGAATGGAGGTTGGAAGGGAGAAAAACCTCTGCCTGGCAATGTTAGCGCTGTGCTCCCACTGGCAGCTGAACGCTGCCCTTGCCCTGAGCAAGTTGTGTAGACTCGTGGGTGGATTTGAAGAGTACAGCTCAAGTAAAATATTTACGGATTTTAAACTTGATTGGTAAGCATGGTAAAAGCAGTAAAAATGGAAAATTGTGTGAAATTATCAGAATCCATGTTCCTAAATTTTCTATGTGGACCAAATCCATTATTATGACCTATACTTCTCAGAGATTTTAGTTCATAGTCCAGCTGTAACAGAAAATAAAGTATTGTCATCGTTTATGATAAAAGTTGGGGTTTATATTTTGGTCTTCTGCAAATTAGCTGCAAATCAAGCACTAAGTAATGCTACAATATTAACTTCTAAAAAGAACAAAACCAAACCCTTAGATCTTCGTGTTTATGGGTTTATTTCTATCATTTTAGCATTATTTAATAAAAGCAAATAGGACATTTAAGACTTTAAAATCATTTTTAGCTGTAGTGGAAGATAAAGTTGGTCCTGCAACATGTACATACACATCCACAGGGGTAACTTGCAGACAGCGAGACTGTGTTTACCAAGATGTGTTCTGCTGTTACATTTCCTTTATTAACTGTTACTGGATCCCATAAACTCACCATAGCAAGACTTTAGCCTAGAACTGAAAGCCTATAAGTGTTACTTGAGTTACAGAGTCTTTTGAGGTTGAGTTTGTAGGGCCCAAAGGAGGACCTATGTGGTACCATAAGCTGTGCTCTCCTACGTTCCTGTAAGTGATGCAGGGAGCAGCTACAGATGCAAATACTGGGAAATGATCCAGAGCTCTGGATGAAGTGTGTATGGCAACAGCAGAGGTGAGATCAATAGTTAGAAACAACAAACTGTGAGGAGTGAAAAGCTATGAGGATTCTCTGGTGTGAAGGCCATCTCTGTGCCTTTAGGTGAAACAACCTTCAGCTGAAGCTCAGAGAAAACTGTGATTTCCAAAACAATAGGATACACAAGAAAAGACATGGGGCTTCTGTTTCTTATGCCATTCAACAAGATTTAGAAGGAAATGCAGCCAGAATTAATGGTCATTACCTGATGAAAACCAGACATCCTTGGGAATGGGCTCATACAATCCAGGATAAGGCTAAATGCAATTAAAAGGACTCCACTGAGGCCAAAATGGCAGAAAAGCCAGAGGAAACAGATGGATTTTAAAGTATGGAATCATCATTGTGAGGAAAAGACTTTTCTTTCAATAAAAAAAAATAAAAATCCAAGTTTAGTAGTTAAAACATAAATGCATTTCCCTAGAAAGCATAAACAACTGTAAAGAAGAGGCAGTGACAATCACTTCATTGATTACTTGTAAAGAAGGAATTGGTGTTACTTTCCGATATAGAATTTGAGTTTTACATTAAAGAATGGTTGAGCAATTTTAAAGAATGATTCACTATTTACAGTAGTTGTTTAATCTACAGGTAATTTCTAAGGTGAGAATTTTAAACTACCCCACCTTAGATTGCACTTACAAAAGTACTTGAATGTTGCTTCTTTGCTCGCTAATCCCATAATCATTGTGAAAATAAAGCACCAGATTCTCCTTTACCAGTTTCATTTAGACACTTGAAGGATCTTTTGCAATGAGTGTTGTAGTATAAAAGGGCCCTTGTCTGTCTGAAACTCATATTCAGAAAGTTGCTTCTGAGTTCACCTCACTTATATTGCTGTGACATGTGGGTTCATAAGCCCTTCTACATAAGCCTAAATTAGAAGCAAGAATGGTTGTGTAGATTAGGACAGTGGGCTTCAGTAAATAGTGGTGCAATGAAATACAATTAGACTAATATTTATGCAGAATTAATAGTTGCTTTCACTTAACACAGGAGAAGACACTATAAAATTATTATTACAAGCCCTGGAAAAATGTTGCTATTACATATTTATAAAGGCTGCACATGGTAAAAAAAAGGTTGTCAAATTATTTTTGAAAAGCTTTATGAATTTGCTTTTGATAAGCCAATGGCAGAGTGACAATACAATTTAGTAGTTTATCCAGTATATTAGAATTCATGGGCTACTCGGAAGTTTTGCCCTCAGGCAAGACCTGTAGTAGTTGCAGGGAAGTGATTTATGCATTGTAATAAATGTTAGTGCTCAATCTGTTTGCTTGTTCAATGGTTAAAGTCCCAAAAGAAAAGTTTATCTCAAATTAGGACTGGCATGCATTATCTGTCAGCTTTATATAGTACTGTAAAAGTCATTCAGCTGACAGAAGTATTAGCAGAATGTTTTATAGATTTTTGTACTGGATGAATCCTTGCCTTGGTGAGGAGAAGGGATGGGGCTGTGGTGCTGTGCTGCAGGATTAAAGTTGCATGTAGATGAGTAGTTTCACTCAGTGGTTCACTGCAAATGAACATCTGGACTGCATATTGGTTCCATGTGTGCAAATGAGATCAGCCCAAATAATGACCAAAATCAATCAGGCTTCAGCCTAGATGTACACTGCTAGTGATTTGTTAGACAACCAGAATTGGCAGCACCTTGCATAATTTGGCACCAATTGACAAAGATTAGACTGTCTGGGGGCCTGAACAGTTATTAATTTGAACCCCCCTCCCAAAATATTTTGCAAAGTAAAATCAGCTGTGGTTTATTTGTCCCTGCCCCCTCCTTTTCATACCAGCCCTAATTGTTTTAGACAAACAAGTGAGCTTGCGGCCTGTTCACTTTACACAGGAAGACATGAATTCTTTGATCCATACAATATTCTCTAGTTCAACCTTGGAGCTATTTACTGAGGAGATTTATTTGCAGACAGACAGTAAAGCAGCTCTTTACAAATGGAAATGAGTTCAGCTTCTTTGATTTTCTGGCTTGAGTTTCTCCCCTCCCACAGGATTCGTATCACAAAACAGTTAATAGGTATCTGCACTGTTTTTTGTTTATTGAAGAGGAGCACAAACAACAGAGTCAAAATCACCCAGATTCTGTAGAGGTTTTTTGAGCAGTGTGTAACATGTCTGGATGAGAGCTGGGACAAACACAACTATAGCATACAGACTAGTTTGCAGTTCAGGCAGGGGTTGCTGTCTCACCAGCCTTTTGGCCGAAGCTGCCCTCACTTTCAAATCACTTTAGACGAAAAAGGAAGGGGATAAAAAGAAGATATTACAATAAAGTTAAATACATTTCATCTTGTGTTTCTCTGAATTCCAGTTTCATGGTAAAATTGGGTTGGATCAAACCTCAGGCAGATATGTGCACAAAGTACTACAACATTAACTTTCATGCAGTTGCAAAGGGACTGTCATTGACCACACTGTAATTTTTCTTGGAAGTGTTTTCTTTGTTCTTTTCCTTAAGAACTGGGAGACAGTCAGCTGGTGAGACCTGAAAGTTTCTGGTTTGCCCTGCATGAAATGAGTGTAAAGCTTCTGAAGGCAGTGAAACTGCAGTGATGCTGAATTGGTGAGTTGGAGAGGAGAGTTTGGCATTCCTTCAGTGTCGATCCATCTGGCATATTGCATGCTGCTTCCTTTATCCATTATAAATTCAGTATTGGCTTTATGGAGCCTGGAAATAATCAGGGTTTTACAGCAGGTACTCCCAATAATAATTTTTTATATTCTTCTGTGAGTCACTTTTAATTGTTCAGTAATTCTGTACATTCCACTCCCAAAGGGTCTATTCCTTTCTTCAGGGATCACTTCCAGAAATGTGACTTACAGGGCCTTTTAGGAACACAGTGTAATTTGTGCTAGGAAGTAAGGAAACTGAAACTACAGGTGGATATTAAATAGGTAAAAAGTAATCATCTGTCCAGGTCAGGAGGGTTAATTCACCCCTGACAGAAGCATGAGGGAATCTTTAATGATCACAGGTGGTGGAAAATTCTCCTGACTTAAATCAGAAGTGAGACGTCCAGCGGCTGAGCGGCCCCTGATACCATGCTGAGGCACTGATTTAGTGCTGACCCGGGATATTCTCCATTTCTGCTGGATTGGCTGTGATTTCAGTCATATGAGATCAGAAAACAGGCAGAGAAATGTTGTGTACCTCTAATGCTGTACCCTGCTGGGTGTCCCAGCGTTGCATGGCAGTCTTTCTCTCCAGCTCTTGCCCCTGCCTGACCTTGCATCACTTTTATGTTCCAGTGAGATCAAACAGGATGGCACAGAGTGACAGGAATGTTTGTTTTGCTTCTGTGAATGGGCATTGCTTGTGATTCATGGGGTTCACAGTCCTGTGCTGTAGGAATAACTGTTTGGCATGGAGAAGGATGGTAGGTGTTGGTGATTTGACTTGCCTGGCTAATCTCTAGCATCTATGATGCATCTGTTCTGGGAAAAATGATCACAACATTATCAGGGATCTTTGAATGCAAAGCTTATCATAACTCAAAAGGAGATTGTGTCAAATACACTTATTGCTGTGTAATGTGTCCTGTAATGCTTTTCCCAAACTAAACATCTTCTGAATGTGCATAAAGTTATGCGTATCTGCCTGAAAACGTTTTATATGCTGCCTAAATTAAGGTCCAGGTGTTAAACCATGGCACATGTGGTCCTGTTGGAGAAATTCAGGAAATTCAAGAAATTCTGCCTATATCTGCCATTTTCCCTTCAACTCCTGTTACTTGGTTTGAGAGTAACGTTAATGACATCCAACTGGCATATATTTCAGTCAGTGGCAGAGTGCAGCATTTCTGTAAATGCCTGTGCAATGTGATCTAGCATCAGGCTGCCCAGAAAAGGACAAACCAAGGCACCATATTGTGCTATCCGTATTAGAAGAATAAGATCAACCCTTAAAACTTGGTTACCATGGGGTAATGTAAGAAGCAGGCTTCCTGTCTTATGATGGCATTTTATAATGAATCACTAACTCCTCTTTTCCTGTGTCATCTCAGTATTCAGTTCATTATGCTGTGTGACAAAGAATAAAAGGCTTTATTCTTCGTAATGTTTATGTCGCTAAAGTGGTTTTTGTAATCAGCAATTTGTTTCTTTGAAGGGGTGTATTTCAAACTATGGACATGCCTTGCTGTGGTTGGTATTTTCCTTGGCTTGTTTGTTTTTCATAATGAAAACATCTTTTCATGTGGGATTTTCTTGCCTTTGTTTCTTTTTTAATTTACTAAACACCTCACTAATGCTGGCAAATGGCAATATATAAATGAGATTTAAAAAACAACCCAACAATACTAACAAGGGTTAAAAGAGGTATCTCATTTTAGAACATTTAGAGGTGTTTTTATAATTACTTTAACATCTTAACATCTTAAGGAGAGGAAAATCAATTCCTGGGTGTCTTTTTCCAAAGATGCTGCTGTGATTACTTAGACTAGTTTGATGGCTGCAGGTTTTCCATATAGCAAATCCTGAATCAAGCCACCACAGTCTGATTGCACTGGGATGTATCTTTTTAATGATAACAGGTTCAGATATCAAAGACAGGAGAGTATATGAATTCCTGATAGTTTAGGTGTTTAGCAGTAAGCCTGGATTTGGTTACAGGGGGGTTTAAGTGAACTCAGTCACACTGTCAGAGCCATTAACACTGCAGTGATGCTTCTCTGTGGCAAAGAGACATATTTGTTTCATATTCCCCAGGGGTTCTCCAAGATCATGGGTGCTATGGCATTGTGAACCCTTTACTTCCTGCAGTGAAGTTCAGCAGAAACAGTAAGACAGCGATACCATCACTGGCGGTATCGCTGTGCAGCGTGGTCCCACTGCAGCTCCTCCTAGGGAGTATTTGTTGCCTGACTCTGGGTTCATGTGTGCAGTTCAAAACAGTAGGAATTGCTTCATCCTCAGAGATTCTTGAATGCTTTCCCTTGGTTGTTGTCTTCTGTTTTGCCTGTGCCAGATAGTCATTTCTGTAGCTGTTTTCTTCAAAAGCACCCATAAATTTTTTTTTTTGTTTGGCTTTGCTTTTCATTCTGTAAAACAATCTTTCAGCAAGTAAGGATCTGAAGAAAACTGATTGACTTAATTAATACATGATGGGAAATGGTGCATGTGTATATGTATCTAGAAACAGAAAAAACAGAACTCTGAAGTTATGTTTCTAAATGTATTCGAAGTCTGCAGGGTGTGGGGAGGAAGGGGCAGCAGTGACTTTCTGCAAAGTAACTTTATAGGGAATTTCCCTTCTGGGGCCTGACATTGCTTGGACCTGTATCCTCGGAAAATTCACTTAGCCCTCTATTTTAATTTTCCATTCAGAAAATGGTATTAAAAATACCTCCTTCTTCAGTTGCATGGAGAAACTGGTGTCTACAAAGTTGCTGTTCAAGGGGACAGGAATGAACCAAAATGTTAACTTCACTTTGTGATCAGTTTTTGTAACAACATTTTCATGCCTCTTGTGCAAATATTACTGCTGTGAGGGCGTGTGTTGGAGCTCTTCAGCTCCAAAACAAGTCCTGACAGGAAGGCTCTTGCCAGCTGCTCCTGACAAGATGGTGGGTGGTTGCTGTGCAGTGTTAGGAATAGCACTGTGCTGACTGCTTGTGTCCAACTGAGGGTTTTCCACAGAGAGTGGCAAGGCCAGCTCTGGTAGCAGCCTTCTACCAGGTGTTGTCTCCTCTATAGCTCAGTTTAAGCCTTACTTCCCTCCCTCTCACCATGTGTGTGAGCAGCATTGCTACTGGAAACAAGTAAAACTTGGAATTCTGAAGAGATTTTTAAAAATGCCCCAGAGTACAGAGACCAGATGCCAATGGCAGCAGTCAGAAGGGAGGATCATCTCTAGGGTGTGGGCTGGACTCTAAGAGACTTTCCTTCCTGGCATCGCTCTCACCAGGAGTTTCCAAATGAGCTGATGTTCAAGCCATCATCGTCTGCAGAGGCAGTGCTGGCTCCCAGCTGCTGGCATGTGCAGGAGGAAGCACTCAGCAGCTCAGACATACTTCTTTACCAGTTCCCCCATGGTTTGCATGTCCCACATGGAACTGCCTGCCTTGGCTTCTGGTGCAGTGATTAGGAATCTCTTTAGGAGGTGCGGCTTAAAATTTTTTTGAGGAAGGAAAATACTTCATCCTTTTCGTTTTACTGTTAAGAGTTTCACCGTTAAGAGTTTTACCCAGTAAATGTTTGCTTTTCCCCATGAATGATTTCCTTTTGTGCTGTATCTTAGATGCTCCAGTCCAATTTGAGAAGAGCAGGTCCTGTTGCAGTGTTCTGGAGGGAGGCTGATGCTGCTTCAGCACCTGGGCAGGACAGGCAGCTCTTTTTGCTTCCAGACAAGAAGACTTGTATAGAGCTGCTCAGAGAGGCCAAACCTCAGTTTCCTGCTCTTGTTCAGAACTGAATATTTTTGACCCAGTTTGTGAGCTTGAAGTTCACCAGTCCTGGCACCTGTGGTGTTTAGTTGCCTCCAAACAGCTTTTAGGAAGGCAGTTTGGTACTGAGATAGCTCAAGTCTCCCTTATTCTCCTTATTTTTTGCCGTGAAGTTCATTTCTCCATGCAGCTGTTGAGCTGCCCTACAGCTCTATCCTATATACTGGAAAAGATAGCATGGCCCTTCCCTTCCCTGTGTTGCCATTTCTGTAGCCCTTGGGAAGCACTGTGGGTAAGAGGCCATTGCAACTTTGTGACCTTCAGTGTTCCAGTGAAGGCAGACTTTTCCTCCTGCCTTCCACTGTAAAATAGTTACCCGTGCACTGACTGTTTATTTTGATGTGTTAGGAGCTTCTTAGAAAACTGGAAAAAGTGGATGTTGATTTGCAGGGTGTCAGCTGCAAGGTGGGCAGCTGAACCCTGAGCTCTTCTGCATGCTGTATGCACCTCCCTCCATCCTTTCTTGCACCATTTCTCTCTGTACTTGTAGAGTTTCAGATGTTCTGCAGCCCTACATATTTCTGAGTTTTGGTTTCTATCCTGCTCAAACGAGGTGGAGTGTCAGCTTTTGTAGGCAGGTCCTATTGTGGTGGTTGCTCTCAGTTGGTATTGGGAAGTATGTCCTTTTTCCTTTCCAGATGTTCTGTGCTACCAAATAAGGGGAAAACATGTGTTTCCCAATGCTGTGATAAGTCAGAGGTATAAGTTACAGCTTTACCGTATTGAGAAAGGAATGCAAAGTGCACCCTTTTTTATCAGCACTAAATGTTTAGACTTGAGCTATAAGACATGGCAGTATTCACTGAAACGGGCTACATCACTATACAGAGAGGGAATAATGTCTTTTTTTGGCCTTTTTAATTTGTCTTTTGCATTAAAAGTATTTCTGTTAGTTAGATTTCTCATTAGATATAATTCTGTATTTTGTTCTTGGACTCCTTGGCTAAAGTCCCACAACTGAATCCAACAAAAAAAATTGTATCAGCTCATTTTAGTTAACTGGCTTTTTCATATAATTTTTCTAATTTCTGTGAACAGCTGAATTTACTTTAGTTAATAATAAACTATCTAAAAAGGGGCCACAGGAAAATTAAAATAAATAGAACTAATCTGTTCATCAGCTTGATGTTAGTTTCTTTTTTTTTTTTCCCTTTCAGCATTTGTTTTTTCTTGTTTGGCTTAATGCACTGTCTTCTCTTAATGGAGTAAACCCAGCTCTTTTTGTTACTATGCTATCCTAAAGCAGGAAACGAGCTTTAAAAAAGGCATTATCAGCCAAATCAGCTACAAAATATGTTGTTAAGTTTCTAGTTTTTTAGATAGCTATTAAATATATAAAAACAGAAACAGTGACTGGCACTGAGAAACCCAAATCACCATGAAATCTGAAGCATTTCCTTCTGCCAGGATGTGGTGGATGTTGGGGAACTCTGTTAGCTGCTTTTTATCTTTACTGAAAGAAAAGCACAAAGAGCCAGAGGAAAGTTTGTAGATGTAACATAGCCCATGGTACCACATGTTTTTTACATAAGCAGAGGAGGCATGCCAGGGCTCTCAGAAGTACCATTCTGGGTGAGCACCAGTCACCTGTGAAGCTCATAGGTACCTTCAGTGGTGTCCAGTGTCTCCAGGGCTGAGGGAAGCCTCAAACAGTTGTGGACAATTTTGAAAGGAGGAATAAATGTCTGAAGGTGTCTTGCATCTGCCCTAGTTACAGCTCACAAACAGAATGGGGATCAGGCACTCCTTGCTGGGCTGGGGCCACAGGCTTTTTGGTGCTGATGTCCCCAGGCTATCATGGGGAGGCCAGTGCCAAAGTGTCTCTCATTCCCATGGGAGGTGGCACTCCAAAGTGAACCCGTCTTTGGAGCAACTACAGGGTTGCTCTTGCTGCTGGCCCAGCTGGGGCACTGAGCTTCAGCTCTTGCTGGGGCTCTCCAGAAAGCCACTGGTGGGGGTTGCAATGGCCCCTGCTAGCACATTCACCTCTCTAGGCAAGGCCACTGTGCTTCCAGCTCCAGGAGGACCTTCAGTGGCAGATGTTGCCACTGGCCTGGCTCATTGGTGTGTCCATCTGCTGAGCGGTTTGGTTTGGAAAAGCAGGAGAAGACTGGGAATTCTGAACAATCCAGAGATGTAGTATGGTCACAGATCTGCTGATGGGCGCTGCAAAGAAAGCATTTTCTTTTTGAACTGTCAGCACTGTCTGTGGCTTGACACAATATTTTATCTTCATTTTAAACTTTTTACTCATTATTAAAATATTTAAATTGGCTGGCGTGAAATCCTGTAGGAATAGTAGGAGTTTATTTCAGGGCAGCGGTGCTTAAAAGAGCCCCATAAGCAATAAGCATAACCATGTATGGAGGCGGCAGGGATCAGTCCAGAGGAAAACTCACTGTCAGTTCAAATGTAATCCATATGTTAAAACTATAGGAAGTGTTTCTTAGTCAGATGGTTTGGCTAATATCAAGGAATGTTCTCCTGTGGGAGACCCAGCTTTCAAGCTCGCATAGTGATAAGTGCTTTACTGAAGTAATCTTCAGTGTGATGTGGGGCATAAGAGTATTGGTTTGGAAGTTACGTGACATTTTGCCCAGTAATGGCCTTAGTTAATTTTGGGGGGCAGTGGGAAATAGTATTGGCCCCTTATCACACAAGCACGAGCATACATACATTAAATACGAACCCCTCTGACACCAGTCTAGGGAATAGGGACGTGTATCTGCCATGCAAGTGAATGTGCTACATGGTTGAACCTCAGGAGCAGGGATTGACAAGCTGTGAATGTGTTGTAGTATTTACTATGAAATCAGACGTGGAGGCAGCTTGACCATTCCCTTGCCTTTCCTGCAGTAATGTCATATAGCTAGCACTGAAGTGCTAGTATTGCAGTTGGATGAAAAAATAGGTGGTTGAAAACTAATGGCTGAAAAAATTCCCCCCCCCCTCTGCTTTTTCTGATAAAATTTTGCTCCCAATCTGTGTTCAATTTTGCCTAGTTCTAGGTCAGCCTTAAATGAGGTGCAAATTTGCAAAAGGAAGAGCAAATGGCTGCCGTTGAGACAAGCGCAGGAGGTGGAGGTTGTGCAAGTGCCAAGCAGGTTTTGGGCACAGGAGTGCCTGTTTGTGGTATAGCTTCTCGGAGAATCAGAATACTGTTCAACATGCTGGGATCAAGGCCAAGTTTTCAAAACAGCTCAGGGACACCTAAGTAAGGGGCTGAATTTTGAGCTCTGAGGCATAATGCAGGCAGATTTTTAGGATGGTGGTGGGAACTGAGCTTCATCTTGAATACAAGTCCATATCAAGATCTTAATTCAGGCAATTGTCAGTGATAAGTGAGAAACTTTTCTGGTCAAAGTGAGCACAAATATGCAGAGATAATTTTTTTATTCCTCCAACAAAGAAGTGCTATATTGCCAGTATGTCCAGCCTGGCAAAACAATGATTACTGCATTCAGGATACTGTACTTGGGGGTTTTGTCCATCCTTGTTTGTTATAAATATTCTTTGAGAATGGAGAACTTAAGTACATTGCTTTTTGGACATGGTAATAACTTAAAGCAGAGATCCAGCAACATGCAATTTTTTGATGTGAGGTGGTGATTGCTCTTAAAATCTCAGTAGTGATGCAGCTTGACACTCAGCTTTTGGGATAATGTATAAATTATTCAAGCAACTTCAGCCAAACTTTTTTTTTTGTCATGTATCCTGCATACTTGCTTCTTCTGCAAATTCCAGTGATAGAAAACATGCTAGTATTTGCTAATCAACTTGATTACATTTGACACAGTAGGCATATAAAAAAATTTCTTTAAGTGATTTTCAGTCTAAAAAGAAGGAAATCCTTATTCAGGTCAGCAGCAGTCTGTCTTTGGCTCTTCGACAAATTCAGTAGGAAACTGCTGGAAGATTGATGATGATGATGATTAATATTTATTTATTTATATTACCATAGTTCCCCATAGTTCCCCAAAGCTCATGTTCCTCTTTTTGCTGTGAGTTGTGTGTTAACAAAAAGCATTTGTACTTCCAAGTGTTTACAGTCTATGCAATATTGCCTTAGAGAACTGCCAGTCTCAGTAAATGCTGTCGGAATGTTTGCTACGCGTTCTAGCTGCTTCAAACTTCTTGCCTTAAAAACAAAGAAAACTGACTCAAGATGCTCTCTCTGCTGGTATATTAGTTCTATATTGTACCTTCTTTCTTAGCTACCATCTCAAACTTCACCTATAACAGCATTACTGAAATGGAGTCTGAAAAAATACAGAATAGAGCCCAAGGCACATCGTGGCAAACCTCTTGCAAAAGCGAAGTCATATTTTGATACCATACAGAGAAGAGCTTTGGATAAGTTGTGTATATGCTCATACTAAATTTATTTAGAGACTTCTAATATGCTGCATCTCTCACATCTTATACACACAATTAAAAAAACCCTAAAATATTTTAACTTGCACAGGATAGATGTTAACCGGATATTTTTAAATATTGTTCATCAGCTGTAAAAGTGGCATTCAACATCATATTAGGCTTACATTCAGAAGTATCAAGTACAATATCAACACTATAAGAAAATGGGTCTGCATTCTTAACAGAATATGGGAAAGCTGGTGCTTTTTTTGTGATGTTGCCATCCTTGCTTCTCTCTTGAATCATGACTCATATTTATGACATGGCATGTATACTTCAGAAAGACACATGAAGTAAAGTAAAGTTGTGGATCCATGACTGTAAATAAATCAAATTTGATGGGAGAGAAAATTAATGTCTGTATTTCCAAAGAATAGTAATCTATGGTAAAGTTATTTTTAAATCCTTGATCCTTCAATGATATTAATGTCTAAATTATGTGCTGAATTTCTGTTATATTTTGCTTTAAAAATGTGCAATGTAGATTTTCAGATTTAAATGGCACCTAAGCATATTCTTACAATTCATCTGAGTAAAGATAAAGTCTGTTAACTGAAAGATTATTTTATGACATTTCCCTGAGCTCTGTGTTTACTTTATGTTAAAGTAAATATTTTTGTCGAAAGGAATGAAATAAGAAAGAGTCTGAGGATAGAAGATTGGGAAAGTTATTTTCCAAACTAACAGTCTCTGAAAGGACGAGAGCTGAAGAGGTGGCTGATAGTATTTCTCATCTCCTCATCAATGAATCCCTTGCCCACACTCTTCTGGAGCATCTTCAGCCAGTACAAATTTTCCTGTGCTTAATCCATGTTTCACTGTTGCTTTTTCTGCATCATCATCGTCGTGCTGCCCACAAGTTTCTCTGTATATTGTGCAACTCCCTGTTACATGCCGTCAACAGGAAACAGATCCATCACACAAGTGAGATTAAGATCAGACATGGGTGTCCCAATTTATTACGCATCACCACTCAAGTTTCTCTGGTCTGATTTATTTCTTGAGAGTTGAGTTTAATAAAAATCCCCCTTTCTCTAAGTGGTTAAAAACATTTCAGGAAAAAGAGAAGTTGATATTCACCACTGAAGAGGTCTGAGGTCGATAACACACCATTACTGAAACTGCATATTGATATTCACATATCTGAAAACATATCCAGGTCATACCAATTTCTCTGGCAGTAATAAAGTGTCATCACAAAAGTGTGACATCACAGTTGTCCTCTCCACTCTTTTTCCTGATTCCATAGGCTATGTTAAATGATGATTTATCACCCATACTATGGCCAGCTAGTTCAAATTACCATCTGGATGGTGCCTGTGAGTGTCTCCACTTTCTGCATGTCAGGGTCAAAATACAAATTCCCAGTGTATAGGTTTCTGACTTAAGTCGCTGTTATGCCACACAGAAACCTGATGATTTTCCAAAGTTCCCACTTCCTCTTTCTACTCTGCTGTGAATTTTGCCTCCTCTCCACCTCCTGGCAATATCTAGGCTTATGATTTGAAGCAATTCTTCATATAATATATGATGCTTTTTTAAGAGTGTGGAGCAGAATGTGTTGTGATTTTGATCACCTGTCAGGAGAAGAAAGTCAAGATAATCCTGACTGCAAGCTTGTATGACAGCAATCACAAGCACATTTTGACTGATAGACACAAACAAAAGTATGTTTATAGGCAACTTTTGTGACAACATCTCCAACCACTTTGGCTTTTGGCAACTTTGCTTTGCTAATGAAGTACCAATGGAAACAAAGGCTATATCTGTTGCTGTCAACAGGAACTCATAATTAGTAGAGACATAAAGATGTGGAATGGGAAGTGTGTGGGATTTTGGAGGCGGAAGTGGGTCTTGGTTTGTTCGGTTTTTTGTTTGTTTTTTTCTAATGAAGAGCTGATGTATAATTCTCTTCTTTTCTGGTTTAGGTTATACTGAAATCAGTAGAAAGATTCCATTATGGAAAAATGGGAGCTGGATGAGATCTTCAGGATGGAACTAATTATTAGGTCCTCTGTGCTCTGTTTCTCCTAGTGAATTCATGTCTTCTAGGCAGGTTGCAAATTAAGTCTTGAACCCCTTCAGAAAAGAAAGCAAAGCACTGAAACCTCCAGTTTAGCTTACTTTTATCTGAGCCTGACATGGGTAAATAGTGGACACTAAACCACTGAATAGGGTGGTGAAAGCACGTGAAATTTTTAAATGATGTAAAATATCAGTAATGAGAATGTACTTCTTTTTTCTTCTATAGAATGATTAATTTTCTTTCATTAGATATTGATGTTGTGAAACAGATTTACCTTTGCTGCTAAAAATACTGGTCTATATATGTATCAAGTATATATATGTGCAAACACACACACACACACATATATATATATCTCCACATATATATATATATACACATATATATATATCTTTAATATTTTGTTATAGTAGTGTGTTTGTATACACAGAGTAATTTCTCAACTGCAGTGTCCTAAAAGCAGTACAGCTCCTTTGCTCCAGCACTGTCTTTTGTTTAAGGAAGCAATCATTGATATTCAAAACACATCAACAGTTGTATCAGGCTGAAAGTCTCCCTGATTGCTCGCTGCCCCTCTGTCTGTGCCCAGGCCTGGGTGGTTCTGCTGAGGGTGGAGGGACTGGGCAGCAGGCAGGTATGGGGTTACCCCCTTGTGCTGGGCCAGTGTTCCCCTGCACTGCGAGCAACTTTCCATGGTTAGGTTGTATCTTATAGTAAGTGCTATATAAATGCATCAGTGTGCTTTAACAAAGCCTCCATCACATCCACATGAAGTGAGCCTTTACTGTAATGTGTTTTGATATCAACGGTTTTGGGCTTTTTCATGTTTCTCCAAAACAAGAGTGCTAGGAAAACAATGGCTATGTCTATCCCTGTATAGAAATTGAATCTAAGAAACAGCTGATGTATTTTAATAGTTTTAAACTGCCTCACTTTCCAGAACAAGATGACTGCTTCCATAGTGCCTTTTTGGGAGTGGTCCTTGGTCCATGCTAGCTACTGAGAATTATTTTTGCTAAACAGAATAGATATAATCCCGATGATTTTTTTTTCTCCCCACAACTGCATAATATAGATAACTAAGCTCTAGTGTCTGGAAACATTTCTTGGCTCCATCTAGAAGAGAGTTAGCCAGTGGATTTATTGTCCCCATAGAATTTAGACACAAGTCTCACATAAATTGATTGGATTTACAAATACATTGCTCCACTGGAGTTAGCTCGTGGTCACACAGAGATTTCATTTATTTCAGTTTGTTTTGTGGTATCCAAATGCACACAACCAAGTGTAAAAACATCAACTGAAACTGCTGCTAAGAAAACAGGCGCTTTTTGAGTCAATTATGCTGCGGTGATTAATCAGTTTTGGTCAGGATATGGAGAAAGTCATTCATAGGTGGAAATGAGCAGAGTTATGGTGGTGAACTGGGATAAGACAGTGGAAAAAAAAGTGTACTTTTTATGGAGTAATTATGTACACAAAAACATATTTTCCATCCTTGTTTCCCCCATTCTATGCTTTAATTTTTCTTGACATTGGATCCATTATGGTATCGTATGAGTTTCGTCACAGAAGTAAATAACAGCTTGTTTCCTTGGGAGCGATTGAAAAACAGAGTAAAAACAGCACTTACTGTTTTTGAAAGTTGTCACATTGTCATGGCAGTGAAGTGTTGCATCATGTTGTCATGACAACTCAAATTATAAAAAACTGATTTAAAGAAAAATAAAAGTAGTGTTCAATATGAAAATCATTTAGCATTAAAGATTTCAGCTTTTATTTTTTATCTCTTACCCTGCCTTTCTCTTTTTTTTCTCCTGAGAAATGGGCAACATTCAGGACTCTCAGCAAGTAAAGACTTGGAATACACAGTGACTCAGGCAGCCTTTTTTTTTTTCTTTCTCACTGAGACAGAGAGGGTGCAAGAATTGAAATGCGGAGGCAAGCACATTACTGGACCAAAGCATCACTCACAAGTACTGGAGGAAAGACAGAATGCAATAAAAAGGTGGTGTTTGGGCTTATTTGCACAATCTCCTCCCAAGGAACTGCTTCAAATATATATCAAGATAAACAGATATTACACGGTCTGGATTTGTCAGGGATAAAGAGCAGTGAGACTGCAACATGTTTGACCTGTTTAGAGATTCTGGTGGAATTTCAAGAGCCCTCAGCAATGACCTGTTTCTGTTTCTCCCATTAAAATCAAGGAGCATTTACTTATTACAACAGTTAGAGAGGAGAAGTAGGTTAGGGCTGACCACTATTGAAATCCCATTGTCTTTGCAGAGTGTGCTTAGAATGAGTCAGACTGTTTTGAGGATGGGATTGAACTTCAGTATCAGGATAAAATAGCAAATAAAAAAGGTAAATTGTGTAGTTGGTCAGTTTATGAAAAACAGTTGTCACCAAACTCTAAATGCTCATGTATAAACTGCAGACCAGCAGTGAAGCTACTTGTTCTGAGCCAGGTCAAGCAAAATTTGATTTATCACTGTGCATTGGGCTTGTATACATTGTAACATAGCTTTATGCAATCCTTTTCTTGCATTTATGAAGGGAAGGATGTTTATATATGTCTGTACAGTCATTTCTGCTCCTCCTACTCTTACCCAGACTTGTCAGCCTGTTTCAGACAAATTTACAGATGTACAGAGATAATGTTCCTGGATGTTTCAGGGAAACAGACTGCCTTGTGATGATATCCTGTCCTGGGAGCTTTCTGCCCCAGGCCATGCAGCAGGAGCTCCTGGGATGACTTCAAAAAGAACTCATACAGGAAGCAGCTCTCACAAATGCCCCAAATGCAGGAGGATTTAGTTATTGTTAGTCATTGGAAAGATGTACAGGTGACCAATTTTCACTCCTTCTCACAAACCGTCTATTTTACCTGGGAAATGACACAAAGTAGAAATGGATTGCATGACATGAAATCTTGGGAAAACTAGAGACTACAGCAATTCCCTATAAAGGATATGGGCACTGATGTGGAGGTCTTCCACCATTAGCCATGCTCTGAGCATTTCTTAAACTGTATCTCGTATTTGTGAACTGGGAGAGCTGCCATTTTTAAAGGCCTTTGGCTTGGGTACTTGCACAGTATTTCTGAATTGGAACATTTGAAGTGTTTTTGCTGCTAAAATCATTTGGCTGTTACATTGAGCTGCCTTCCTTTTCATATTTCAGCACTTAAGCAGTTTTCAATGAAGTAAAAATAAGATCCTAGTGGAAAGATACAATTTTTGTTCTCTTCATTTAAAATAAAGCCACTTCTATTTTAAGTATATACACAGAATTTTTAGATGTTAGAGCTTAAAATTCTAGTAGTCATCTTAGGAACAAGAGAAAAATCTATGAAATTTCACCCTGATTAATGGAAGTTTCAGAAGTTTACAAGATGGTCTAGAAATGAAACATTCTGGTAGCCCAAATGAGAGGTGCCTCTACAATTGCAGCAGATGGTTGAAGATAATCTGTTGCACTGCACTGACCAATGTGTTAGTCACTTCTGTCTCTCTCAGTCTTTGGCAGAACCTCCAATCAGTCTTTTAATTCTGTTAGATGCCTGTGCAGTGGCCTGACAAGACCAGGTGTCCTTGGCTTTACCCCTGGAGGGGAAAAAGAAAGAAAAGTATATACCTGAGCACTGAGAGACTTCTAGTTTCACTTGAACTCTGTTGGTGGTGCAGATGTGGTGATTTTGGTTGGATGTGGTGAATGAACATGGTTGTGAAGCTGGGAGAGTTATTTCCTGTGACAACCACTTCCACTGGCAGCATTTAGACTTGCTAGGAATGGAGGTGTAGTTCTTTCCTTAATCCAACAGTAGTGCAGCATCTCTGTCTGAATTACACATATAAGATGGCCAGTGTCCAAGTTCCTGAAGCTCACCCTGCCTTTGTGCCTGCCCCTGGAACACAACACAGTGGAGCCAATGTACTCCAGCTTTCAGACATGCAGTCCTTCCCTTAGTAAAATGAAGCTAAGGCATATTGTGTAGATTTACTGGCATGTCTAATGCAAAAATTGGTGATTCACTGTTAGTTTTTCAGCACTACTTTCTCACCCACCATCCATTTGCTGTTTACTCCTATGTTTAAGGTAGGTGAGAGAATGTATGGCTAAACTCCCATCACCCAGTTAGGTAGATATGCTCTGAGTGAATGTTTATTATTATCTGGTTTTGTGTATCCATCTAGAATTGTTTATTACTGATGCACATTCCTGTCAACTCAGTGCTTTTCTTCACAGATACTTTAAATGAAAAGAGAGCAATGTGTAAATCATTTCAAGGCTGATTTTTCACATGAACTAGCTGCTAACTAATACTGTATGTAACTTTTTTTGATCTAATTGCATTGAGCTCAGTCTATCTAGTGCTGTCACTCCAAATCACCATTTTAAGAGCCATGCAAGTTGTAGCACGTTTCAGGCATTAATAGTGGCCAGGTAGTATTATACTGTTTTTAATGAATGTCTGTTTTCTATTCTTTGCTCTGCTTTCTTTGGAAGGAGGCCCATGTAACAAAGTATTAAGAAAACACGCTGCTGCCCTGGAATGTGTATATTAGCTGCAGATTATTTCCTATTAGCAGATTAACTGCAAGGCTATTGGCTCTGAAAGGTCTTTGAGAGTATTTTGTTTTGTAACTGATTCAAGCCATGGGAGAGAATTGCCACCCTGATTGGGAAGAAGAATTAGCTACTGTTGCCATGGCCACTGGAGCTCACAGTCTCATTGTTAACTCCAGTGCCCTCCGATGAGATGCCACAGCAGGAGCTCCTTGGCTTTGTTAATGCACTGATAGAATAAGGGGGTTTGGGCAGGCGAGGAGTAGGCTGGGAAAATCTCCTGGGGAAGATGTGAAATGTTTGGGTTTTTTCTTTTTTTTTTTTTTTTTTTTAAATTTGGTGTTTAATTTCAGACGTTGCTGTTTAACGCTACCCCAG
>JBBMKD010000102.1:136572950-136599241 GCA_037834095.1 Argya squamiceps | reverse complement strand
TGGATGGATGGATGGATGGATGGATGGATGGAGGGGTGGATGGATGGATGGATGGAGGGGTGGATGGATGGAGGGATGGATGGATGGATGGATGGATGGAGGGATGGATGGAGGGATGGATGGGCTGGTGGGATGGCTGGATCCCGTCCCCAACACCCTGCTCCTCCTTGCCCTGAGCCACACTGGCTTGTGCTGTGAGACCAGGGGGAGCTGCTGCTGGATGAAAAGAACCTCCATCAACCTCTTGGGCTTCCCCTGCCCTGATGGAAAAGCAGGATCCAGCTCTGGAGAGCTCCCCCAGCCACGGGGGTGGATGGATGGATGGAGGGATGGATGGAGTGATGGATGGAGGAGGGATGGATGGAGGGATGGATGGAGGGAGGGAGGGATGGAGGGAGGGATGGATGGGCTGGATCCTGCCCCCATCACCCTGCTCCTCCTTGCCCTGAGCCACACGGGCTTGTGCTGCTCCTTCTGCACCTCCAGCAGCCCCAAAAAACCCCACTCGTGGTCTCCTCCATGGAGGGAAAGGAAGGCCTGGAATAACGTCCAGGCTGAGACTCACAGGGCTCACCAAGCTGCTGTAAAAAAAGCTGCATTACAAATGTGAAGCCACTCGGATATTCCAGCCATCCGAGGCAGCAGAGGAGAATATTTGAAATGAAATATTCATGGGGATCCTCAGCCTGTGGAAGCGATGGAGCTCCGCTGCCTTCTGTGGACTCACACTAATTTATTTTTTATTATGACCCATTTGTAGGATGATGGGGCCGGGAGGCTCCAGGCGGTCGCCTCCAGCTTCAGATCCTGGTTTTGGGTTTTTTTTTTTCTCTTTTTTTTTTTTTAAATTTGGTGTTTAATTTCAGACGTTGCTGTTTAACGCTACCCCAGTGCCATAAGGCTGTGAAATCACTCCCTTTTTAGCAAAATGCTGCCCTGTGCTTTTTGGTAGAGAAGGGGCAAATCCCAGTCCTCTCCCCAGTGGCTCCAGAGCAGGGAGAAGGGAGGGGTGGATGGCGGCAGCCGCACGCACAGGGACACAGGCCCTTCCTGCACTCCAGATCATTTTTGTGTGTGGGGTTATAAAGCACAACAGGGCCCGGAGAAACCAGAGAAAGGACCCCTTAGGGCTCTTGTAAACTACACTGGCTCTACTGCTGGCTGATTTGCAGGCAAGGAGAGAGACAGCAGACATTTACTGCCCATATCTTCACTTGAAACTTCTTTTCTTGCTTGGGCTTTAGGAATTGGCACTTAAAGCCCATCCTTTAGAAATAATACTTGGAATACAGACAGAAAAAAAAAAGATAATTGAAAAAAAGGCAAATTTTTAAAGACTTAATAAGAGCATAAAAAATGTATGAAATTATTTTCATGTATTTGCAAAATAAATATATTTGACTAATCAGTGATGGACAGGGCTCGTGTGTATTTTGTAAATCACTAACTCTGCTTAACTTCCAAAAAACAGTGAAAAATGGAGTATTAAAACTATCAAAGTGAATCATTAGCAAAATGAAATCATCCACATTTGAAACATAGATCCTGAAATACATGTAAGGGATTTTAAGCAAAATGTTTAATTTTTTTTTAAGTTTACTCTTCTTTTCTCATCTTTGGTGTTAATAGATTCAGTCACTTTCTTTAAATTGCTCCACTCTCCTGAGCTCTTCATTTAAACCACGTGTGGAAATGAGCCAAGAAACGTATTTCCACTGGCATGGTGAGATGTTGGCATTGGGCATTTTTCAGCTCAGCAGCAGGGTGTGGATGATAGGCCAACTACAGGGGTATAATGTGTGTCACACGGAACGGCGGCGCAGAGCAGCCTCAGCATGGGTGGTAATGGGGCTGTCTCACCGCGACTGGCGGGTTTCTATAATGGATACTTCTAAATGATTGCAGACTTACCCTGAGAAAATCATGGGAGGCGTTATTTTAAAGACTCTCAGAAGCATGCACATTGTTCTTCACTGTTTCTCAGCAAGCTGTAGTTTTACAGTCAGGATATTAGTAGAGGTCTTCGCTGCTGTAGAGTCTTTTGGAGTGTCAAGCAGCAGGCAAGGCTATCGTTGTTGCAGACACCCTCCTCCTGCCCAGCATGCTCCCTCTTCTATTTTATCCTTTCTTAGATGTGTTCTTCCTCTTCTCCTTCCAGATGTACTGCTTGTAAGTTCTCAGAGGCAATGAAGGAGCATATTAAGTTGTATGAATATGCACAATTGCACAAGGGGCGTCAGAGGAAGGCGGTTTTGCTTAGCTTAGATCAGCATCTTGTGTAAATGAATGGAAGAGTTGGCAAGTAAACATCAGTATTCAGGAGGGACTTGGTTTAGACTGGCACCTGGGCAAGGTGACAGACAGTGAATTGCAGGTTGAGAATAAAGAAGCTTCAGAATTTAAGAGCGGCCTTGACCTCTGTACTTTGTCATTCAGCTTTACTTACTAGACTTCTGCGCACTTGGCATTTTGTCACTGCCAAGTAATCATCTGTCACATCAAAATAAATGGTTAATACATGCAGGTATAATAATAAACTGCTCCAAAGTATATGCTGGTTCTGTAGCAGGGCAGAATCTCAACAGTTACGCAACTGATCCTTCCAATGTGAAAACGGGCAATTCTACAAATTAGGGGAAAAAGGCTTAAAGTAGAAAATGTGTATATATATTTCTCTTATTAATTTCTCTGTAAAGTTTATAGGAGGGTTTTCTGGTCTTTACGCTTCTGAACTTCTGGAAGATTTAAAACTCCTATGTAGAATGCATTTTGACCCAAGATTCACTTCTAGGTCGCTTGTTGGTGTAACTGAAATCTTGATCAATGTAGAATAAGGTCTTTATCCTGAAAAGAGAGATAATACTGGTCATAATAGTGTGGAAATGGCAGATGTCATTTAAGGCCAAGGAAGAGGATTGGGTCTTTGATCTCCCAATAGTGGTCAGCAGTACTTTTCAGATGGCATATTAGGACTTTCATTGGACAGACAATGTAGAAAAAGGAGTAATAGTCAATGTCCTATTTAATCAGTCTGATTTCAATGAATCCAGTTTCAGTTAATGCAATTTTGCCTAATTTTTAAGGCATTTAAAAACAAATTTAAAATTCAAACCCATCTGATGGTCCACTGGGGAAAATGGTGTATAATCCTGTAGTCATCCTTTGAAATACCAAAGTTTAATTTTGCTTACTGCCTGAGGGAGATGAAAGTCTTAGTCTGCGAAAAATTCATGAATTCAGTTATCATGAGGTCTTTGCAATGAATGTTTCATAATCTCTGCTTTTATTTATGCCTTCATGTAAAAAAGGATGCTTTACAATGTAACCTAAAGCATAGATTTTCTCCCAGCAGCTGAAATAATAACATATCTCCCTATCATGTCATCTTAATGGTGTATTTAACCCAGACTTCTTGTGATGGTGGAATTGACAGTCCATGTTGCAGGAGAGCCAGCTCTCCTGTCTGTCTCATTCTGGAACTACAGTGCCAGGAGTGGAAGGGGATTTTCCAAAAGCGGTGCTTTTGTGCAGGGACTGGTCATGAGCTCTTGAGCTTTTCTATGTACACATTCAGATAGGTTAATGTATTCATCATGGGATTCTTGTATTTGAAGGGATAGAGGTATATTTGAATTCAGCAAGATTTACTCACTTTGATTCGATTCTGAGTTACAAATTGAGCAAAAGATTTTTATTTTTATTTTATTTTTTATTCAACAAAATAGCATTGTACATTGTCCCTTGCTCTTGCTAAAGCTTTAAGTCTTCTGAAACTGCAGAAAGCTCTATTTCCTAGGAGTTTTTTCCTGTTTCTTAGAACATTAACAAGCCCTTCCTTCATCTTCTCTCTCCATCCTACCCCTCCAAGAGGAGGAATGAAGATGTATAACTTCTCCCTTCATTTAGATAACAGTGTCCTGTAATTTATTATCCAGAACCCTTAATGGTTCGATTTTCAGCTTCTGTGCTGATACAAACACATGTGCTCTTTTAAATAAAATTATCCATGCTAAAAAGAAAAGGGAAGAAGACCTTCCAGTCTTCTGTAATGAAATGGGGCTCCTTCTCTGTGAACTTCCTCATGGAATAATTCTGTTTGTGCATAGATTATTGATTTAGCATCTTCAGAAGATGTTTGTTTATAATAAACACTGTTTACCTCTGTGCACTTGAGGGTACTGGCTTTACTTAGTAAGGGTTTTCAGAGAACTTTCATGATGGAGCAGACACCACAGTCCTCCAGAGTTGTGAATGTGATTACCAATTTAATTATTTTAATTTTCGTTAGCGATAGAACTGACCCATTCTGTTACATGGACGAGTATGTGTTGTTGTAGAGGATGAAATTATATAAGTAGGAAAATACAATTGGAGGCTTGCTCCCAATTGCCCTTTAGGACAGATTGCTGAGTTCTTTCTAGAGCTTTCCAAACTAGATGGGAGTGGGGTACTCACACCTGGTAGGTACTTAAGGCCCTGTAAACTTCATTTGCGCTTGTACATGGAGGGAAAACCTCCCAGGCTATGATTTAGCACAGTGAGTCATGAGTAGGAGAATTGAGCTGTTGAAAAAGCCTATACAGAAGCTTTCTTGTGGTTATTCAGGTATCAGGTAGGTAAAGAGCATTTCAAAAGCTCAGGTGGCTTTGTAGATATATTGAGCCGAGTCAATATCTCAACATCACCCTAGCTTCTCTTTGGTTGACTTGTATGTATATTTGCCTGAGTTGAATAAGGAGTTAATAACATTTGCACTGCAGTTGGAAATACTCAAATGTGCAACAGCATTTATATTTTATATTCATCTAATAGAAAAATGTGTACAGATGTGAGAAGGTGAGTATAATAAATAATTGAGGAGGACATTAGAATAAGAAATCAAAGCCACTTCTGTGGTTATGATCTTTTAATTAAAAATGCCTGAGTGCAGATCAGTGGAATTAATTCTAGCTTTGTTAATGGGCAGGGGAAGTGATTTTGTTCTTTTTGTATTATAGCCTTGTTATCTGACTGCATGTACAGGTGGGAGTATGCGTAAGTGATGGATAAGACTGGTGATTTATTCAGGACTGAAATGTTAAATGGGAAAAAGTTTTAAGAAGGGTTGCTTAAATGTAAGTACAGTTAAATATATTAATAATGTCATATTAAAAAAAAAAATCTTAACATGCATAATAGCAGTCCCAAATTAATAGTGATATTTACAAACTTGTTTGGACATGAATTCAGGTATCTAACTTTCACCACCTTTGCTGTGATCCAGTCCCAAGTGTCTAAACACCGGTTCATAAAAGATTGGTTGCTATTCACTGACTTGAGAAAGAGAGCTTTGTCTATGCACTGGCCTCTCATCCTGTACCCATTATAAATGTTAGCAATTTACATTGGCTGTACTGGAGTCACAGATGTTCCATCTCCACATAACCTCTTCAAGTGGATGATGGTTTATTAACAACTATCCTGCTTTTTTGTCTTCTTTCTTCATCAAATGAAATAAAAAAATTGTAATGAATTGTTTATTGCCCAGTATAATGTAGTGAAGCATGGTGTGAGCAGCTCCTCTGAAGCTGGCCATGCTCTTCTCTTGCACCTAGTGCAAGTTGTACTGTGCCTGTGCACAGGCAGGTACAGGCTACCTGGCATTGAACAGTTCTGTCATGTAGACAGTGGCTTCTTGGGACCAGGAGGAGGCAGATGCTGAAATCAGGCTATGTTCATGGGAAATCAGGTGAGTCCATTTTGCACAGCTTACAGACATCGACACAACCTAAAGGCCACTCATGCAAGCAGTGGAAGAGCTACAAACACTGATACTGATACAGGCTTGAATAGCATAGGAGAATACTGCATTTTTTATTTGAATGAGCGAGACTGTAGTGAAACAGCCAGGCATTATCACAAAAAGTAACAGAAAATGAAACTACCTATACCATAAGAGCTCTCCATCTTGCTGGGTTGGACACTGTCTGTGCTGTGCAAGATGGGCAGGGTGGAAGTGGGTACAGTGGGACAAAAAATCATAGTGTACTTAAGAAATCATTCTGCTGTGGGGAACTCCTCACCTCTTGTATCTGCCTTGTCTTTATATGATCTTTACAGTTATCTACACATCTTAATATTCCCTTGAAATCACTAGAAATGTTCTGTAAATTGCAAAATTAAATTCTTAAACAGGCTTCAATGTCTTTCATGCTTACTAGAGATTCATACCAGTTCTTCACTTTGCCTGTGGACAGGGAGCAATTCATTACCTGAAAAGTGTGCTAGCATACCTTGAATATGAAAGGCAGTAACAATTACAGAGCATAACAGCTCTCTTACTGTGGCATAGACTGTCAGTCTTCCTGTTCTCTCTTTACCCTCTCCATGTTAGAAACTAGGTAAGAAAAGTCACCAGCTTTGGAAATGATGGTGATGGGATGTCACTTGCAGTACCCAGGGGCATGGGTTTCCTTCTTTCAGGTCATCACCTTAGAAGCCACAGTCTGCTTACAAAAGATTCCAGTTATTTTCTGAAACCTGTTGAGTATCAGTAAGTGTATGGGATAAAGTTGTTACTTAACCAGATTACAATGAAAAAAGTATTTTTTCCAGGACCTCTCATATATATATATATATATATATATATATATATATTTTTTAGAGATATAGCAAGCCTTCCTGAAAACTGTGCTGCTTTCTTTATTGGTCACATCATTTTCTTAAATTCCTGCACACATTTTTGAATTCTGCCCAGTGGATAATGAATGGATAGTGGATGTGAAAATAACTGAAAATCATGTAGGTTTCAATATCTAACAGTGATTCTCTATGCCAGCAGCATGATGTGACTAAACAGTGTAAGTAATGGAATTAAAAATAGGAGTATTGGATTTTTGTATTAAAATCTAAAAGTAGTTCTTAAAAACTGAGAAACAGTTGGATTGGTTTGTAGTGATGAAAAAATAATATCCTTACTGCCCTGAGGATGTTCAGATTAAGTTAATTTTACTTTATTAAAAAATAAAAGTAGCACTTTCATGTTATTGCTTTGGAATTCTGAAAGCACTGTGTGATAAAACCCACTTTTTTCCTTTTTAAAGTTATGAAATTTATTATGCACAGAAAAAGAAAGTGGGTGAGAGAGATGATGCATCAGCTTGTGATAATTGCTATATACTTTTCAGATACAAGCAAAATATTTCATAATATTTATGGAACAATCTGCTGTTTATATTTTGTTTCTTTTTTACTTGACTTACACAGAGAATTTATCCTTCAATGTTCACTCAGAAATGAAATAATTCCTTTGTTACATGATTATTTGTGGACTGTGGAGTGAAAACCTCTTAGGTTTAAGTAACAAAAAATTCTAAACTAGATCTCTTTGATATGGAGCAACTCTTTTTCATGTAAATGGGAATATAGGACTTGTAAGGTGGGTCAAAGATGATGTTTCTTTTTCATTAAAAGGTGCATACATTTTTCTTAGAGTCTATCAGAAAACTAATCAAAAGAAAACATGATGTGTTGTAAGCTACCTTTCACACAACTCTCATGACATTTTTTAAAATTTTTTAATTCTAGGCAGTTCTGTGTGAATTTTCTAGTTATCATGGTAGAAAGGTGAGAAAATTTGATGCTTAACAGGAAAATCACCACAGTTGGCAGCTCCACAGACAAGGACTTGAATGTCTATGAGTTGTCTTGAAAAGAAATAAATCATGAAAATTTACCTTAGGAATAATTCACTGCATGAAACTCATTTTTACAGGGTTTACTGTTTTTCTGAAAGCAGCAAGACCTTTTTTATCTGACAAAATCTAAGTTCTCTACTACAAAGGCTTGTAGAACATGTCTGATCTTAGCTCTGCACATAGCAAGCCTGTCATGTTCTCCATGATATATAAGCAAGGCAAAAGGTAAACATCTGTGGCTTAAAATAAACTGCTTTCTGCCTGGTTACATTTCTCCAGCCAACCTCCCATATCCAGAAAATGGCTTATTTTAAGAAATAATCCAGTTTTGAAATTAATACTATCATCTAAGTGCTGCCAATACTGTATTTGACAGTGGGATTTGTGTTAAAGGTCTGAAGCAAGTCTTGAACATTCTGTATTGAAAAGAGATCCAGTCATTAGCAAAGGCATTAGAAACATAAGTCAAAGTGAGTAAAACACTTTCCAGATTCTATAAAGTGAGTGACACAAAACATTAAGTGTGAATCCTGCCATGAGAAAGCAATGTGGTTTTCAGGCCCACTGAGGGAGCCAACAAGTTAGTCTGTGTGTGACTCCCTGATACAAGACTCCTCTGCCATTGTACAGAATGATGTAGGTCTGCTGAATTCAGTGAAGCTTCTCTGGTGTGCTCTGATGACCTGATGACTTGCCTCTTGATGCACAGAGGGATGTCATTCCTTGTAAAACAGTCTTTTGAAAATTCGTGTAGTCTTCTGGTTTTGAGTTTCACTTGAAGTCCCAGACAGCAACCCAGCCCACCTGTTTTCCAAGACTAACCCTGCAAACTCTGTGTTCACTTTAGCCCTCTATTTAGACTCCTAGCATGGGTGAGATGGATATTCAGTTGCTGTGGTGGCTACAGTTTTGTTATTTGGACTAGGTCAGAACTTGGAAGCAATCAATTTCTTTTATAGTGGTCATTGCTCCTAAAAAGACTTAAACTGTAGAGACTTTCAAATGAACGAAAGTATGGGTGATCGGAAGAGGAAATGAGCTGTGTCCAAATGGTTTTCTTTTCAGCTGCCAACTGGGGGAGCTGCTTGTATAAATAACTGTAAAGATGGGGATGAGACAGGATAAGCACAAAAATGCCATCAATAGTTTATGTGCTTAAGTCATTTTTCTGCCATCTCACAGATAAGGTCTCTGTTCACAGGGAAGCTCAGAAGTTAGTTTGCAGCCATCAGGATGAACTGGTGAGTGTGATCTTAAGTCTGTGCTGGCTGGTGTGCTTCCCGTAGTGCTCACTGTCAGTTGTCACAAATCAGAATTTGTTCTAAATCAAACTTTTCTTTTGTTCATTTTATTTTACCATGGCAGTCATCTACTCAAAACATTAAGCAAAAAATTCCTAAACATGCAATAGGACTTAAAAGTAATCTTGTTACAAATGCAGTAATGTGCCATTTGCTGCAGTTTCTTGTCTTCACCAGATTATTAGCCCTTGCATCATAAGGCTGAAAAAATGCAGAAAGAAGATATATGCATGTGAAACAGCTAAAGGAAATGTGAGTCATGGGTGACCCCAAAATAGTGTTTGAAATGGCTGACAGAAAGCTTTGGAAAGAATTTATTTAGAAATAATTCTGCTAATACATCCTTCGCCTCCATTTTTATTACGGGAACATTTAAGCTCTAATCTTCAGGTTGTGGCGTAAGAGTCCTCTCTGTGTCAATCACTTCTGGCGTAAAATACGGATTATGTCTTTAAGTGGGAATTACAGAACAATGGAATCTTTCAGGGGCTCATTCATTTTTGGGGGAGCCTACAGAGGGTGTCCTAGGAATTGCTGTCAGAAAACACAGTAATATTCACTCACACACACAGAACTGAACTAATCTCTAGATCTGGTGTTAGAGAGGAATTTTTCTGCAGAGGAGATTGGCAAGGCAGCTAGGTGTGAATCCTTTTCTAGGACAATGAAGTAATCAATGAAGGTGGCATCTTCAGGCTCTGCCTGTGATGGTGAAAGTAAAGTGTGGCAACTCAGCTTCTTTCCAGCACCTCCCAAGTCAGAGGTAGCCAGTTCCTGTAGGGCAACTGCTTCTTCCAACACACCTGTATTCTTTGTAAGTCATTTGCATTTTCCCACATGAAACTTCCTCCTTGGACTGAGGAAGGGCATGCTAAGGAAGAAGGAGATTTTTGTTGCCTTCACACTAAGCTGATTTGTTGTGGAGGGAAATCTCTGCGGTCTGCAAAAAAGCACATCTAAGTGTTCAGTAGTGAGGGAGCCTATGATGAGCTGCAGTATGTAAGATAGCCATCTTAAATACTTCCTTGCTACTTTAATTTGTATTTATTATTTTGATGTGTTCTCTCTTTGGTAGAGAAGGTTTCAATTTTACCACTTCTTGCACAAGCCAAAGGTAGGTGAAATTTAAGGCTAAGTTCAATGTAACTTCAGGTGTTTCTGCTGGAATGTTGCCATAGAAGAACTGATACTGTAACTACTTCCAGTTTTGTTATGTTTGTGTGTTTGTGTTAAAGGCAACACAAGAGGAGTGGGTGGAAAAGGAGGATGTAAACGTATCAGTACATTCTCACAGTCTCATAGATCTTTAAAGACCAGTCTTGTGATATACCCAGTGTCCTCCTGACTGACTCATTTTCAAGGAAGAACGTTTCTTGGCTGTTCTGCTGATGAAGCTGCAGAACCTGACATTTAACTAGAGATGGAAAGTGGCAGACCTTTCAGTTTCTCCTTGACAGATCCTGAGTTCCCTATTGGCACACATGATTTCTCTTTGGAACGTGTAACTGCTGTCTTGCCCAAAATCATATGCATAGAAATCTGCAAAACAGTCTCATGCCAGTTTCTCTTTCACCTTGATGGTGCCTCCCTTGGCTGTAAGGGATTTGAAATAGCTAATTACTTATTTTTGTGCAATGGAAAATAAAGAACAGTGCCCAAAGAGTTGAGTTGACCAAGTAAAGTCCTTAAATCATGATGTAGAAATCATAGGGAGTGGTTGAAGTAGCAAACTTTTCTCTTTGGTGTACTAAATGGATCAGGCCCCAAGTTCAAGTAAACCCTTGACTGTAGTATCTTGGGTAAAGGTTGAAGTTACTGTCTGTTACTTTACCATCATATTTCACAGATGAGAGCAGTGGCAGCAACCTATGCCCTGAGCAAATGAATGATTGTCTGAAAGGTATCACTGAGGGATCTAAAAAGGAAAACAATAATAGTAGTAATAACAATAATAATGAAGAGTTATTCTATTTTAAGCAGAATATTGCCATCAGATATTTTAGAAATGTTAACCAATGAGGTCAAATGAAAACATCCAGCTATTATTTTGAGTTAACTTATAGAAACTATCTTTTTCGATCTAAGACATATTTCACCTGTAAATGGAACTATGATCTTTCTTTACATATCAATTGATTTTTTCTGATTTGTGGGGGGATGAGCTATTATATTGGTTCATCTATTTTGAATTGGTAGGGTTCTTGATTTCAGGTTTACTCCTGTGGCATTCTTGTGATCAGGTATTTGTAACCTTAATGGAAAGTTTAGAGCAATAAATGAAGACTACACATGGAGTTTTTCTAAGTACCCCAATGGGCTATTATTGGTCTGTAAAGGATTTACTGCTTTGTTCTGAGGGTTTTGTGTTTCATGTAAGTGGAAAGTAGCTCTTAATGTTTAGCAAAACATAACAGGTATGCACATGTATGGCTGAGCAGACAATCTGTCTTTACCAAAATTATACTTTGTCAATCATTCAGCACAAAAGAGATCTTTGGTAATTTGATTATTCCTCCAACCCTTTAACACAAAGCACATTTCAGGTTTGTTTCCTGTTAAGACTTTGTCTTTCTCATGTTATTTGTCCACGTATGTAACTTTTTAAAAGTGCAGTATGTGTTACCATTTAGACTTGATGGAAGAATTCTTTTGAGGAAAAGTTTGTGTAAGCAAAGAAAAAAAAAAATCAAAATAGGAGTCAAGTTTCAAAACTTCAGACGGGTGAAGCCCTGAGTGTCAACAAGTATTAAAGAAAACTTAATTTCCTGAAAAAGAAGAACAAAGAAAAATTACAAAAATTCTTCTGATATATGATGAAAAAAGTTTTTCCTCTTAGTTTTCATTTTAATTCTAAATTTCATCTCCGTATCAACAGAAGTAAACTAATTGCAAAATAGATATATTTAGTGTAACTTCTTTTATTATATCCTATGTATTGATGTAATAATGTTTATGCATATTTAATGAACCAGAATGTTTTTCCAGTTGACTGTACATCATTTAATGAGAACTGTGATCCAAAGGTAACATTGTGAGTGTTGTATATCTTGTTAAGAAGGCTAGGTCCCACCCAGTTAGTTTTTTACAGAGGGGCAGAAATCAGAGAAGAAAACTATTTCAACTTGTGTATTTGACATTTATAAGAAGTATTTTTAGGCTTATTAGAGGTAACTGATTTGCCATATACTTGCATTAAAATTTAGGTTTGTGAAATACCAGCAATGTACAGAGTTAAGAACTACTTAACTGACAAATCTCAAAAAAGTTGTCATTAGTGGGAAATCACAGCTGATTAGAAATTCTTAGAGCATAAATGCACAAATACTAATTAAAAGTCCAAAAGGACTGTGATGACTTAACCCCAGCCAGCAACTCAGCTTCACACAGCCATTTGCTCACACCCCACATCCCCTGTGTCAGGCTGGGGAAGAGAATCAGAGGGGTAAAAGTGAGAGAATTTGTGAGTTGAGATAAAGACAGTTGAAGCGGTGAAGCAGAAGCCGCGCGCACAAACAAAGCGAACCATGGAATTCATTCACCCCTTCCCGTGGGCAGCCAGGTGTTCAGCCATCCCCAGGAAAGAAGGGCTCAATCAGTATAACAGTGACTTGGGAAGATGAACCACATCACTCCACATAACCCCAAATGCTTGGAGGATATTTACGGTTTAAGCCCTTTTAGCTCCTAGGCAAAAAGACAACCTCAGAGATTATTTCATTTCCATGTATAGGAGGTTCCTAATAAACATCTTTTTTCAAGCACAGGGAAAACTCCTGACTAGAAGCTGAAGTCTTAAAAAATCAGATGAGAAAAGATCAGCTTTGGGAAACTGCCAGTGGGGTCTCTTGGTTTGTTTGGATCAGAATGGGGTCCTTTTTACAGGACTGCTTTAGCCCAACACAAGTTTTAACCGAAATATAAATTGCTGGGTTCCATCCAGCAGCAATGACTTGAAATTCAGTCCTTTCCAGCCATAAATTTGACATTTCCAAAAATGAACAATGAAATCTTAGTCTCACTACAATCAGCATCAGTATTTCTCAGTTTCTCTTCTCCTTCCAAACGGGCAGAAAGGTACAGCTGACTTCTGAATTCTTTTCCTGTGATTTCTCATCTCAGGAGGTAGCAGCACCCCCACCCCCCCGCAGTTCCTTGCATAACCTACTGTTCCATATTACTAGACTGAATTTCTTGGCTCCGAGACAGATGAATCTTATCTTATTGCATATCAACAGGTTAATGTCATCAGTGCTTTACTGAGGTACTGCTAAAAATAATCCAGGACTGACAAAGAAAGGTACCCACTTTAGTTCAATTGACTTAACATCATTATCAAATCACTATCAAATTCAAATCTATTGATTAGACTTTTGATGCTCTCTGCTGGGTTAACAGTTGAACTTGAGGATCTTACAGGTCTTTTCCAACCTAAAAAATGCTGTGATTCTGTGATGCTGTGATATCTTCTGCAGTAAAGATGAATTCTTTGCAAGAAAGCAGCATTTGAAGCAGTGAGCTGGTAAAGGTGCTTGATCCCTTCTCTCTTCTCTGAAAACTTAAAGCTGAGGTCTCCTCTGATCTCAGGGATGTGAATCTCTCCTGCACGCTCTGCATTTGCTCAGAGCACAGTCTGCCTGTTGGTGCTGACGGGTTTGCCTCCCTGGAAATGAGGCTCTGTGCGCTGCGGGATCCGCTCTGGCAGCCAGAGCTGCAGAGCAGGACTGAAACAGGACGGTCCCAATACTCCCGTTTCTTTAATTTAAAAATCTTTATGCTTGTATTAGAATCACAAAATATTAAGAGTTGGAATGGACCTTAAAGGTCATCTAGTCCCAATCCCCCCTGCCAAGGGCAGGGACACCTCCCACCAGACCAGGCTGCCTTACCCAACCTGGTGTCTAGCTAACGTGTTCAAGGCCAAGTGACTTTTGCAGACAAATCTTATATTTTCAGGTTACAAGTTTCTATATACATTTTCTTGGTGCTAAGCAAGTTTTAGGGGTTTTTTTAATCTTTCAGTATTTCATCTTTCTGGTGCTTTTGTTTTTCCTTGAGCTACAGTCACGCACTTTGCCCCAGACAGGTCTCTGAAATAAAAGAGTAATGAATCCTTCTTTCTAGTTTCAGCTTGCAGCCAGTTCATTCAGATAGATTATATTTCTAAACTCTGGGTGTGAGGTACATGGTCTCAAATGACACATCATGAGAAATATTTTAGCAAATGACGGTCTATTATCACTCTGTCCTTTGAACTGCAACATCATTAAGAAAAAGGGGAAAACTCACATTAATTTAAATACAAAGAACATAGTAGATGATTCTTCTCCTCTATCCAAGGCTGGTGGTTCAAAGGAATGATGTTTTCTTTGATTTCTTCTCCAGTATATTTCTGTATCAGTACACAGAATTTTGAATTGAATTGCCTGAATTGATGTATTTTTTTGTTTATTTTGATTCATGGGTTGCAACGTGAAACAAAGTGTATATACAAAGCAGATTTTCTGTCCTATCATACTGTGCGATTTGTACTACCCTGAAAATTGAGCTAAATCCTCTGGGTGTGAAGTGAGAAGAAATAGCTCATTCCCCTCTGCTCCTCAAAACCACATGAGCTTAAATATTAATGAAACTTTCATGAATCACACATAACACATACTGCCCCTTTTTGCTGGAAAAGGCCGCAGCTTTTTATGGTTGGTACTGTAGAGCCAGGAGAATAGAAAGCAGAGTCATAAAACAGTAATTAATACACTTCTGAGCTGAGCTATTTTATTGTGTAGATACTAATTAAGAATGATAGATCCCAGTTACTGAGTGGCACATAATACATTCAGTCAACACAAGTGAAAGGTCAGTTATCATTTTGACTGCTTTAAGTGAAAGTGTTTTCCCTTATGTCAGTGATTTCAGGAACCACAAATGTCAAAGTGAAATGCCTTCTCTTTCTAGAATGTGGATTTTTAGTGACATAACAGGAGCGTTTGCTTTGTGAAAGCATTGGATTTGCTGTGGGGGTTCTGGACAAACAGTCAGGAGAGAAAAGAAAATTAAAAAAATTTAAAAGTAAATATTAAACCTTGGTGTTGTAACTGCATTCCGTTCGAGGTGGTTCTCTGAGATGCTGTAAAATGGACTGGCTTTCCAAATGGGGCAACCCCTGCTGCTAAAAAATGATTCAATGAGACTGGACACTTCAAAGTTCTCTTTTGGAAAATCTCATCCACTTGATCAAAACGTTCCTTGATGGGTTTGGAATATTTCTAAGTTATTAATTTTCAGAAAAACGGGAAAGGATAATCTTAAGTCCAAAACTTGAGATGAATTCAGACATTGCAGCTTTATACAGCAATACAGCCAGGAGACAAGTCAGAAAGGGAGCTCATGTTCTGGCAGTAGGAATGTTAGACATCTCACAGATGCTCGTGCCAGTGCTACATGTTTAACTTCACTTGTCATCTCGGTATTCTTCATAGCTTAGACACCTTCTATTTTTCTTTAGTACTGTATAACCATGATTAAAGTCAATTGAAAAAATCCTGTCCTGAGGCTATTAAGACCCTTAGATACTTTAAAGGGTACATGGTGAGAAAAAGCACAGCATTACTTTTTTTTAAAAACAGTCAATATTACTTTTAAAATCTTGCTTTATTAAATATAATTTTGATATTTTGATCTCACATACGTGTCATTCCTCCTTAAGGATGATGTATTACAATTAAAAAAGAAAACAAAGAGAAAAGTAGGTAGCAAGGAAAGACTTTTTATTTCAGTTCTGTGATGAGTTTTGGGCAGTACCAAAACCACCAGAGGTATAACTGGGTACTTCAGTTAATATTGTAGTTCACATAGCAGTTGAGTATTTTAAAACTACAAGCTTGAATTGGCCGTGAGATGCTGTTATACCTCCTACACATCCTATTGCAGTGCAAGAAAAGAATGATGCTGTATGAAAAAAAAAAACAAAACTGAAACAGGACTGCAAATAGCAGTTCATGGTATTACATACTACTGTTACTACTTTTGAGTGCTTTAAAGAATAGCATCTCCTTGCACAGGAAATGGATACTACATAGTGGTTCTGATAATGTCAGAGTGGGTGTTTGAGTAAATGGGTTTAGCATGCTATAAAGTGAGTGACTAAGTGAAATTTCTTAGGTAAATGGGTATGATCAGTAATGCTGATCAGTAGAGCAAAAGACATGCAGCAAATGGGAAAGTCAGCCCAGTAACAAAGGCAGAGATTTCACCTGAAAGTCAGTGATGGACAGAAATACCCAGCACAGATCACAGAGTGAGTTGCTCGGTGAAAAGGAGTAATAACTGATGTAAATAACATCTGAATAAAGCCCTTGACCTTGCTAAAAATGAAGAATAAAAATGAATGGGCTTTCTGGCTTTCAGTTCTTGGAAGAAGCCAGCGAGTGGGCAGGCGCAGCGCTCAGGGCAGACTGGGCAGTGCTCCTGCCACTCGCCGGGATGTGGTGCATGAGAACCAGCGATAGAGTCGGACTCGTGTGCACAACAGGGACATTGCAACTAGCAGCTTATGTTTTAGTGTAATGCTAACTTACTCGGGCAGCTCTGGGCACACTCCTAAGAAGCCACTAATGACATTGCAGTTGTGTAACTTGAACAGTCTCTGTTCTTGCTCAGACTGCCAAGAATACTGCAACCCAAAAAGCCTGTTACGCAACTACAAGAGAGAAACTTGGGCCGCTGCAGACAGCTGCGTCTTGACAATTAGATTGTTGTCCAGGCTGGCTTTTCGACTCATTTTTTATGTTAACAGGACTATGGGTTTCCCATATAGGCTTCTTCAGTACAGCAAAGCCATATATTTCACCAGGAAGCTGAGCACAATGTTATAGTATAATGGCATCTGTAATTCAGCTTCTGTTTATCTGTACCTTTCTGAGCAATGAAGCTGCTGCCAGCTTTCAGAAGATCCACTGCAAAATTATAATAAAGCTAGGTGTTCTTTGGAGAAGAGAAGAAAGAAATGTTTCTGTACAGCTTGTTTGTCTGGACCTATAACTGGAGAAGAAGAGACCTCGTGTATCACTTGCTTCAGTCCAATGCAATCATAGGATGTCACATTGTCCTTTTAAGAATTAGATCACGTTCTATTTTAAAATGCATAGAACTTTTTTCTTTCCCCCTCTGCTGCTATTTTTGTGGAAAGAGTGTTCCAGAAGACCGCTTGCTATAAAACCATCTCCTTTCTGCCCTCAATTTATGCCTGACCATAATTGACAAAAGACTAGAGAAATTACATCATTATTTGTTTATTCTCATTTGTGGTATGCCATTTATGCGAGTGTCATCTTAGTAAACTTCAGTTGTTGAATTACTGACTTTAAAAGACTGAGAAGAATGTGTGGGATCTGGGAATTTGAGTGGAAGCCTGTTCATATCCAAGAGATATTTGGGGTTGGTTTTCTGTGTACTGGTAATGTTCAGTTTCAGAACTTGAGTAACCTTTCTCTGTTCTTGAGATTAGGATGAGGTCCTTGTCAACACAGGAGAGCACTCACTGAACTGCTAACTGTGCTTGGTAATTTACCTGCAGGCACAATAAATTCCATTATATCTTCAAATATTGATCTTACATTTGATTTGGAGTGTAAGCTATCATTTGAACAATTGAAGCAAGTTGTAGATTTTCTCTGGGAATTAACTATGAGTAATTAAAAGAGATTTTGTGGCTGAAAAAGAGACAGCAGAAGACTGCTCAAAGGGAAGTGATTGAAAGGGAGGGAGGTTATTAGACACATCCAGGAAGCATAATCTAGGGAACAATTTTTAAAAAAGTTTCTTTAATGTCTGCAGCACAAAAAGAAGAGCCCAACTATACATTTGGGAAATGAGGATGACAATTTCTGCTCAACATGGCTGGTTACAGCAGTTGTTAGACAGAAGTAGCTTCTGGAGCGAACCCAAAGAAGTAGCACTCTTGAACCAGACGCTGAGCTCTAGAGTCAGGCTCTTCCTTTCTTCTTCTCTCCCTTGATGTTTGAATTCATTACTGAAAAATGGCCTTTGCTTCAACAAAGCTTGACTCTGGATACAGATCTAGAATCTTCCTCATTTTTTGTGCAGGTGTTGTACCAGCTAAGCTGGAGGAAAGCACTTCCATGTATGTTTCCAAGTCAATGTGTCCCCAGTTACTCTGAAATTTTTCTGTGCTCGCTGTTCTGATTATTTTCTTAAGAGATATTTCAGTGTATTTTGCCTATATTCCAGGTTCCTGCTGAGCTTATGTAGGGAACAGACAGAATTTTTGAGGCACAGGGAGCTCTGCTGACTAGGGGGAGAACTTCATGCGGCTGAGAAGCTTTCAGGTGAAAGCCAGAGCTGTTTTCAGGGTTAATGGCTGCTAAGCATGGCTAACGTAGCTCACAGTTTTGGATTCAGGCACTTCAGGACAAACTAAATCCTGGTTTAGATACCTAAAGCCTGCTTTGGATCTGGACCAAATACTTTATGTTTGGAGAAATGTTGTGGAGAATATAAGCACTGATTTCAGCATGCAGATAGCTTAAACTTGATTAGAATGAGAAAAGCAAGAATCTTATGCATAGTGTTAAAAGACATTCAGCTTGAAATCTAAGCCTAAAAAAATCAAGGAAATCCTGGGGTAGAATTATTACATTAGTATTTCTGTCCTCCTCCACCAGACTCAAACTCCCTTTATCCCAAAGAATATGGTTGTCTCTGTATCTGCCACTGGGGTTTATTATCTTCATGTGGAACAGTTTATTATCATGCAACCAATATAAACAGTTAAAAAGATGTTGTCTCTGTTATGTTTTTGGCTGACCAGAGCTTGATTTGTTAACCTTCTGAGCCTGCTGTGAACCTAGCTTAGTTTTTAGTAACATGTACGAAGACCATTGGCCTTAATGCTGCAGGTTGCTATAGCTGTACTGCTTCTCATGCTCTTTCATTTTTCAATATTGTAAAAACACTTAAATCTTGGTTACTGCTTCCAGCATCCCAAAATAGAATTCTGAATAGATACTGTAATACTGTACTTGTTTTTCTATTATTTATCTAACAAGCCACCCATGGTGTGTAAATTCCATCAAACAATGCCTGCATTGTGAAAAAGACTAACTATTGGTGTCTCTTTTAAAAGTTATTCTGTTTGCTTAGTGGGACTACATATACATTTGAAAACAGCCAACCAAGTTAAGATGAGCTAATGCTTTTTGAGTGCTTCTTTTCTTCCTCTTCCAAACTGTTCTTTCCGTCTAAAATAAAGAAATATTTCTAGAAAGATGAGGAGCTTTGTCCTGAATAGGAATCCTGGCTTTTGAACACCAAACACTCATCTCAGCATTTTGTTACAGGAAACAGCAATTTTCTGTATGGGGCTGGGGAAAGAAGATAAATCATAAATAAACACCTTGCAGTTTTTTATGCGTTTGTGTGCCCTACCCAAGTATATAAATTATCATTGTGAGATTAGAACCAAAAAAAATCAAAGAGCAGTGAAGAATCTCTCTTTTCAAAAATATTGACAGGTGAACACTTGAGTGTCTGTTTAAGTACAGAGTAAACAAATATTTTAATGTGTGGCCTGTGATTCTCAAAATGAAGCATATTAAATAAGCTGATGTTTTTCATCTCTGTAGCCATTGCAATATTTTAACTTTTGAAACTGCTTTAATGGGTGTTGATTGTGTAGCATGTTGCATTTTACTAAACTCACAAGAACTAAATATAACACTCAGATGCTCAGATTTCCAGGAACTCATAAAATATCCTTCTTTTGTGCAGAAGAAAGCATTTTTAATGTGCTTAAAGCACAAATGTTTTACTTGTAGTTCTGTTTGTAATGAGAGTTATTACTACTCTGTATGCATGGTTGCTAGATCTGTGCATGGTAATACAGCAGTATAGATCCCCATTGTTAAGTATTTTCCATGCATTTAAAATAGGATTAATGGACTGCTTGCATGGCCGGTTCTATTTACAATTTAGAGTTTAAATCTGCAGGTATGTACTGTTTACAGCTGGGACAATCACTTGTTGATCTTTACAAGGATTTACATTTCACTTTATCAATACGGGAAATGTTTAATGTACATATGAGTCAGATCTTTACTGTAGTGTTTGAAAATGAGGGAGGTAATTTTTATCTATATATTGTTATTACGTATATTATGAATTTTAGGAGTGCTCACCACTTAAGCAATAAGGAGTATATGTTTAAAATTGACACTGTTGTTCAAAGCAAAAGAAAGCAGAGTCCTATCTTCTTTGTTTGTCTAATACAGGCTTCTGCACAGTGGCAGGCGAAGCAATTTATCTTTACAAATAGAGAAAAAAGGAATACAAAAACACATATTTAATACTTGATAGTTTATTCAACTCTTTTATCACCATGAGATTAATGTAATCAAAATGACTGTCCTACCATAATAGTTTGTGGACTAGAAGTGATTAGATACATTCTGAAATTTATGTTTGTGTTTATATTTTAGTTAGTGGTTTAGACTATGAAATTTTGGCCCTGGGGTTAAACCTAAAGGTTTTCAAACCAAGAAATCCATGGCTAAAATACGTTTGGTGGGAGGGAATAATGTAATTGCACACAGCTTTTTGATAAACAGCCTAAATTGTGCTTCAAAGGCCAGATGTGTCTTTAATAATCTGAACCATTTGCATTTTCAGATTAAACCCTGCTTGATTGCATTGTACTTGATATGTATACTTAAATCTATATGTTAAATGTTATACTTTGATATAGAGCATATTGTTTGACTTTGTTCTTATGATCTGACAAGCTTCATTATATAATAAACTAGTTTAAATAAATCTTAAAGACATAAAAGTGTTCTTGACACTAAAAAAAAATTTGAAGCACACAAATGATATATTGGTTAGATGTTCCAGAGGGAGTCAAAGCTTTTTTTCATTCAGATCTTTGAACATGTGTTTTGAATAAAGCTGTAAGGCATTTTCCAGTAACCAGTGTTGTATTACAAAAATGAGTAAAGTAAAACAAAAGGAAAACATGTTTCAACATTTTATTCAGTATTGTCACACATTGTTGCACATTTCCAGCTGGAAGTAAATGTGACATTTGTAATGCTAATTTTTCAAACCTAACCTTTTATAACATATAAAATATTACTTGGGATGGTGTGCCCTTGTGAAAAGAGCAGGAGTAATGAAGTACTCGATCAGGGTTCAATTGGATTCCTAATGGCTTGAGTGCAATTACACTGCCAGTTGGTTGCAATCAATCAAAACCATTTTTGAATTGTTCTCTTAAACTGTATCTAATGTTAACTGCTGATAAGCAGGTTACAGAGCACTTGACCTGATATAGTAGCAGTGCATGTGTCTCACAAACAAGGAGTGATGCTGTTAATGCTACTGTGTTTGTCCCATGTGAGGAAGACCCCCTGATTTGTTAATATAGAAGAACACACTGTAGCTTTGCTCCATATTATGTGTGATGGAAAAATGTGAACCTAAGTGTAATCCAGCAGCACGTAAGAAAAATGCAGTATATAACTTTGGTGTTATGTATGTAATACCATTAATTGTGGGCTACAGATACATTAACTAACTCAAAAAAAAATCTCATTGAGTTTCTCCCCATTTTCATCTATCATAATGACAAATTGCCAGGCTCTGTTGGCTCAGAGAGGGAAAGCAGAGGAGAAGCAAGAAGGGAAAGAGCACATGCAAGCAATTCAGGTATTAAAAAATGGCAAATTAAAGAAAAAAAAGAAAGAAAAATCTTGCAATTAAGCTATAATGGAATTTATGAAAAGATGGATATAATTTATTTTGGTTTTATTTGTCCAGGGCCATAGCATATTAGCCTGAGAATATAATCTAAACCATACCACATTCAATGTTGCTAATGGGACATTTATGCTAAAGGGACTTACTCTCATACTTCAGGATAGGAAAAATATACTCTAATGTTTCATTGCAAGGCATTCCTCTGAAAATGGAAGCTTATTAATTATTTTTTACTGTTAGTTGAAAATATCATACACCTGAAGACCTTTAATCCATGTGAAAAAAGGTAGAACTCAGCAAATGTGGTACTTGAAGCAAGGCTGACCGTCTCAGGAGGTTCAGTACCTCCTTATTAGCCAGTACCTAATTTTTACCTGGCTGTACGTCAGCAGGTGACATTTTGCTATGAGTGTGGCAGTACAAAAGTGTTTCACTATTTGTGTTTGATCCCATGATTCCTCTCCTGACTCTGGTGGCACAAATCCCGTGCAATTGTAGCAACATGGAGTGGGTGCCAACAGGCTTTTTTTACAAGCTGGGTTAATGCTTACAGTCAAATGTTGTTCCCATTGAAGACAGCAACAATAATTGCGTGCATCTCAGTCAAGGAATATCTGCTTGTTTCCTGAACAAGTTATTTCTTAAATATGTATCTTTTTTTGATAAGAAAAAATCAGTAAGGACTTACTCTGTAACTGTGCTCCTTAAACACATCCCAAGCATCACCAGCTAAGTTTGATGCTTAAAACATTGGCTTCCTCAATATTTAGCCTGCACCTCTACTTCAGATTCTCAGCTTGGCAGGTGTATAGATCAAGTCCTCATATTTTTGGAAACTAAAACACACACAGTTTCATTGCACAGTGAAAACTTGCAGCTAGAAAAGGAAAAGCAGAAAGGAGGAATTATTTTTGTTGTTTTAAAAAAAAATCAGTTAAGGACAAAACATACTTCCAGATGGTCTCTCTTATATTGTACTGCTTTATATACAGGGCCATCTGTAACTCTTTAGTTAATTTCCACTGGTCTAATTCTGTACTTGCATGTATGTATCTAGAATAGATTTGACCAAAATATGGGGCTTTTATGTACTGTTTGTGGGATATTTTCAGAGTAATACATAACAGATCTTGGCTGCTCTGCCCTTTGTGTAGATACAGAATGCCAAAGGGTAAGGGAATGGCCTCCTCTCATATCTTACCCGATTCTTTGCAGGCTCCTTAAGTCAAAGGAGTGCAACAGGCAGATTTGGTTTGTTATGTGTACATACAGTGGGAAGCTCTGCATACTCATTTGAATCCACAGTATTTATAAGGAACATGCTTTATATGAATGTTTGAAACCCCCATCCATTTACTGCATTTAAAAATACCTTTCCTCTCTTTTCCCAAAGACAGTCATTTACAGCTTTCAAGATAATGGTGGGAAAATTTTGTGCAGAGGCATCGATGTAATGGCAACAGCATTTATTCTCTTCATGTGCCAGTTTTCAAAAGACTTGAAATTGCAGAGTGAATTTTTGGTGCATTCATTATTAATTGACCATATTGAAAAAAAAAGGAGCAAACATCTGAAAACATCAACTTGTCTGAAGTGTTTGCCATTCATTTTTTGTTTTCAAAATGTCTCCTCTCTTCATATGTTAGGTTGTAAAGTAAAAAGCAAGTAAGAAATATATCAAAGTAATCTAATCTGTTAAAATGCCCTTAATGTAGATAATGCTTTCAGCATTAGAGATCTATTTAAATATTTGTTCTGCATAAGCTATATAGAGCAATGTAATTATTTCTGTTACCTCATATATTCAGATTTTACTATCCAACTTTTATTTCTTAGTGGGTTTTTTGCATATTTTACTTTTAATGGCTTACTTTCTTGAATTTAAGAACATTATGCAGTTCTCTTCCTGGGCCTTAGACATGCAAAGAAATAGGTAATCTTTTTGTCTCTGACACCATTTTTTCTTTCTTCTTATTGTAAGACTAACATTTAGAAGAACAGTAACATTGCAGCTGTCTCTGTCTCCTTGTAGATCTTTCATAACGGGTGCTTTCAGGCAATGAAAACCACAAAGCATATGGATCAAAAAGAATGGGAATCAGGTGATGAAAGCGATTGTTTCTTGTTGCCTGTCTTGATTTTCTTTTGAGTTTGTGCTGAAAGGTTGAGGTTGAAGTCAGATGATAAATTTCCGAGATCCATGGATGGTTTAACCATCCTCCTGTTCTTGGGAAAGATAGCTGAGTCCATTTTCTTACTAGTTGCAGCTGAAGATTTTAGTTTTTCTTGCTGGGAAATACTATAATTTCTTTCCATGTAAATAGTGATAGTGAACAACAAATGTTGCTGTGATCGTCCCACTTGGTATTAAGTGGTTTTCCTCATTAACTAAGCCTGGGAATAACAAGAATCTGATGTATCTGTTGCCAGAGGATGATCGCTACCTGTATTTCAGTTTATGACTAACATTACTGGTCAGAGATAAATGTCTGTGCCTGAAAAACAGTCCTAGCCCGCCTGTGGACCTAGATACTTTCCACGGAAGACAGCAGTCCCAACAAATTGGGCCATCCCAGTGGACCTGTGCTACTTTGGGGTTTTACTTATCTGACAATATATAAATGGAAAGGGTTGCTTGTTTTTTTTAATTCAGCAGTTTCTCTAAAGTACTCTCTGCAATCCACTACTACTCTGCTGTTTTAAAACTAATTACAGAAGTGTAGGCATCAGTTATGATGAAGAGAATAGGGAGAAGTTGGTAGGGGGCTCAGGAAAGAGTGGTGAGCACAGGTTTAACTGGGATATTTTTCTGGCTGCCAGAGGAAGTGAGCAGGTGTTGGCATTTATGTTCAATCTGCATAAATTGACAGTGGGTATCTGTTTGGTTAGTTGTTCATATGATCTAATTCTGTGCAACATTTGAGCACCTACATGATGCAAAGCACAGAGGGACTGGCCACTCTTGCAGTCCTATGGGATGATGTTGCTGTTGGCTGCTGTTGAATCTGTCTTACCAGGAAGTCAGTGAGGATGCCAGCATGTTCCTCTTTTTCTCTTCACTGTGTTGCTCTTCATGTTTTTCCTCCTTACCTTTAAAAATAAATAAATATCTGTGTTGGCTGCAACCCTGTAACAACTTTCCCTCAAAGTGATAGGCAAAATAAATGGCAAAATGATATTGTTCAGAATCACTCATCTCGGACGGGCTGCTATAAATTCACCGACATTGTAATCACAGATACTGAAAATAGAAGGATAAACTTTCTTTCCAAATGAGGAGTTTGCTCTGCTTTTCCTGCTCTTCTCAAGTCAGTTGTCTTATAGTCATCAGGGTGCTATTTGAGCGCCTCCAACTATCAATTAAACATGATTTTCAGTCTCTTGTAGAACCTCATGGTATTTTATTCAAACATTCAGTCTGTATTCTTCAGCTAATTTTAGATCAGTTTCATAATTTTGGAAAGTAGGCAATCTAATCTAGTCTGTGCATCTTTCTGCAACATCTACCAGAATGACATAGTAAAAGGCTATGAGTCCTACCTTAGACACAGCTCTTATCAGTGGGGACATTTTATTGGAAAGAAAGGAAAGAAAAACCCCAGAGAAGGCAACATACTGATGTTGTCACAACCCACGTCCAGAGCCAGGTTTGATTGTGGATTCATCTTGCTTTATCTTTCAAAAACACAGTTGTATTTGATGTCATTAGTATTTAGTTTCCAGAAATTTCCAATGTTTTCCTTCTGCTTGTCTGTGGAAACATAGGAGTAAGTTAATGTCATTCAAAATCTTACTATACATCTACAATGTGTGTTGTTCAAAACACATCCAGTAATCAGCTGGTGTGGTATTTGAAGATGTCATTTGAAGTTTATTAGTTGGCCTGGGAAATATTTAGGTAATAGATTTGTATAGATTTTAGTGCTGTAAAGTAATAAATAGTTGATAAAAAAGTAATGGTCTGTAGGCTCAGTGCATTCCTAGGTGTCCCAAAATTCATTCATTAAATCCTCAAATGAACCTAACAGTAATTGTGACAACTTGCAGCACTTACATAATAACCTGCAAAAGACAAATTACGAAAGGGTTCCCCCAGCGGAGTTGTGCTCACTGAGTAGGGAGTATAGATAATTGTAATTGAACTTAGTGAATAACTGGCTGCTTGAAGTCATTTTTTTCCAGACAGGAGAAAAAAAAAATGTGATGAGAGTTCAGCATCTCTGAGATACATAAGAAATGTAATTCCATAGGACTGTTATGTTATTAAAATGTATTGTTTTCAGATTGAAAATACACATTTTAAAGATATTAAAATCAATACCCACACAATATGGTACCACCCAATTTGAAGATTAAAATAGAGCCTATTTTAGAGCATACAGGGAGGTTTGAATATACTCAGCTTATTTATGTATAGCCATAGAGATAATCAGTTTATCATGTTTTTTAAAAGAAAATTGTATTAATAGAGTTGCCATGAAAGTAAAAGTAATTGAGAACAGTATTATAGCAGTATTATAAATGCTGATGAAAGAACCAGTGGTTAGAA
>JBBMKD010000102.1:136507950-136567950 GCA_037834095.1 Argya squamiceps | reverse complement strand
GGAAAGAGGCCAGTAAGTGTGTAATGTCCAATTCTTAAATAAGTGATACTGCAAGTGTTAAATTTCTGTTATGAAAATTATAAAACAGTATTTTTATTTTATTAATGGTACTGTGAACATGAAAATATGACAAATCATTAAAAAATGGCACTTTTTACCGGGAGGTTGTAGTAGAAAAACATATAAAATTGTTAGATGTTAGACAGAAAGATATTTATAGGGAAATAGAGAAAATGAAAACAAAGTACCATGTATGTAAACTCTATACATAATGTAATGTGTGACTAAAACAACAGTGAAAAAGAAATGGACGTTGTGAGGGGTTTTAATGCCTTCCCATTATACAGCTTAATGTTTTGATAGTCAGTGGAGTTTAGTATTACAGTATTTCTAGTGCCCCTGTGAACTATTTGTGAATACTTTTTATGAACTAATTTTAAATGAATATGAGCAATGGGATGAAGCTTTTTTATTTGAACATGATCTGTAAAAACAAAAAATCTTCCTGAGATAGTGTGGGTATGCTGAAAGCAGCACTGTGCCAACATAGTCAAACTTCACAGAACTCAAGTGGTTTTTTTTTTTCAGTCACTGTGGCAAGGTTGTTCTAAAAGTTTCTATCAGTAATAGTGAAGTACTGCAATGGTTTGACCTTTTTTAGTATTCTGGAGAATGATTTTTCCTTTTTTATTGTCCTCATTTTAAGAGATGATGGAGCAATGAATAGAACAATAATTTATTGAGTATTCACACACTCTATGTATACTTTCATTATACATTTATAGAAGACCAACTGTTTAGTATTTTCTGCTGGAGGCTAGTCTTGTAAAAGAATAGTCTAGAATAGACTCACTCCGTGCATGTGTTGTCCATTTGCCTGCCAGCAATAGTTTTGACATTAAAAACAGGGAGTTTGAGTGACTGCTGGTCTGTCTTAAGGTATGGTAATGAGGCTAATTAGGAGAGATGAGAGCTGAACTGGATATGTGAAGGCAATTATCCGTGAAACTTTTGTCATGCTTTATCTTTATCAGATCTCTCTTTCTCTATTTTTGGCATTTGCCAGTGACACGCAGAATGGAAATACTTGAAGTGATACATATTTTAGAAAAGCAAAGTAAAGAAAAAAGGCAGAAGGAGATTTATATGAGGACATCTCATTATTAAACTGTACAACTTATCGTGGGTATTGTTGATCAGGAAAAGACCTTGCCTGTGTTATTCTTGTCACTTGCATTTACATGAATTAAAATCAATTGCTTTTACTAGACAACTACATCTCCCCTGTTCAGTGTACATTGTTTTGTTTGCTCTTTTTATGTTATGACTAACTCCAGCAATCATGTTATTAAGCATACTTGCAAGAAAAACATGTAAAGAGCATGAAAAGAGAATAAAAGTACCTTTAATTGTAATTTTTTTCTTAGAGCTGAAATTTTCTCATTTCTGTTTTCAGGAGGCTAGTGTGATTTACTTTCAGACTTTTTCTTACAATCCAGTACAAACTGATTTAAAAAGAAGCACTGAATAGAGCAAATGAAAACCACGTGTCACAAGTCTTGATGAATCAGTGCATATAATCCTCAAAGAAAGAAGGTGATAAATGAAACTTGCACATTAATGAGACCATAACCAGGCTCAATTACTAGGCCTTTTTGAAGAGCCATAGTAACTTCACACATCTTTTTATGTTAGAGGGAAAAAATTACATCCTATGAGCTGTCTGCACACTCCTGCTTCTTGCACTATGTCAAGACAGTGTACCTCTAATCCATTTTTAAAGAGACAATAATTTTAAAGAAAAGACTATCTATATAAGACACACTCAATGAGTTTTTAAAGGAAAAAAAAATCTTCATTGTAATCTAGATCATTTTACTTGGACATTTTATGTGAGCCTACCAAATATGCTTATAAAGTAATATTACAGACTTCAAGTCAAATTTATCTTAGTAGTCCTCTCTTCTGAACTTGCTAGAAATATGACAAGGAGTATAATGAATAGATGTGTAATAGAGATTAACACTGCCCTAGTATTTTTTCCATTAAGCAGCAGTTCTTTTTCCCAGATTTTGTTTTGTTGTACACATGTTAAATCTTTTAATTTAGTGCTAGCAACAACATTACACGTGTCCAGAATGCCAGCACAAAATACTTGAGGTTTATAATAATAATCCTAGATCTTACATGAAGGACTGAATTGCATTTTGTTCTTTAATTTCTTTTACTTTTAGCAATAATAAGGAAAGTTGCTTGATCTCCATTGCCTGCTTGCTACTGTGAGATCTCTGTGTTCTGTAATGCACAGCAGAGCATTGCTGCTGTCAGCTGTCTCTCTTTCCCCTGCATTGTTCATGCACACATGTACCCACACAAAACCATCCCATTCTTTCAACTCTGCAAAGACTGTAAAAGGGGGTTATTGCAGATTTTAATTTGTAGCCATTAGCTTCTTTGATATCTTCTACTTATCTTTAGTAAAAAGGTTACTGTCACCTCCATGAAAGAGTTCAGAGAACTCCTCTTTCCATTGGCTTTTATGTGATGGAGAAAGACAAAAACCTTAGCCCATAGTCCACAGGAATAATAGTGTTAATGGTAACACAAATGTTAATGTTAATGATAATAATAATCATAATAACAAAAGGAACCAAAAGACCCAAACCAAAACTGGCTTGGCAGTTTTCTGCAGAGCAAGAATAAGAGAGTTACCGCAGAAATGCCACTTTAGTCATCTGCAAAAGCAGTGCTAGGGACAAAGGACTATCCCTTTCTCACTCTGGAGTTCAAATTTGGTATTCATAGTTATAAGGATCTGGAATACAGATTTGTGCAAGGGGGAAAACTTAAAACAATCTTCAGATCATTTATCTGTTACCTGTGAGCTTGACTGAATAGACTCCTCATATGCATTCCTACTCCCTTCAGCTCTTCGTTTCCTCTGTTGACAGTCAGTTGTATTATGATGCATGGCTGCTCTTTAGTATAAATTTACAAAGAGAACAAATGTGCTGATCTCCAAGTGTCACTAGGAAGACTATGCAAAATCTCATGATTCAGCCACCACAACTAAATAATCTATAGAAGTAATTCATATAGTTGCAGAAGCTAACCTTTTCTTAAAATTGTGTCCGGATGTCTTTACCATATTTTCATAAGCAGCTGACAGTGGTGGTATATAAACACTTTAAACGTTTTATTATAGTACTGAGGCAACAGGTTACCTATGGGGCTTGCACCCAATAGGTTACTAATGAAGTGTCATTTCCCTGCCTTATTTGGTTTGTGTTGGAACCTTAATTATATTTCGATTTTAGAATAAGCTCTCAAAGTAGTGTACAGGGATTTGGCCACACGACTTGCATTAGCATTAATCACAATCGCGTGTCTGAATTCCCACCACACTCCAAATGTACTGTGGGATTGTTGGTGGGGTTGGATTGTGTGCAGGAGGTGCACATACAATAGGTTTGACCACTGGCTTCCTCATATTCAGAGTTATGATCCTGCTCTTCATACCTAAAATAAAAGGTGGCAGGGAATATTGAAGCCTCTTGTTCACAGGCTGTGTCAGTGAGGTCAGAGACAATTCAGGTTTCCTCACTTTAATCCACATGAACTAGCTTTGCTGAGAGGCTGAGGTGACAACTGTAACCCAGAGAATCAGTCATGTCTTTTAGGGGAGCTGCAGGATTTTGAACCTGAAATCACAAAGCTGTTCAATAAAATACAGCTTCTTCATCTCTGTCATCATCCTCTCTGCCAACCATGGCTTTGTGAAAAATGGTGACTTATTTTTATCAGAAATGTTCTTAGAGTATTTGCATTTTTCCAGATTTTCCTGTTTCTGGTTACAAAACAAAGTGTCAAATATTACCCCTAAAAGGGGAAGCATTTCAGCAGTTCTTGCAGTCCCAGTGGAGGCAGTGCCTGGAGTTCAGTGAGGTGGCCTGCTCAGCGGTCCTCCTGACTACTTCAAGTAGACTCTGGAGATGAGATTTATTTTGGTGTAGTTGGCCATGGATTGAAAAGGGTTGGTGGTTTTTTCATGCATGTGTTGTATATGCTTCGGACACTGGTGGTGACCTATTTAGAGATATTACTGTATTATGGGTTTCATTCCAGAATTTCTCACAGAACCAAAATAATTTGACTATTTTTAGTTTTAACCATTTACCATTTCAATTAGACTTTTATTGAAAAGGTCTTTTCCTGACCTTTTTAATAGTCAAATGAAGTTTTCTCATGAAAAATAAATTCTAAAAAGGCTGTGTGTATTGCTCCAGTACCAAATTTAAGAGATTTTCTGTCTGAGAATTGGAGTCAGTAAAACACAACTGTTTATAACTTTGCCATGGTTATAAGTTGTGTTTTTGCAGCTATGACTTCTGCTGGGTTCTTTGGAGCATCTTTAAGAAGAGGAAAAAATAAAATACGACCTTCCATGTCTAAACTAATCCATGCATGGCATCAGAAGAAACCTCCAGGAGAAAAATTCTGAAGTTTCTTTGAATATTCTATCTTGGGGATGATGTGTACTGACTGATTAAAAAACAGGAAAAAGATGTTTAATTTACTGGATTTGAAAGCAGTTACCTCATAAAATAAATAACAGCTTTCCATAATGTTTTTCCATTATTCCATATCTGTAATGCAAATAAATGAATAAGAAATTTCATATCCTCCACCATTTACAGTGATCCTACCACAAGAAGACAAATAGTTTCTATCTCTAGTGATGACTCATTGATTTGATGTAGCACCCTTACACTTGTTTAAGAAAAATATAGTTATGGCCTTTCTGCTCCCCAAGGCTCTAACATTTAATGAAAACAGAACCTCAGGTATTTTCCTGATTTTTGTCTTAGGTCCAGTCCTGGAAAAGCTTGTGGATATGCTTAACTTTACACAGGTGAATAGGCTCATGAAAATAAATTAGATTTTTCCCATGCTTAAAATGCATTGCAACTTTTTGTTATTATTGTTTTGTATGAGCAAGGCTTTTCTGTGCTGCTATAAAATTCATTCTTATTTTTTGCTTTATCGCATTCAGATGATTTTTTTTTACTATGGATTCTGTTTTAAACTAGCTCTTCAAGAATTACAGTGTTTCCACTGTTGCATTGGCTAGAAAAAGAGAAAATAAATATTCGTGATGTGTATGGCTCCAATGAAAGTGCTGAAAAGTGTTGCCTTAATCCTAGAATCCAGCTAAAACCCATTAAAATTGTTAATGAACAAGCCAAGAGGTATTGTGTAGTGAAACAGTTAAAGTAGCACTCGTTTCCTGGCAATGATAGAAAGGATTTTTTCATTTTTAAAATTTTTCAAAATCATCTTTCAGTGTATAGTCCTTTTCAGTTTGCGTCTGTCTGCATCATAAGTGATCTTTTCACCCTCTTTTCAAAGCCATATGAAGCTTGAAATGCAAGATAATTAAAACAAATCTTGAGTAAACTGTTTTGTGGAGATAGAAGTTTGATGGTTGAATATATAAAAAATTGTAACCAGATGTTGTGCAGAAGCCATAGTAGTTTAAAGATCATGAGCTTTTTCTTTTTTCTTTTTTTTTTTTGTATGAAACAAAAATATTCTAATTGAAGTTGTCAGCAGGAGTGAGGCTAATATGCCTGTATTTGATTAAATAATAGTTTATTTAACATTCAGTGTGGCCCAAAATTGGCTGAGACTAAAACAAAGAAACTTCTTACTTTAATTTTTTTGTATTTAAATAGTGTGAAAAGTACACCTAGTTAATGTTAACATCTTTGCTTGGTTCCTGGCTATTATATTATTTGTCCACTTCTCTGTCTTATTGGAATGCTTTGCTATCCATTGCACACACATTTTCTTCCTGTTGTCTTATTAACTAGTTGGTTGATGGAAGAAATGGAAAAAGAAAGATGTGCAATAAAGTCTGGAATGTTCTAGTTGATCAGTCTTATTACTAAAATCTGTTAGAACTTAAAACCATAATGCAACCATCATCCAACATCCCTTCTTGCAAGTCTATGCAAAGCACAGACTCTCCAGCAGACACATTAAGGGATATCCATGCGTGAAAAGGGTTGTGTGTTTTAAAAATATCAGAATATTGAACTATGAGCAGTAGATTTCCTGGCAATTATTTATTCTATCCAGAATAGCAGTGCTTAATGGATAACTTAGAAGAGGTAGTGGCTAGGAGTCTTTACTAGGTGAATGGTAGATTTCTTATTGCTTTACTAATAAACATAGTGATGTCTTCTGAAATTAAATGTTAAGATTCTTTGTCTGGTGTTTTTTTGGTACTACTTTGCTGTTTAAATAGCTATGTAATCTTTCATGGTGCTATGATAAACAAGGGGATCCCCATCTTGCCTTCTGTGAGTAATCATTGTTAAAAATGGAGGAATTTCATTCTCACTCTGCTGGCGGTAGCTGCTTGGCCTTTTGCGTAAGAGCAGATTGTGTGACTCATGATCCTCTGCACTGGATTCAAAAATGAACCATAAAGTTCTGAGTTGCTTGGCTTATTGGTGGCATGTGTGTGTGTGCAAATCTGTCCTGCAGGAACACTTCAAAATGAGGGCTGGGATTAGGTGTTTTTAAGGCTAACACATCTTTAAAATAGCTCGTTCCGGCTGTTGAGTTACGTTGCCCAAAGTATGGTTTCCCAGTGTTCCTTTTATCCCTGCCATGGGGGCAGCGCCCTTTCAGAGCCCTCACAGGACCCTCTGGTGCCAGCAACTGATGGTGACAGTCCTGCCCAGCTGGTTCCTGCCCCTTCCCCTCTGTACCTGAAACTGCACCCAGTGCTTTGAGCAGCACTGATCTCTCTGCCGCTCCTACAACCTGCCAGTAAATAGCAGACAAGACCAAATTTGTAGGGAGATTACAACATTCTGTAGGAAACTTGTATTCCATTATGAGGCCATTAATCAGCTGAAACATAGGAGAAATCACAGCCCTGGCTGTGCAGGCAGTCTGTGCTTTGGGACTGTCATTCCTGAGATGTAAAATTGTGCAGGTCATCTTCAAGATTAGGCTGCCATGTCTGCTCTAGTTTTGCCACACATATGCCAGGGCTCCAAAGATAGAATGTAAGGCCATAGTAAATTCAGCCAAGAATTATCCGTACCATAGCAAAAAGCAAACTCAATACAGTCAGTTTTTAATCTTCCTCTTTTCTTCTTCTGTGTCGAAAACAGACTGGAATCAAGTCAGGGCTAACTATGTAGATTTTCTACTGTCTTCTGTTTTCCTTGTACTTTATGCAATAGGTTAACTGAGTATGAAGTAGGAGAGGATTTGTCTTTGATTTGGCAGTGGAAGAGTCAGTTGTAAAGCACTGATTTGTTGAATGTTGTGGCTAAGTTGCTTAGCTTTGCACTGCTTACAGTAACTTCTGGAAGCTGTTCCCTCATTAACTCAGACTGCTATTAATAAAGGAAACAGGGCCCGGTATTTATATGCTACGAATTATTTCTGGGAGGTATAACTCATAGGTAATTGCACCCTGATTTTGGAAAGATCTCTCCATATAAAAATCCATACATGTCACATTGACTTACATGTGTGGGCATTATTTTAAAGGGCAATACTCTCTCTGTATCATGCCCAGATTTACAGCCTGCTTTAGAGGATGCAGGATGCTGGTCATAGTCAGGTAGCATTGGCAGCCATCTCAAAATCCCTTCAAAGGATCCAGAGGTTGTTACTGCATGAATCATTCAGTGTTCCCCACACCTTCCTCATCTTCCTGCTGATTTTACTATCAGGGTTTCACAGCCATGAATTTTCCACAGTCATGTCCATTTCCATACAACCAGCCACTAAGGTGTGAAATCCTAGTCCATGACACAGAACCAAAAAATGTTTCCTATAAAATATATGTAGGAAATAAAGGCCTTCTCTTTTCAGTTCCTGAAAGGGCTTTTGGCAAAGATGCTGATGAAATGGAAGGTTATTTTTTTTCTCCTAGAAAAAAGGCATGTCATTATAAATGTACTCCTTTCTGGTGTATTTTTACTTCTCACTTCTGAAGATTCCAGTAGGTGATAAAGAGAAAGAAAGAGAGTGAAAACAATTTGACATTCACTGTTAAATAAAACCTGTATTAAATTGAAAAGTGAATTCTTAAGACTGTCAGAGTTTTTGTTCTGTCAGTAACACAGATATGTCTTTGAATATAGACTGTTCACAAATAGCAGCTATGATTTCATACAGCATGTCTAAATTTAAAGATTTATTTTTATTTCAAATTTGTATATGTAGACCTTCTGCAGGCCAGTTTCAAAATCAGATGAATTCTGATACTGGCAGGTGGAAGGTAAAAAGAAAACTGTTTCCTGATGTTTTCTATCTAAAGTGTGATAAATTGACTAGTAGAATGGGACCCAGTCAGTTTTTCTTTGAATCGGTGTCCGGGACGTGCACGAGCGCTTGAACACGTACGGGCAGAGCTGTGGTTTTTGCCTCACAGTTACATATGGATCAGCCACAGCCGCCTGGGAGTGAGGCTGCAGAGCTGCTTCACTGATGCCACTTCAGAAGGGAAGGAGAGGGCTTGTTTTACAAGGCATTTCTGCACAGTCAGCTTCATTTAAGAAGACTCCAAAGGATGTGAAAAATAAGGTAGCTGTGGGCTGGCAGGACAGCTTTTGCCATGCCTCTCCTTCAGGCAGTGCCTGATTTCATTCTTGAAAGTCGTTTTTCAGTCCTTCACAGCGCTCTGAACTAAAGCCTGAGTATGTGACAGGGTGGGTACATTTTGTCCTCAGCACGCAGAACTCCTGATGGAAAACCCTGCTAAGTTATGTGTTTCTCTCTTACTGCTCTTGTCAGGCTTGTGCCATTTCAGAGAATGACTGCCCCCAGCAGTAAGCTATCCCTTGCCACTTGTATTAGAAAGTACTCCTTTGGTGAAATGCATTCTGATTCTGACAATACAGATTTGGAGCTGGTCTTAAGCAATTTAAGATCCATTTTCTTACCAGTAAGAGAAAAATTAGACTAGGGCTGCTGGAAGCACTGCTGTGCAGTAATAACAGTGTTCTCTCAGGGCAGATGTGAATGAGGGGGGAAAAAACAGAGGGCATACCAGCTTCTAAGGCTGCAAAGGCAGAAGAGCCCCAAGTCCTTCATGAATGTTCCTAAGATAAATATTGTTTGTTATTTGTTGTTCGTTTGGTTTGGATTTTATTTTTATTATTTCCTAATGGATTGATTCTCCTAAAGGAAAAAAAAGAGAGGTTGAGGCAATTTAGTTAATGAGGTTAAGCTTGATTAACAGGGGATTCAGAGCATTCTTTTGTGAACACCAGTTACTATGACTTTACTTTTTCTTGTGGTTTTACATGCCTCTACTGCCTCTAGTTTTATATCAGGAAATATTAGTTTTTCTGTCTCTCTCTTTTTTTTTTTTTTAACCCTGTGTTGTATCACAGATTTTAAGGTCTCCAGTCATTGTGCTGTGGCTCTGTCTTGAATTCCATGAAATGTTTCCTATCAAACTAGGATACCATATGCCCTTGTTGGCCTAAAATTCACAATGCATCATGTACCAGAAATAGAAGCTGGTAAAGATTCTTCAGAGATTGTGTTCACTTGTTCCAAAGACCTGGTTTGTTTATGGAAGGGATGCTTGCAGTACATAAACACTATTTAAGGAGAAATGTCTCTAAAATGTAGAACAGTTGTTCTCTTCTTCTCATCTTAATGGTATTTTTAAGGAAAGCTATATAACACCGTGTGTTGAGTCTCATTTACAAGTAGGCATTAGGATCTTGATAGGAAAGAGCAAGCAGTGAAATACTTTTGTAAAAATTACTTTAGATATTTTACCATGTTCATTGTAAACATTCTGAAATTATTTACAGTGGAATTTGAAAGTAGGTTTCTTAATTTTTAATAGCTGTGCAGTTTGCAATCTGTAAAATTTTGTCTGGTCTATTCTAATTAATACTTTTATAGCCTTGAAATTTAAAATACTTTCTGTTGCAATGTAAATGAATAGCAATTAAGGCTAAAATGGATAGAAATTAATAGAACAGAAGAGTGATAAGCAATCTACAGCCTCTCACTGAAGAAAGCTTCACAGAATAGTTGAGGCTGGGAGAGGCAGCTCTAGAGGTCATCTAATCCAACCCCATTGCCCAGACGAAGATCAGCCAGTACATGGTGCTAAGCTCTGTGTCCTGTCACTTTGGAGTTTCTCCAAGGACAGACACTCCACAGCCTCTTAGAGCAACCTGCTCTTGTGTTCAACAACCCTCACAGTAACAAAGATTTTCCATTGTGTTCACATGAATTTTCTGTATTTCAGTTTGTGCCTTTGCCTCTTGTCCTCTCATGGAGCACCACTGAGAAGAGCATGGCTCTGTCTTTTCCTTCCCCCATCAGGTACATACTGAAAAGATCCCTCTGGGCCTTCTTCTTTAGGTTGCACAGTCCTAGCTCTCCTCGTATGACAAAAGTCTGTGTCCGCTAATCATTTTTGTGTCACTTAACTGGACTCTCTCTGATACATCCAGGTATTTCTTGTACTGGGGAGCCCAGAACTGGACACAGTGCTCCAGCTGTGGCCTCACCAGGGCTGAGCAGAATGAAGGATCACTCCCTTGACCTGCTGGCAGTGCTTTGCCCGGTGCAACCTGGGAGGCTTTAGGCACTTTGAGATGGGCTAGCTTTTAAAAGATACAAACACAGAGGTGGTATTTGGGGCTTTTTATCCTCCTCTTTTCTCTCTCAGGAGTTACTTTCTTAGGTAGGTGTTGGAGTTGATCACAGCTCTAGTCCATTCTTCCTAAAACTATCTAAGGAGGCCATCAAGTGTTGATCAACTGTGATCACAGGATGGAATAAGATGATTATGTTAGAACCAACCACTTAGACACAGAGTCTATCATATTGTCTTTTTATCTGGAGGTGTTTGGAATGGATTGGATTAGATGAAAATGTCCATTATAAAAAGGCCACTAATTTTCAATATTTACCACACCATGGTGTCTGGGATACCACAGTTTCTCCCAAAGCTCACAATAGGAAATAACTATGGTAATTGTGTGGTATGGGTTGGCAAATGTTGATTCTTCTGAATGGAAATCATTCTGGCAACAGCACGTAACAAGATCTGCAATAAGACTGCAGTCCTAAGTGTACTGAAAATAAAAGACGGACATAGTCTGCTTTGTCTCCTACTCTAGGAACAGTTTTCTCATGGGGTCTGCATGAGACTCGAATGATAGTTATTACAATTTCTGAACAAGTATGAGTATGTGAGCTATAGCTGCCCATATGAAACATTTTTTGTTACATTTTTTCTTTAAATAAATAAATGGTCCTAAGGGGAATTTTTTTAAAGTACAAGTAACAGCTAAATTTTACCTCACCAATTTTTGCCAAGCAGTAGACACCTAATTGACATTTCCTCTCTGAGTCTTGAAGACTTCTATGAAAACTTCAGATCCTAATTTTGTAACTTTGAATTTAAAGTTATTCTTACAGTGTATTTTCCAGATTTGGGGTGCAAATTTGGAAGGATGTGTGTGATCAAAAGTCAGTGGGACTGAGGCTTCTAAAACTCTTAATGGGTTTTGAAATTTTTACCCCTGAGGAGCCTTTCCCCTGCTGATTTTGGCAGCCCTCAGCCAAAATCTACAAATGAGAGTTCCTCTTCTCAGATGCTGGCTTTCTGAGCTATTTTCTGTATAAATAGAGATCACGTGGGCTTTAATAAGGTCAGGGAATGTTTTTTAAATGTCTGTGATTTTTTTTTCCTCAAAACTTAATTTTGCCCATCTGATTTCTGTGGAAGTGGGAACAGATGCCAGAAGCTGAGAACTCCAGCAGCTTTGTGCTCATGCTTGCAGCGGAGCACTTGTGGGATTGGGACCCTCAATTACTATCACATGTAGAGTTTACATACTGGCTTGTAGCTGAGATCTGCAAAAGCAGTCTGCTGCTTCTGCCATGTCAAAGCCAGGCTGTTAAAGGAAATACGGACAGAGCTTTGTTCCAGTCTTGTCTGTTCATTTAATGAGTAAGATTACTTTGTGAAAGAAGGAGTACATGGAGTGCCTGCTTGAACATAAATCCTCTGGTACTGATGCCTGAATTTAAGCACCTAATTGCATGCTTAGGCACCATCATAACTGACTCTTTATCTCAGAAAGCCACTTAGTTTATAGCAAAGTCTGACTGTTGATTTAGATTCCCCGTTTGAGACAGCAAAGGCTTGGTACTTTTTCTTTGTGCCAAGAAGTAAAAGAGTCAGAGGCATTTCCAGTTTTCTCGATGTCACTTTCAGCATGCTTGGTTCTGCGGATACTACTTCTAGCCAGTTGCTGATCAGAAGAGTAGTCTAATTTTGCACGTTTTATACCATTTTATATTGTGTTTATTATTTAAAACTAAAATGCAGGAGACTCATAATGACTTAGTTCTGTTCTCTAAGAAAAGCTGAGTTTGTTTGGAAGCACATGGTGTTTGGGCAGGAGCAGTGGTCTCTCTGTGCTAGCACTGAGGTTTCAAGCGGCCATTCAGCATCAGAGGTGCTGCGTGAATCCGCTGCAGCGAAGTGCAAGCAGAGAAATGTTACGGGGCCAGGATCACAGTTCCCAAACCAGGCTCCCTCTGTCCTGCTCATGTACGCTAATGTCTACTTAACCATTTTTTGCAGATAATGTTATTATTATTCCTAAATAAGACTTCTTTTAAAATCTTATTTTTGAATGCTTCACGTAAATACTGCTTTAAAATTGCCTGAGTGGTCAAGCTGATTTAGAAAAGTGTGAAGTTGTTTATCCAGCAACTTAGGAATTTTTCAAGCAGTACTTGAAAAGGATTGATAAAACCTGTTGCAAGACTAACTCCATAATTCCGGTGAAGATGCTGAAAGATGCTGCTGGAAGCTTTTTACAGTGTTAGATAAACTATGAAAAGATAACTCAAATTTAAGCAGACTTTAGTTTAAAGAGTTGTGAGTACACCTCAACAAAGATAATGCATTACCTTGAGCTGAAGTACAGAAGGAAAGGACAAAAATGGTGCCTACATGGAGGGGAAACAAAGACAATCAGGGCTTTCTTCTTGAGCAGCTGCAGCCAGTTCCACTAATGGAAGTGCAAGAGCAGAAACTGGCAGCACAAGGTATGCGTTCGTTTTTACAGATGGCAATGCAGACAAGTTGGTAATTGAGAAGGAAGTGGTGTACGTGAGCTGTGTGACGGGGGACAGCCCATTACAGTACTTTCCTGTGTAATTGACTTGGTGAATTATTGGAGGCAGAATTTCTATTCCTCTTGAATAGGTTTCAGTTGCTGCAAAGTGACATCATTCTTGTGATATTCTGCTGATATTCAGTGGCAAAATACACCAGAAATGAGCCTATACTATACTGTGCTGGCTGCTTTGAGGCACTGGAAGAGATTTAATGGCAGTCACATTGTGCAAATTGAAGGCCAAGACCATAAGAATACATTATATCTAGTAAAAGACAGTTGAAGGCATCTGCTTTATAAAAAATCGTGCTTTGTTTAAAATGGTTAAATAAATATTTAACTGCTCTTTGTAAACCAAATCAACATACAGCTAACCAGAAAATAGTTCTCATTGTTCATTACAAATGCCTCATATCATAAATAAGTTGTATAAATATATAAATAATACACATTTTAAAGAAATGTGTATCTGTTTATTCTTTGTGTATGTATTTGGCCTGTCAGAAGATCACATACATTTTTAACATGCTGTGGTTAAAAATTAACTGCCACTAACTGTGACAAGGAAATCTTACCAGCAGAAAAAGTTTTATTATTTTGTATTTCTGCCACTGCAGATCTTGAGGGTGAAACTATGAAATTGCCTTCCATAACTGTTTGGATTGACAAGGCAATATAATTTGAACTACCTAATTTTCACTGACAAATGCTGAAGTGAATGAAAAATTAATAAGTCATTGTGAAGTGTATTACGATTATTTGAGCGATTGTATAGTTGCATATGGCTATTAACAGAAGATGAAAGTGGTGGTAAATTCCTGCCTGTGGAGCTCAGGCTCCAGCTCAAGGTGGTGTCCAAAGCCAGGTCCCTTCCTGCACAGTGGCAAGGGTTGGGTCAGCTGTAACTTGAGGGAGGACGTAAAGGGGAGAAGGTGACGACAGTGAAGAGTTCCAGCAAACGATTTACTGGCATCTTTTCATAGCTCTGTTTTTCTTAATTTAGTAGTGTTTTGATCGTTGTTTTACTTTGATGCAAGTCATCCTAAACTAATATCTCTGCTTAACCATTCTTGCACAATTCAATACAAAAAGACTCTAGTTTGCTACCTGGTTTTTGGGGTGGACTTGGGGGTTTTTTTTGAGGGTGAATGCTGCTGTCTCTAAGGTAGCTTTACAAAATACAGCTTCAAATGCTGGGACAAAATCTACTCATCTTCATTTTTGTTGCTGTTAAAAAAATAATTGCAGTTTACATGCACATTAAAATATTTACTCTCCCTAAGGGATCAGGGGTAGGATTCTGAAAGGCTGTGCTAGCAGTAATGTTTAATTTACTGTCTGGTTTTTTGCTCTCTCTAAAACCCCTGATTCCTCTCATTAAAAGTTTATGATACAGCATATATCATAAAAAGATGCTGTCACGATAGAGCATTAAAAATTCCACTAAACTTTCTATATGAATTAAGTGTGTAGTTTTTACTTTCCTTTTTGGCATTTTTATTTTCTTTTTACCTTGTCTTTCCTAATGTCTTTCTTATGTGTCTTTCAAATACAGCTGTTTATTGCAATTGTTCTTGAAAATGCCTTAGATAAAGAGTTTGGATTTGGCACATTAAATTAACTTAGAGGCATCTGTTAACTCATACATAATGTTGAAAACAACTTCTACTTTAATACTCTGATTTTTGTGTTTCAGCTTTTCACTTCTGGGAAAAATTTTGCTTTATCTGTTATACTCCCAAAAGCTGTTGAGGTTATAAAAGGAAGAAAACCTCAATGAATTTCTCTTTAATTAAGACATAGTTACAGCAAAAGCAACTAAATTTTTAAAATGTGAAATTTCACAGAAACATAGTTGTGTCTGTTTTCACAGTAGAGAGAGAAAGCAGTTTTGATTAAAAACATTCAGAAAGGTCTGAGTGCCTTTGCAGCCCAAAGAAATGAGGTCTGAAAGATGCCTTCCCCATCTTAAATAGAAGAAAGCAGAGCTTACTCCAATATCCACATGCTGTCCTGCTGCCCAGGTTTTAAACTTTCATTAATCTAAACCTCACCAAAACTCAAGATAATCCAATACCTGCTTATATAAGGAGAACAAAGCAGGAATGACATAGCAGGTGTGGAACAAGAAACTCTTTCATACTGATGGCAGTGCAAACACAGCAAAGACAGATGCAATCACGAGTGCATTGTACTGTTTTTCTGTACTGTGTGGTGGTAGCAGCCCAGTGATTAAAAGTATGAGACCTGCTGCTTAGAATTGTTGCTCTCCACAACAGTTTACCTGACTCATACTGGACGTGCTGCAGGTTTCCTGGAGCTCTCGTGTTGGACCTCCCGCGTTGCCAGAGAGCATCCAGAGCCAGCGTTTCGCCTATTTTCAGTGAGGCAAATACGGTTGTATTCCCCGACTTCATTGTTGGAAATAGGTCAGGCACATTCTTATTCTTGGGCATCACTTATGGTTTCACTGCACCTTATGTTCTGCAGCCATGATTACAGTGTGCTCTGTTTCTGGCACATTATGGGGCCAGAGATGGTAAAAAATCCACACAATCCTCATCATATCGTTGTTTTGTGTTGAAGAAGTGAAAGTAATCAGCAATAAGTTTTGCTGTGTCGAAAACCAAGAGGGTGATGTAAGAAAAATGCTTGGCTGCTGCTTGTGGAGCCTATTTGAGATTCTAAAGGCATCTTCTGGCAGAAATTTTGAAAACAGGATGTATTTGGCACTAGCAGAGTGTCAGGCACGGTTGCTTAGTCTAGCTAGCTAAAAAGTCACAGTTCCTGAGCAGTGTTTTTGGCTGTGCTGTTACAGGATATATTTTGCTACATGAAGTTCCACTGAAAAAAACCCTGAAAGTTCAGTATATTATGAAACTTTTTTATAACGTGGAGCACAGATATTTCTTCTGCATGGCTACAAAGTTTGGAATCATGTGGACTGCATGATTAAAGGATTTAATTAATTTAAGGGATTTAATTAATTAAATTAATTTAAAGGATTTTTAATCCTTTAAAATCGAAAGCAGTTTTATGAAGAACAGCCTGAGCCTGGCAAGACACCTGAGTGAATCACTTGTTATTGTATTCTCTGCTGGTTTATTGCTTAGCAGAAAGGACTACTAATAATTGCCTTGTTTCAATGAAGTATTGGTAACTAGTGAAAATCATCTAAGGAGTTAAAAAAAAAGTTAGGCATTCGGGCTTGACTCTGTATATACCAAGTTTCAGACTTGTTCAATTTGAAATGGTCAAGATATGAAACCATAAAAAATGTGAGTAAATACTCTGCATATCAAGGGTTGTTATGCAATTACATGCTTTCATCATGGTTCTTACTGAGGGAAAACAGTTAGTAGAGAGGTCTGCAAGACATATTCAGTGAATAATTACAAACTTTCATGACTTTGCTACATAAAAATAATAATCCACTTGTTCCTTTGCTACTACTAAAATACTAAAATGTGTGCATACTTTTTCTTCCCCAGAGCAAAGCCACTCTGTAGATTTGTTAGAAAGTCATCTGAAAAACTTGAAATCTCCTCTCCCCCCACCCCTCAGTTTGGCCAATCTCCAAATTATGAACAGCTGAACTGATTTAAATAAAGTTTTCAGTACCAAGAAAGAAAGGAAAAAAAAAGTTACATCTGGGCTGACAAAAACATATGCCAAGTTTCAGCCTAATGTGATTTGAGACAACTGTGATATTAAACACCCAGACCTTGGAACTGGAATGGAAATAGAGACAAGCTCTTCTCTGCACTGGCCCCTTCAGAATTTGGGATTGTAATGTAGTGGTTGTAAGGCTCCACATGATTAAAGCTTGACTTAGTAGATACCTATTTTAGTTATTTAGACCCTTTTGGCTTATTCTTTCAAGGATGTACGTGACATTTTCATTGATAATTCCAGCTAGTGGCATTGGTCACAGACTGAAACCTTTTTATCTGTGACTCAGTCTCTCTCATAACTAGTCATGTTGACCTACCTTTACTATGTTGATTTAAGAAATTCACTGTGGTCAGATCATATTGGAAGGAGAGCAAAAGTTCTCTTGACATATTTCTTGAGAGTGTTGGTGGTGGTGCTTAGCAGAGCACTTGAGCTCATGGCTGGGTTTTATGGGGGCTATGGGCCACAGCTAGTGCACAGGCTTTGCTGGATTTGAGCTCAAGTGCCTGTTTCTTTGCAAGATTACCCAGAAAAGCAAAACTATTGGCCGATATTACTGACTAGTTCAAGTGGTGAGTATGCAAAGCCAAACAGACCCATGCAGAAGTACCATCACTAACAGTAGAATTGCTGATTAACATTTAGCAACAGAAAAGTGTAAATAATTTCTGCTGACCAATAACTTAGAAACTTAGCTTGGTATATGGGAAGTAACGGCCTAGGTTTTTGTTGTTTTCCTTTTTAAGAAACTGTATTTATTTAAGATAATGCGATTACTACATTGTAGGCTTTTTTAAAAAGGCCTCTGTTTTTTTTCTTGCAGACATCAAAATTTCTGAGGTGTATTTTAACAAGCAGGTCCATTCTGTGGTTAGTAGCATGTGAGAGTCAGGAATCTTTAGTCCAGTTCTGCCATAGTCCTGTTTCGTGGCAGGAAATCCATTCTAAAGCTGTGTATCTCCACTATAAATCGCTGTTTCATAACCAAAGTGCTCAACAAAGTAGCAGCATTTAAGTTTTTCCAGAGGTGTTTTAATTCTTCATTTATTAGTATATGTAGCTGTGTTGAAACACTTTGATACTGAAATAGTCAATGTTGGTTATCCTGTAAGGTCCTTAAATAATACAGAAATAAGAGAAGGTAAAGAAAGATAAGATGCAACACTTAGAACAGTACAAAAGATGAATTTTCATACTTTGCATTAAATTTAGGGAAGGATTTACCTGGACTACCTGAAATTTTAAACATAAATAATTATAAGTAGTGAATAAGCAGAGATATAGGATTTGAATACATACAGCTGCTGCTGTGTGTTTTGTAGGTTGCTGTCAGGTGTAGTCATTGTACAATTTCACTGCAACTAATACCCAATTTGAATCAGATCTTGTTTTAGAAAAGAGAGAAAAAAATGAGGAGCTTTTGTCAGTGTTTTAAAGATATACCATTGCATTAAATGAAGATAATCTGTGTAACTTTACCTTCTGTCCCCCTTCAGGTGTGTAGAAATGCAGCATACAAACCAGACCACTCTCTATATATTTTAATAGTCTTTCATGACTTTGTAGAGGGTATTTCCCAAACTCAGGGAACACAAACAGAAATAAAACAGTGGAAAGAGTGACTCAGATTAAGACTCCACTTGGTTAATACACTACACCAAGAAACTAGAGGCCAGCAGACGAGAAGTAGAAATGAAAAGGAACAGTTCTGCAGTTGTAGCTGAATCCTGGCCATATACAGTCATTTCTGCTTGGAAACTTCTCACCCTCCAAGTGGACCAAATTGGGATTAGTCTAGTGAGGTTTTTATTGTACTCTTATGGAAAATATTTCAGCAGCCAGGTGAAGCTGGTCTAGGATATCCAGCCACAAAAAGAATTGGGACCTTCAATGTACTTATAGATGAGCGTGCCTTTCCAGAGTGAGCTGCATCATATATGCACAACTAGTTAGATGTTTGCTGAAGGACATCAACTACCATTTAGTTCTCCCCTTAGCTACATTGAGAAAAATGTCATAAACTTCTGCATCTGATTTAAGAGACAAAGTAGGGGATGATGTAAGGGGGTGAGAGAGAGATTATCTTGATGACAATCTTGATCTTATTGTATCACTTTAAAGTAGCACAACCTGCTCTACAAATGAAATTGTGTTCTTGGTTTAAAAGGGCAATTGTTAGCCTGGCTTTGTGCTCACTAAAAACATTTCCCCAATCTTGTTAAATTATTGCACTCATTTCAGATTTTTATGGCTGTGCAGCTTACCAGCCCTCATTTTTTTACGTTTCATTCATTTTCCTTGTATTGATGATTAATGGAGGATGTCGAATGTTAGAGTGAGCAGGCATCAGCAAATGCAAGATCATAATTAGTTTAGCTGACGAGGGCCTCTGATAGCACTTGCATCTGGATGGAAAAATTACCCTATAGGGAACTGGCTGCTCACCAGGTCTTTTTAGTGATACATTGTGAAACACCCGATGAATCAAATGCCCTTTCAATGCCAAGAAAGTGTTCCAGTCTTGAAGCCAAAATTATGTCTGCAGAAAGCTTTCCATTTGAAATGTATCAGAGTACAATTATAACCATTGTATTTTTTTGGCACGAACACCAGTCTTCTACAGTATGAACTAAAGTTAAATAAATTACTTAAATTTTATGAAACCCAGAAATTTTAACTTATAGTGTTAGTAATTTTTAATTTATAATAAAATTAGTTTTAACCCAGACTGTTTTTCCTGTACTCATTCTCATCTTAGATGGTGAAGGTTTCTTACTTTTTTTCTTACTTACATTTTTTCCCTTTGCAAAAAGGGAACAGAGTTAAAATTTGGATTTTCTTCTCACCGAACGAATTCCATTTCCTGCTTATTAGTATTTGGGCCCACAAACACAGCGTGACTTTTGTTTAAATGAGAAGTTTAATGAAATCATTACTCCATAGAAAAAAATTAATGAGCAATACTCTTAAAGTTGCCGATTTTAAATATTCCTGGATCATTACGAAAGCTGCTGCATGCACAGCTCAGTCTGGTTAAAATCAGTTTGTATTTAGGGAAGCTGTACTGTGCCCTTCTTTGGCTGACTAGAATAAAATAAATAAATCTGACTGTTGATGAGACAGTGTTTTCTGGGGTTTCAAATGAAGTTCAGAAGAGGTCTCATTAAAGAATACTGTATTTGTATTTGTTCATAGTGGGCTGCAGGTATATATAGTAGCTTATACTGATTTCAGAAATAAATGGAAAAGACTGGAACTGAATATCATGTATTCAATATAATCTCTGTTAAAGGAATTAGTATGACACAAGTACAAACCATAATTAATTGACCTGGTGGTGTTTCGAAATTCTTGTTACCAATCACACTTTTAAATAAAGCTAGCTAAAAAGAAATAATCTGTTGTGAAACCAGGAGAGTTTACAATGTTCTGTCAGCTTCCAAGGGGTTTTTTTGGAATTTAGAAACTATCATTAAATGCACAAAACCTGAAGTTCAAAAAGTTAAAGTTGTTATTCTGAAAAGGCTTTGGTGTTTCACACACCTCATCCATCACTCTGGGGTTAATTATAATGAAAATCAGTGGTGCCTATTAAGCACAATTGAACCTGACCTCATTATGGGCAGTGTGGTTTTATACTGTCATTGTTGCCAGTCTAGAGACAAAACTCCTGTGTTGATTTGTCCTAACTCCACAGCTCATGTGACTCACCTCTGACCTGTTTTTTTTCCCTTTTTCTTCCCTGTTTCAGAGACGTAGAGGCTCGGGTGTTTTCTGTGCCAATTGCCTGACCACAAAGACCTCTCTCTGGCGAAAGAATGCAAATGGTGGATATGTATGCAACGCGTGTGGCCTCTACCAGAAGCTTCACTCGGTAGGAAGAACTCACCGGTTTGTTCAGTAGGAAAAGGAGCTACACAGCTCAGCTGGGCAGCTGTGGTCTTGTCTGCCTGTGTGATTAGTACCACTCCCTGGCCTGCAGTTAATTTCCTAACAGGGTTTTGCAGAATGGTCACTTTGGGATCAGATGTGATTCATTATGAAACAGCCTGGGATGCTGTGAGTTGATGTGTTTGAGATCACCAGCGATGCATTTAATTATTTTGATACAAAATAAGGGGAAAATTATTTCTTTTCTGGGAATTCCCTTTAAAGGCATATGATATGTTGTGATGAAAGCTCCCTAAATTGTGGAGTCCTCATAATAAAAAGCAAAATTCTTGAAATTAGACATCACATCTATATTAGAATATCTCTTGAAACAGTTTTTGTATACTTTGACAGCTCTTACCTTCTTTATTCTTGATAATAAGTTTCCTGGAGATAGAGGGTGGTGGGGTTTTCCGTTCCTTTTCTACAGTTCTTACAGTCTGCAGGAAGATAAATAAGTCAACAAGGAAGCTATTTACTTGAAGGAACTCATCACTTGCTGAGGAGAAGAGTCACCATCCCTCAGGATCAGTCAGGGAATAAATAATAATCATGGTCTCTCTATTGCTTTTTGTCTTATTGACACTTGACTTGATCCTGAAAGATGTTGAATGCTCTGGTCCAGGTCCAGGAAAGCCATGCTGAAGTGTTTCCTTGGATCAGTGCCAAAATGCTTGGAATCTTTTAGGTTAAGACCCACTGGTTAAATATTATCCTTGCAGTCTTTAATAGGCACACATAGGAGAGTCAGGTGACTAATTAATTAATTTTTACAACATTCCCATGAAACTAAAAAGTGTTACTATTATTCAGAAATGGAAACCGAGGTAGTCTTTGGGAGTTTGCCAGGGCAATGTATCATTTCAGGCTTAGAGCCTAACTCAGAAATAAATGTGGTGACTGAGAGTGTGCATTTTTTAAAATGTTTCCCAGAAATTAAATTTGAGACATAAGCTTCTCAATGGTCTTGTCTACTGCTCACACAATAATCCTGTTTATGCAACATCCTGCCAAATGAACCCACTTAATAAAACAAACAAAAAAATTAAAATTTTCAAAAGCAGCATGACCATCACCAGTCTGAAGAGTTGGCTCTGTTTGCCATGTGTGTAGTTCTGGGGTCACTCACTGTTTTTAAGGCCCAGAATAGCCGAGTCAGGCCAATAATATCTAAGAGGGTGGACTAATGCATGGTCTCTGGCCAGCATATTGGCTGGGTCTTGCTCCAGGTATCATTTTCCAGGACACCTCTCAAAAGTTGTGGATAAAATATCTAATTTAAGGAAATTGATCAGTGGTGAACATCCACAAAGATTTTAAGGACAGTTTGGCTTTTAATTTGACATTTGAGTCTGTTTTTTTGTAGACCTCCCATTTGCAGACTCCATTTTCCCTTTTTCAAGTATTCTTTTCACAGCTGGAGTGTTGGATCTTACCATGATTTTCAGCATAACTTTTTGAATAGATAAGCTACAAGAATCAGTTTTGAATTTAAGCACAACTTGAATCATCTTTATGAAGCAGTAGGAATGAACTAGTGCACTTCCAGCAACATTTATTAGAAATACAATGTCAAAGTTTATTTTATGCATCTCAAAAGCAAGAAATTGGCACTATCTCTAAGCTCTACTGTTTAGGCATGGCAATAAGCTGCCATTCAGTCAACATTTGACATTAATATCTTCAATTGAACTTTGACCAAACAAACGACAAGAATTTAATTAAGCCTTACTCTGCTGTGGTATGATAGCAATTCCTTTATAAGTAGGAGTCTGAAATAATCCAACAAATCTCTCCTTTGGGACACCTTTTGAGACAGTCCCATGCAAAAGGATGCTCTTTAGACTGACACCAGAAAGATGAAAGTTTCTTTTATCTGTCTGCCTGTCTGTTGAGGAAGAATTGCAGTAAGTATGTGTCTTGTATGGTTTTGAATTAAGGAGTCTAGGATGATGCAGTTATTAGGGAAATGTCCAAAACTATAAAAATTCAAGTGAATAGAATTCCCTTCTGTAAGACTGCTGTTCATCTAAATTATGCTACACTGCTGAGTAAAACTCACCTGTAGTAATTTGCACATTTCTTAGCTCCCTTTTGACTGGACTATTACTATCTAGTAATTTTTATTACTACCATCCTCATTAACTCAAGCCTAAAGTCCTTTTTTCACTTTCATTTAATAAGAAGAAAAATCTGTGATCTATCAGATGCTACTAGTGATAGTGACTGACAAATGTTAGTATGGTAATGATCTCTGCTATAAGTTACATTATTATTTCTGTGATACCCTTGAATAATTTTTAGTGTGTTTTCAAAAATGTTCCAAAAATGTTCCAAACTTGCCAAATTTTTTCACATTTCTCTCCTTTAATGCAAACAACTATGTCAAGAAATGTGTAATTATAATCCAAGAGTCTATTATTAAAATAGTTTAAGTGAAAAAATGCATTTCACTGCAAACATATACACAATATTCGCATTTGCTGTCTCCCCAGAGTAATGAATTTGACCATTATTATTGTGATGCTGTATCTCATTTTTAAATAGCTCAAACTTGGTCATAGAACACTATGTTTTGTTCCATGGTGATTCCTTGACAACATCCTTGGACTAATTCAGTAAAGAATTGCAGCGTATTCTAGGATTAGTCTAGAGGAGGCTCCAGTTTCCCATGGCATTTGAGAAATCTAATCACAATAATTTATTGAAGCATTTGTTGAATTTTTTGTTTTATTTTTCTAAATTACTCGTATTATTGGAGTGGGGAGATGGTCAGTTGATACAAAGATGGCAGAAATATTTGTGATCATCTTCAATATATTATGTCTAATACGTATTTAAGGATCTGATATAGGCCATTTTAAAAGTAAAGTACTGGTAACGTTTCCACTATATTCTAAATTTAATGCCCCACTGAAAATCAAGAAGTGGCCTTAAACTTTTCTATTTGCCTTGCTTGTAACCAAACACAGGATATTTTTATCTGTACCTCACTACTATGGATAAGGAAAATTAGTAGATTTACACTACTAAAGAGTACATTTTAATAATCTAAAGGCTGATTTAATCAGATGAGCAGAGTCATTGGCAAGCTGAAGAATTTTAAAGTTGAACCTACAATAACTTGGAATAGCTGGAGCCTCAAGTCAATGTGTGAGGGTCCCTAATCTCAGGTAGGAAGATGTTTCTTTCAACTGCTTACATAATCAGACTTCCTACCTGTAGCATGAAAATGAAGACTAAAAGTATTTTCAGAATACTGGAGGGTTATCTGGAAGCCATATAAAATCTGTCTGTCATGTTTAACATCTAATGAGAGCAGCAACAACATTGTAAGATCTCACACAGCATCTGAGTTACAATTGTCCCTTGTGATAAAAAGGTAAGGAAAGTATACAGACCTTATAATAAAAAGTATATGCCTATGCATATTAATTGGCTGTTGATTGTGCAAACTATGATCTTTATCTGAATAGAATTTACATAGAAAATACAGTAATTTTTTAAACATGATTTTGTTTCAACTTTTGTCTGTGTGAGGAGGCTGGTTCAGGTGCTGTTTTTCTGCCAAGTTTAAATTTCTCTTATTAAAAATCTAAATCAAAGTGTGTATGTACTTCTCATTCAGCATTTTAACAGAAAGTAAAATCTTAAAAAATAGCTGCACTGTCTAAAATGTAATTAACCATTAACCATTTTAGTTAACCAAGAGTAAGCCAACTGCAGGAAAATAAATAAGTGAAAGTAGAGGAATATGGCAACTCAAGAGAGAGACTAGATCTCTACGAATAATAGAATGGGTGCTCTTCCAGGTCTGGATATTTTTATATTAGCTTGAAGTTATGAATATATTAAAAATTTACATTCTAGGTACAGATTACTTTCGATATCGACTGTAAGCCAAAATTAAATCTGCTTTTTAAAACAATGTTAAAATTTCTATATAAACATATGAGTGGAATACTGGGGCAGGGGGCACTTTTCTGGTCTCCAACCAAAACAGGACTTATGTGCCTTTGGGAAGAAAAATTTCAGCTGCCAATACGCCAAACTGAATGACTTTTAGGTAGTTTTTGTTGCTCTGCCATGTGCCCAGTACAGAAACATACTGATGGTGCAGCACCATTTTTCGTTCAGATACTATTGCTTTTCTCTTGGGGAGCCTTTAAAGGAAGCCTAACTGTTGTCCTTCCTAGTATCATTTTTTGTTTTCCTCACAAAGATATTTTCACTTCTTCTCTAATGTTATGGCCACTTAACATTAGCTGGTGTAGGGTAGTAGCAAACGGAAACAGAAGTCCTCACTTGGTTCTTCCCTCTGCGTCTTTGTGGTGTTTATTTCTTTACAGATGCTTTTGCCCTGCCTTCAGGGGATGCTTTCTCTCCCTCATGCCTTAGTAATCAGTATCACTTAGAAAGTTATGAAGCTGGGGTAAAGGAGGGGTAGTTGATACCAAAGTAGAGGTAGACCTTTTGGTGCATATTTTTCCTGGGCTTTCTTCTCATCCCACTCAGCACACAGTGGACCTGCAGCCCTTTTGCTATGTGGCAGCAATGGTGGTCAGCAAGCCCTGTGTGTGCTTGTGTTTTCTGTCCATGTCAGAGCAGGGTGAGTATGAAGGTAAGTTCATTGCTCAGTTCTTGTCCCAGTGGGACCTGTGGAAACCCCTGCCTGAGAGCAGCTCTGGTGGCACAGTGCATAGAACAGCACTAGTGCATCTCCCACCTCACCCCCACCTCTCAGCACCCACTTCCAACATGTCTTCCCCAGAATTTTTTAGGAGTAAGAGGTAATAAATGGTTTGACAACTTGGATACTTCATGCCTTTTAAAGTAAATAGGTACAGGATGTCTAAGACAGTTGACTCAGATTGGTAAAACAAGCCATTTTATAGCTTACTTTCATCATGAGGGGCCATGAACCAGCATTTGGATTGAAATTTGGTCATTCCGGTAACACTGTTGTAATACAGCTCTTCACAAAAGAAAAGATAAATTCGCTTGAGTGGTCTCACAGATTTGTTTAATGTGTCTTTCTTTTCTTCTTTTGTTCATTCTCTGTGTGTTCCATGCAGACTCCCAGGCCTTTAAACATCATTAAACAGAACAATGGTGAACAGATCATTAGGAGACGAACAAGAAAGCGCCTTAACCCGGAGGCACTTCAGGCTGAGCAGCTAAACAAACAGCAGAGGGGTAACAGTGAGGAGCAAGTCAATGGAAGCCCCTTAGAGAGGAGGTCAGAGGATCATTTACCTGAAGGTCATCAGAGAGAAATTCAGCTTCCCAGCCTCAGTAAATATGAGGCCCCAGGTTCATTGACTAAAAGCCATTCTGCTCAGCAGCCAATATTGGTCAGCCAAACTCTGGATATTCACAAAAGGATGCAACCTTTGCACATTCAGATAAAAAGTCCTCAGGAAAGTACTGGAGACCCAGGAAACAGTTCATCGATATCAGAAGGGAAAGGAAGCTCAGAGAGAGGCAGCCCAATAGAAAAATACATGAGACCTGTGAAACACCCAAACTATTCTCCACCTGGAAGCCCTATTGAAAAATACCAGTACCCACTTTTTGGACTTCCATTTGTACACAATGACTTTCAGAGTGAAGCTGACTGGCTGAGATTCTGGAGTAAATATAAGCTGTCTGTTCCTGGGAATCCACACTACTTGAGTCATGTGCCTGGCCTACCAAATCCTTGCCAAAACTATGTGCCTTATCCCACCTTTAATCTGCCTCCTCATTTTTCAGCTGTCGGATCAGACAATGACATTCCTCTAGATTTGGCGATAAAGCATTCCAGACCTGGGCCAACTGCAAATGGTGCCTCCAAGGAAAAGAGTAAGGCACCACCAAATGTCAAAAATGAAGGTCCCTTGAATGTAGTAAAAACAGAGAAAGTTGATAGAAGTACTCAAGATGAACTTTCTACCAAGTGTGTGCACTGTGGCATTGTCTTTCTGGATGAAGTGATGTATGCGTTGCATATGAGTTGCCATGGTGACAGTGGACCTTTCCAGTGCAGCATATGCCAGCATCTTTGCACGGACAAGTATGACTTCACAACTCACATCCAGAGGGGCCTACACAGGAACAATGCACAAGCTGAAAAGAATGGAAAACCTAAAGAGTAAACCTTAGCACTTAGCACAATTAAACAGAAATAGGTTTCCTTGATGGGAATTCAATAGCTTGTAATGTCTTGTGAAGACCTATAAAGCACTTCATATAGAGAGCATGCCTTATCCAATATTAAATCCCTTGTTATTTTCTTTTTTTTCTTTATTTTTTCCTTTTTTTTTCTTTTTTTTCCCTTTTTTTTTTTTTCATTTTAAATGAGTGGGTTACCAAGAATTAAGAACAGGTGGATGGTGGCCAGAAGGGGAGGAAGATATTTCAGTGGGACATGGCCCACCAAAGCTAGCCAGAATGCAGTGAATTATGCCGAATAACCTTGAGAAAATTTTACTGGACAATTAATACCTTTGCTGTTGTGTAAGAGACATAACTAGCAAGAGTGCAAAGATGTGTATATGTATATACTGCTGCAGGGGTATAGTGAACATATGCACATTGTATATAAGAACTAGACATGTTACATATACAGATGTTAAAAGGTCATTTTCTTTTCTTTAATTTGGGCAAATTTCCGCCCTACAACATGCCTTAGGATCACATTGTCCTCAGAGCTTTGGCAGCAGTGTCATCTATGTGTTTCTCAGACTCAGCTGATTTTTAGCTACTATTTTATCACTACATTCTTTCTGGCACACTTTAGTCTAGGAAAACCATTTTGTGCAAGTGAGCTCTCTAATACAGAAGCCACACTCTGGGTTTAATTTGCATAGAATAAGGTAACCTGCTGTATTTTATTTTAATATATTTTTAATATATTACATTTCTAAACCTTAAAGTCTAAGGTTACTTCTCCACAGGCTTAACATTGCTATACATACCAGTCAATCCCTTCAGTAGACTTATACCAGCTTTTGCTAAGTAGCATTAAATGTCTTCATAGTACTTTTTAATACTTAAAGCTTTTTAAAAACTATCCATGAAGGGAAAGCTCCTCAGCATAACTGCTCAGGGAAATAGGGCTAAATAACTAAATATTAAAAAATTGGTTAAAGGTGCTGTTAGACGAGCCTCCATGCTTGCTACAAGGGTGTACAAGAACTGACTTTAATCATTTTCATTATAATGTCCCAACCAGTAGTTTATTATTTTGCCACAGGGATGTAGAAGATATTACAAGCTACTGGATGCACTGTCAGATTAACTTATTTCATTAAAGAAGTTGGGAGAACAAATAGAAAAAAAACCTTATTTTTCTAGTAAATATTAATGTATTACATTTCAAATAATGGTGCCTGACATATTGAATAATTATTTTCTACAGTGTACGTATGCAACAAAGATATTCCATCATGCATTAGAGTCAGTTCTGGCTCTGCCTCGCTGTTTACATTTGCAAATGTAGCAAACAAGGTAATGAAGCAACTATTTCTATTGCAGTAGGTATCTTTTTTTCTGTGTGTGTGCATTAAAGTTGTAAACGATAACATGAAATGAATGAAATTTGTTGATATTAATGGTATGAAAAACAAGAAGGAAATGAAAATATTTTTATGCCTACTTAGGAAAAAAGGGTAGCACTATTCATTCCAAGTACTTTTGTATTCTTAAGCTCTTAACTCACATTGTTATGCTTAAAATGATAAACATATATCCTCTTTTTATTGCTTTGTCTGTGTTTCAGAAGAAACATTTCAGAAATTATTTTGATAAGTGCTGTTTGACGATGCAGCACTGATATTTTATTGCATTCTGTAGTAGCATTGCACTCCATTTTTACAATATTACGCAGTTGCTTTTTTGTTTTGTTTGGGTTTGTTTCTTTTTCGCAGTGCAGGGTCTTAGTTCCTTATGGTTGGATGGCAGGTGTAGCTCAATTGGTTCATGAATGTTGCAGCGAATGAAGTTTAAAATGTCTTTCTGATATTATGTTGTCTTTTATTTCTCCATTCTTGCATTTTATTTTTTAAAATGTTCTATAAAAATATCTCTGGACTCAAAGTCCTCTCTTGAGATTATATGTAAAGGGTCCTATTCTGATCTCACTTACATGCAGCCTTTCTGAGATTTTCATGTAATTGAACTAAAGCATCATAAAAAAAAAAAGTTCTTGTATTTAACTTACCTGCGTCTCACCACTCTCCCTTCTAGTATTTGGTGCACTTATTAAGATACTTAACCAGATAAACAGGGAGGTGGAAAATAAAAGGAGAGGTGATAGGAAATGTCTTATAGGGGTTGGCAAAAGGAAAACCAGGAGGGAACTGGCCTAAACATTCAGCACTTTGATAGTCTTTTGAGAAATGATGTGCCTAAAGCAGCTGGCAACAAACATCACCAAGCATGAGAGGCACTTACACAGTAGATCACCAAAGGTCTCACTGACCTTGGTAGTATTTAGGTGTTATATTTTCACAGAGGTGAAACATTATTGCACAGTTTCTCTGATTTGTTAGGCACAAACAGGCTATTGTTCAGCATTAGGCTGCATTCCTTCCTGCTCCACCCATTGCTTCTTTACTGGTGAGCAGCATATGGAACGTCCCGCTCAATCTGCTGTGGTTGAGTTCTGTAACCCTTCAGTAGTGTTCTAGGTTAGCAAAGGATGTTGGGCCACATTCTTCTTCTTCTATTTTTAGATAAATCTCCAGCTTGATACCAGTGACAAAGTCTGGTTATGTTTTTACTATTGTTCTCCAATAATAAGTTCTGACTTGGTTTTTGTGGATTTATTTTTGTTGGGTATTTTCAGTTTCTTTTTTTTTTTGTTTTTCTGTGGGGACTGAAATAGATTGCCCTCGTTTCGTTACGTCAGGGTCCAGTGTGTGTCCTTTCCAGCTTTTCCAAGGAAGATGTTATACTCAGTAAGCAGTGTTTTTTATCAGCTTCAAAGGCAGCTGCCTGCCGATTTTCAGTAGTTACTGGTTTGACTTACTTCACTTAAGACTTACCAGTTCCTCTGGCTTCTTCACTGATAGAAGCTGCATCTTCATGGCGAAATATTTAGAGGGACATGTGCATTGTAAGACTTGAGCACTACCCTGAACTTCATAGCACTTCTTGCTAAACTCAGAAGCAGAGGCAAATTAACAGGAAATACACATATCAGGGTTTGGGGATGAGGAGAAATGAAATCTTGTGAGTGCAAAGAACAAGACAGAGTTTTGAATGTTACTATTGCACACCTAGATGGTGTAAATAAAATTTGAAAAAATGTTCATTGTTCTTGCCATGACATATTGAGATGTTCTAAGATTTCTGCTTTTTAAGAAATGGGATTTTGCTGTAGCCTGTTCTCTTTGATTGGGATAGGGGGAGCACAGTTTTGTTTCTTAACAGGAGAGAGGTGACTCCATCCATCTTCCAGAACCCCTCACAATGGGTACTAATAAAAAGAAAAAAAAAAAACAAAAAACCTGACACTACAAAAGAATAATCTTATTTATAACTTTCAGATGGAAACCAATGTTAGCACACACAAGTAATTACTGCACCCACTGTGTTTCAGTCAACTTACAGCACTAAAAATTGAACTTTTGAACAATCAGTCTTTGTTCTCAGTTTGTCAGTGGCTTCAAGGTGGTAAATTTTTCTTACTAAAGGAATGGTAGATCTTAAAATATATTTCAAATAGGACAACCAAATAAGTAGGTGTTTCAAAACTGGAGGATTTGTGGTGCCTGTCACTAATCAGATTGTGGAACTGGCACAGTGTTTCCAGTAACTCTCTGTACAGATGGAGCCATCCTGTGACATCATCTGCAAACCAGATTGTCTCTAAGCTCTCACTTAAATGGCTGCTGCCCCCTCAGTGCTGCAGGAGGTGAAGATGTTCCAGAGCACAGTTTGTGTTCAGGTGCCGAACTTAGAGTACTTTCCAAAAGGTACTTTGCACCCAATTGCCACTGTGCTGATGAAACTCCTCCCTTAATTTTTTATGGACTATCCAGAAAGGGGGAAAGACACTGGATGCACGTATCTTGGTTTTGCCTAAAAAAGGCACTGTTGTCCATTGTGACAGTTTTAAAGAGAGAAAATTGAGACATCTCAAAAAGTTGAGACACACTGTGAGCAATAGATTATTTTTGCAGTTAGAGGGGCAGCAGGACAAGTGACTGATGCTAATTGTATACAGTGCTGAAATATAGTGATTGTGCAATGGGAAAAATGATTTGGCAACTGTGGATTAGTGCTCAGTTCAGGGACTGACTTTCAAGTCCACCCTTGGACTGGACACTGTTGTTTTGTAGTCATAACTACTTGCTTTATGTGCTAAGGATGTTGTCTACCATCTGCTTTTTGCCCAGTATGTCTAAATATATTCTCATTTTTGCTCCTGTATTGATTTTTCTTGGCTGACTTAACATGCTAATTCCTAATACTGGTCAGGAAAAGCCAAGGAGATTAGAAGGTCGCTTCTGTGCAGCCAGAAGGGTAGATAAATTTCCTTCTGCTTCTGTGGAGACAGTTATGCTTGGCAAAGAGCAGTGAGCAATTTGTCAGCATATCCCAAATGTGATAGATAAGTGAGAAATCCCTTCTAAACTTTTCTCTAAAGTTAAGATGGATCAAGTAAAATGATTTACCTAATTTTCTTGCCTCAGAATAGGATTCCTCACTACCCTCTTCCTCACAGTTTTTATTTCATTCGGCCAGCTCTGGAAAGCTGGCAGTTGGGGAGATGCTACCTGTGTGGTAATCACACACACCCCAATTTACTTTAAGAGAATGAAAGACAATAATTAAATAGCTGACAGCCATATAAATACCAGTTTCATTTGATTCTTTGTTACACTTAGGAAAATTCCTTTAGTAGGAAAGCAAAATTACACTTAGTAAAGTAAAAACATCATAAAAACAGCTACCACAGTTTTCCATTCCTATCATTTTGGCCTCTGAGCTCTGTGTAGGAGAACAGGAGAAAAGGAAACATCTCAAAATGCCATTGTAAATTTAGCTTATAGAAAATTCACCAGCAGGAAAAGGAAAAAAAAAAAAATTACTTCATAAAGAATGACTTCATGTTGCTAAAAACCATCATTAAACTTGTAGCCCTGATTTGACTCTAGAATGCTGGCTCTTAATGTTTTGTCCTTACAACACATTGATGTGTTTTTTGTTCTGTTTTGTTTCGGGTTTTTTTGTTTTGTTTTGTTTTTTGGTTTTCATAGTGCATGTTCATTTCTACTCACAAACATGTTCTTGGTGTATTTCTTATGCAAACAATCTTCAGGCAGCAAAAATGTCTGTTACATCTAAACTTGAATAATAAAGTTTTACCACCAGTTATAAATCAGATTCGTGTCGTTGTTTCTGGGGAGAATGTAATGTCACAGTGTCACACACCATGGTGGGGCTGGGGAGGGGAACAGTCCGGAGTTGAGCTGCTCTGGGAGCAGGGTGGGGCCTGACAGCATCTCGGAGTAATGGCTGGTGATTATGGCTGAAAGGCAATGGCAGCATTGCTCAAACGAGAAAGGCATGAAAAGGGAAGAGCTCCTTCAAAAACACATTAGCCCTGTCACAGTCCTTCTGTACTGAGAGCTCTAGACGTGATCCAAATCTCATTGAAGTTAATGACAGGATTTGAGTAAAAGTCTGTTTCAATGGAGTTTGAATGTTTTTCAGTGCTCCATCATCCTGGCATGACATTACCTGTTTTATTCTCCTGCCCTAAGGAAGAGGAAATACTGCAACAATTTGGAGAAATTATGAAAGAAAGGCTGATGCTGAAATGTGATCAGGTACCCAGGGTCACCAGGTCTACTCCTCATACAAAGTTCATAATGGTCTTGAAATAATTTCTGATACTCAGGACTGTGGTTTCACATCATGCCCACAGCTCTTCCAGGAAACCCTGCTGGCACCCATCACACAGGCTATTGACCCAGTGGTGACTCAAGAACAGAGAATACCACCTACAATGTTGCTGCCACCACTTCCTTCAGCAACCTTGGAGGTTTTCTCAGAGATCCCAACCAAAGCAGTGACCAAATCAGCTCAGCCTGGCATTTCTGTTTGGATGAGCTGACAGATCTGGGTGGTGTGGCTCCCAGCCATCATTTCCATTGTGCTGTAATTTCCTTTCTCCATAGGTTTTGTATCATCCCCATGGTTGAGAGCTTGTTCACTCTCATAAAGAGTATTGTTTTAAAGTAATACAAAGTGGTAAAATCTGTTTATGATGGTAAAGTAGAAATGTTCTAGAGCTTAATTTTGAAAGCATCATGCCAAAAATAACTTCTGTGACTCACTCTTCCAGTGAATTCAGATGTAAAACCCTATGCATTTTCAGTCTCTTTTTAATTTCCTGTAATTAATAAAAATAATTACTGTAGCAAAGAAAAAAAAAAAGCTTTCATATGTGAGGAGAACCAGTTTTGGAGGTAGCAACTATGCATTTTGAAAAAGATGCTATGTGCAAAAGCTGGTCAGTATGCATTGTGTAAGACTATATATATAGATATATATATAATTTTTTCTTACACTGGTATAGAGTGCCTATACCAGTATAAGAATTATATAAAAGCTCTAGATACATATACACAGAGAGAGAAAGTTTGTGTATGTACAGAGAGTTAAAATTCAATAAATGACATATTCTAAGAACATCTTTTGAGAATAACAAGAATTAATCCAATTTCTATTATAAAAGTATCCCTGACCAATGCAGTGTGTCTTTAATCAGAGTTCAGAACAGTGTTTAATAGTGCATTTCTATCTCCAGATACTTAAGTGAGCTCCTAATTGTAGGAGCTGATGACCCCAAATGTTCCTTTGTGGTTCCACTGTTTGTATAGTCTACTTACAGTGTTAATGCCTTCCTCTTACAACAGCAGCTACACATATAAGCAGCTCATATAAGTGCACATCAACATAGTTATCAGATATTTATATGCTATTATAAGGTTTAAATTTGTGCCAAGAATCTAGGGACTTCTTGTTCTGGTAGCAGTGTCCTTGATTATTTCCTTTTAACTACTGTCATATCTTGATGTAGGTCAAAACTCTGTTGTCCCAAGTACATCCAACCTGAGAATATAAGAGATAATATATCTGCTAGTAGCAGGCCCTGACCTCTATCCAGTGAGATTTATAGATGTATGAAATTTAAATTGGGGGGAAAAAAAAGTGAATATTGGAATGCAGAAGAAAATGGACAGAATGAATAAGCAGGGTGCTTCATTCCATATAGAGGGGAAGTGGGGTTCTTTCAAGAGCATTCTATTATTAGAAATGGCCTAGTTTTCTTACAACTTTATTTATTATAAATCACAAACAAACCTGTCTTTTTAAGATTGTTGACCATGGGGATGTAAAATCAAGAAACAGAATCTCAGTGAAAATGTTCACTGGAAGTTTAAATGTGATTAGGCTGGACAGTTGGGACACCTGAAACCTGAGGGAGGTAGAGTTTGTACTGACACCAGCTTCCTTTGATTTCCATGAAGAGTCTGAGTAATCCTTGTGTGCAGGACAAGAGTGTCAGTGGGTTCTTTCTGTAAATGAAAGTGTCTCCTACGTATCCAGAGGAAGAGAAGCGTGTTTCACACATTGTGGTTGCAACGTCAGTGGAAGTGTCTGATTCAGCTGCAAATACTACTGTGGAATTGACAGCTAAATGGTGAGATTGATACAGTGACAGTGTGTCACCCACCTCCAAACAACTCCATCAGTGCTGATACAGTGTCAGAGGAGTTGGCCAGAGAAGAAATATGACCATTTAAAAGAATAGGAAACAAATACTTAAAAAAAACCCCAAAACTTTCAGTTACAACACTGTGTAAAGATGATGGCTTAAATCTGCCACAGATGCACTTCTTTTTGTTTTGGTTTGGTTTTTTGCAAAGGCAATGCAGCTGCTGTGGCCTTATTTCTGAATGAAATAATTTCTTTTATGACTTGTAACATAAAAAGCAAAGCCCCCATATAAAGCTAACCTAGCTCTCTTCTCACTGTAGCATTCTTTTAAGAAAATAAGACAATAAAAGTATGTAGAAATGGATCAGGAAGGCTTTCTGAATGAACATTTTAAGGAATGGAACTAGGTACATACTCTGCACTTATTTTTTAAAAGAAAATATCTTTGAAATTAAAATGAGAGTATTTTCTTTCCCTTTTAATCAAATTTTAGTATTTTCCTCCCTTCTGGAATCTGATAAAAAAAAAGAAATAGATTTCAGGCTATGAAAGTAAGAGATGTGAAAGCCTTTCAGAAAGGTAAGGTGATTTTTCAAAGTTAATGTTCCCTAAGGGTGGCATTCACATTGCAATACTTTGGACACTCAACTGTAAATGCAAATTGTGGTCCTCATTTTCTTGAGTCATTTGAGTGTTCGGAGCAGGAGCTTATTAGATGTTCATGGCCACCCACTGGAGGGGTCCATACTGGATGATATCCAGAAATCCCTTTTAACCTAGATAATTTTGTGGTTATAAATGCTCACAAATCCAGTTAATTTATGTTTTTCCCTTATGAGTGTAGTAGATACAGCAGGGAGCCATTGGAGACAAAGGCCAAACAACCTGAAACACATCTGTAGATGGAAATGGTGGAGCATGTCAAGAGCTCTCTAATGCACGTGCCTCTGAGACCAGAGCTGTATGCAAATACACAATACCCCATTAAACATGTGGCTCTCAACTGGAGCGCAAAGGTTCTTCCATCTATTTACATTTCCATAATAACTCACTGCAATATGTCCCTAGTAATTATATATTAACCTCTATGATTAAACATAACGTGTTAGACTGCTGATGCACTGATGTTGCTATCACACTTGCTAACACAACTCTGAAAAACTTCTCTATAAATCAAGATGGGCACATGCACACGGGCTGGATAATGACACTGAAAATTTTAGTGGCTGCAGCAGTCCCTAGTGTGCTTTGTCCAGGGCCAGCACATGCCTCCAGCCAGGTCCCATGCACATCTGCGGAATTGTCACAGAGGAGGCAATTCCCAGGTCTCAGGGAAAGAGGAAGGAATAGGTTGTGCCCATTCCCTTAAAGATGAAGCAGCAGCAAACACCAAGAACCATGGGATAGATCCTGAGGCACCTGCCACACTACTTCAGTGTGTGGGCTCATTTTGGGGGAGCAGCAGGTTTCTAAGCAGAACTATCCCAGTCTCTTAAGACCAGAAAATGGCCTTGAGTACTTTTGATTTGCTGAAATTGTCATTGCCTCCATTGACACATTCCCCTTGTCTGATGAGGGTGGCTGGAACAGTTTTACCTGATATTTCAATACTTACAGTCTGCTGTATTTGTCTAGATAAGCTGTAAAGACAGAAGTAGTTTTATATCTATCTTACATATAGACATAGACTTTAGGAAGAAGGAAATGTTTCCTGCTACTGAGTTGATGGTGATCCTATTGTTCAGCTTGTTTGTCGACAGAGCTATACAATATGTACATAGCACATGTCTGCTCTTGATCAAATAGATCACAGTCCTGCTTTCTGTTGTCCTATATTATGAATTTTGTGGGCAAATCTTTGGTTTCTGGTAACATAAATAAAGAAACGACAACAATGAAAATTCCCATACTTCCAGTTTCATAGCACAGAACATGGCCATCCATTCCAAGCTGTTATAATTACCAACACTTCTGAGACAACCCAGTTCTTCTTGCCCAGAAAAGGAAAAAGATAATTTTTTTTAGTACAAAACACTTCAGTGCTGTTTTGAAACTTCACTTCTTAAAAAGGACTTGTTTCAACACAATTTAATGAGCTTTACTTAGAACTTAGTTTTATTTCAACTCTCATTCTAGGAAGTTTTTGGTTTGACAGTAGGAAGGCCTGATTTGTGTCTGTTCCACATTTAAATGAATTTTCTTGCTAGCTCTGTCATCCAAGTCAGTGTACAAACAGACCCTGAAACTACATTAATTATTTAGTAAAAAAAAATCTAGGTGCAGCTTTTTAACCAATCATGTAATTCTAGTCTTTGAAGATTCGCTCAGTCGTTCTTGGGTGTCACCTTCAGATTAAAGGTAGGTTTCTGTGATGGTCATGATATTGTGCAAACCCTCTTCTCTGTTTACTAGACAAACTAATAGATTAAAAAACTTTTAATGGAAAATATTAACTTTTCTACATAAATTGTTCCAGATTAAGCAGAATAAAAACTTCTAAAGATGGATTTACCTACACAGGCCAAGTTCGCACTTAAGCCAGCTTTCTCCATATCCTGGAGAGAGATTGTGCTGCTGGTGGGAAGACATGGAATAGCACACTAGAACTGCCTGAATTACTGACACACATAAAAGGGGAGGCTTTACCCTGCATACAGTCTGAGATGACAAAGATATTTGGCAGCAGAACACCAGAAAGCCTAAATATTAAAAAAATAAAAACAGGAATTTCAGATTGGAACATGAGGACTGGAAAAAGCATTAATGGAACAGGAGTGAAATGTGTGATTATATATTAAAAAAACTTTAAAAATAAAATAGTTGTCAAACATACCAAATAAAGGTTATTCCTAAGAAGTTCATGAAGATCATTAAGTGCACAAGGATAGCAAAGTTCCAGGGACTGTGGGAAGTATTGGGTCTGACTGCTGTTGCACAAGACCTTGATTACTGGGAACATGCCTTGGGTAAGACAAGACCTTTTCTCATTTTTCTGGAGCTGCCTGAGACCACAGTTTCAGGAACATTGCAAGCTGTAGATCAAAAAAAAAGGTCTTCAGCCAAAAGCTGCAGGCCCACTGCTATCTGCCCTGCTCTCTCTTCTACTCCTGTTCTCTTCCTTCTACTAGAAGTAGAAGGAACATTTGTGTCTGCCACTTGCCCCAGAAAGTTGACTTTTAACCCCCATGAATTCCCTGATGCAATTCCTAGCACAGTGACAAAAACACCTGTGTCAGCGGTAAGTGGAGATAAAATGAGCAGTGATGTGGAAAAAGGCAGTGTGAGATTTTTCTTGGCAGCTCTTATCAGTCTTAAGTGTTCAGAAACTTAAAATCTGGGGAGCTGGGCTGGTCCTGGTTTAGAGCAGATTCTTATCACTGAAATCTTTTGCTCGAGGTCTGTATACAGGATGAAGAGTAAAACTGCAGCTGCAGCACCCTGAAGACTTTCCTTTCCCTGTGCCAGCAGCTGCTGGGGATGCCCCCTCATCCCCTGGTGGCCATGGCTCGACTGTCCTTCAGTGGTACACCTGCAGACAGTCTGCTTTTCCTTACACTGAAAGAGTGGGCAAGTTGTGACGTTTTCTTATGTCCAACAACTGCTTAGTGCAAGTACTTTGTCCATGCCAGTAGAAAACCCACTGCTAAACTGCCCTTGTACTCCACAGAGCCAAGCACTGCAGACTCCTCACCGAAATAAATCACTTCAGGAGAGAAGAGAAGGAGATAAGGGGAACCGGATGGTGAAAATTTAAGGGTTCCTCTCGTCTTTCCTGTGCTCATTAGGTAGACATTTTTTACTTTGTAGTTTTTTCCTTTGCTGCTTCTTTCTCCATCTCAGTCTTGCCTTTGATTCTATTCTGCCTCTCACAGCTCATCACTGATTGCTGAATAATTTACCTCTGCATAGAAAGAAGTGTTAATTTCTATTTGACAATGAAAGACTCCCAAACATCATCCCTAGCTTTGCCTATGGAACCACCAAAACACCTGATTTGGATCAGTTGCCGGCTCTTTTCAATTCATGGTATTCCTCTTCTCCTTGATACTTTTATAATAATTAATACTAATGTACTAAGACAAAGTTCTGTGATTGCTCATTAGTCACCTGGAACTGGAACTTCTTGACCACTGATCGCCCAGGTAACCCCAGAAGGCTGCACAGAGGAATAAGCTTTAGAGGAGGGGCTGGTGCTTTCGTTTTGTGCAACATACTCAAAGCTCATTATCATTTTGCATTTAGACATTTTAAAGAAGGACGCAAAGAGTTTGATAATAGCAAAGCACACAGCTTTATTCACCTTCCCAAAGCGATTTGCCTCTGAAAATTCCAGCTCCAAACTCCCTAAAGTGTTTATTGCCACAGGGTAGGGGATTAATCTAAGGCTAGTAGACCAGCCACTTTCCCTCCCACCCTGTCCCTGTGCAGAGCTTGGGTTGGACATATTTTGACATCTGCTTCAGTTTATGACATCACATTCCTGCAGAGCTTTATGGGACTGTGAAATGGGAAGGTTTGGCACAGCAGCCAACTGACCTGCTCTCCCACCTAAGGTGACCTCTGAGAGCAGGGCAGGGAAGTCTGAGGGTGGGAGGAGGTCTGGGCGTGTTTGGGACACAGCAGGGCAGCACCCACTCAGACATGTCTGAGGATGCTGAATTTCCTTCGTCCTCCTGCTGGGCACCTCCAGCTGCTCCTATTACCCATCCTCACCCCATAGACTCAGCTGCATTGCCCAGCTCCACCAACACCAGGCTATGGTTTGTGAAGGACTGAAGGAATCTGGAAACAGGGAGGAAGTAGGAACAATTAAGAACTATATAATTCTGAATACCAAAATCCACACCCCTCTGTAGTAAATTTTAAAATAATATTACTCCCTGAGGTCCCACTAAAAGCAAAGCATAAAGGAGAGAAGAAACTGTGGCCAGACACTGCAGATCTGTAGCACTGTTCCACATATTCTTTAAAGACATAGTCTTTAAAAATGAATATATTTTGGGACTCTGCTTTAAAATAATTTACAGTTGCTTTTCAGCAACTGAACAACTACATTTCCTGAAAATCAGACTTCTTTTTAGTATATCTGAAGCTGTGTGACTGAAACACATGGAATATCTTGCCTAGAATATTTTAAATAACTCCCATAATTATTATGATTTGGAAACTGAATAAAGAAGATATGTCAGCGGTACAGCAAACACATAACATGCATCTCAGATTACTATGTCTGTGAATTCATACCAATGAATCTTTAGGTGTGTGCTAGAAGAATTTATCTTCTGTCTACTTCTTATGGTGAGAGAAATCACAGGGCCAACATACTGATTCCTGCTCCTCAATTTGGATTACAGTAATTTAGTGTTTATTTGTAAAGCAAAAAAATTCTGAAGAGATTACAGAGTTTATTCACTGAAGTCTTCAGAACCCCTTGAAATGTAGCTTTCCATAAAACATTCTGGGTGAACCTTCTAAAATTTGTTTGAACAGAATTGAAAACCAACTTAGATATATATTGGGCTAAAGAATATCCCTCTTTCCCATTGCACTACTGAGATATCAGGAATGTAACACCTTGATTTTTTAGTCTTTTCCACACTTTCCCATTTCCATTAACTGGATACCTGCTACAGTCACAGCCAACCCTTATTCTATTAATCCAAAGAATTGATGTAATTTAGTAAATCAAGATAATTTCATGTAGATTATGGGTTTCCTTAAAGATTTCTTGTTTTAAGTATTGATTATTCCCAACCTTCTTTAATTCATAAAGCCTGGGCAGAGCAGAGCTCAAGGGAAACGGGTTTACCAATAATGGCCAAAGGAAAATTTGCTGGACCATAAGCCTTTACCAAAAATCAGACAGAAATTGACAATCCTCCTGTTGGGAAAGATGAGACAGGAAAAGCTTACAGATATGATTGCTTGGCCAGAGATTCTAAAAATATAAAAACTGTGAGTGAAACAGAAATGAAAGCTAGCTTTGAGATGTAGGCATGGCAGGCAGGAAGATGGTGATTATCTGGAGATGGGTTGAGTGATAGCAAACAAAGGGGTACCAAGGGACCCAAGGGTGTAGCCCCACCAAGGTATCAGGGAAAAGGTAGATGAGAAAATAGCCTTAGAGTTTAGAATACAGAATGATATGGTAATATATCAGTTCTCATAGGATGTATGCAAAGTCTGTAGGTTTTGTATCTCACACCTGTTGGTTACTGTAAATTAGAATATTCAACACAAAAGGAGATATAATGTATTGTAACAAGGACCTAGCGCTCTTGCTTTTACACTCCTACCTCTTACCCTCTTGCTCCTACCCCTTGTGCTTTCTTGCCCTTGCCCTTGTCCTTGCCCTTGCCCTTGCTCTCTCTCTCTCTCCCCCTCTCTCTTGGGGCACCCCTTCAGCCGAGGCTGGTGGCTGAAGGCAAGGCCCTTTTCTTTTACCCACGACCCTTGCAATAAAACCACGTGTTCCCAGAGTGTCTCAGGTCTGCAGAGTTCCTTCTCCCTGCCATCAGCAGATGCTCCTACATCCTCCCTTTACTTTTGTTTGCTTTGTAGTTTCCCCCTGGAATTTGCAATTTTCTGGCTGGTTTCTCTTTTGTAGGTATGCCTTCCCTCTTGCTAGTTTAAATAAGAAACTAGTAATTTCCCAGCCCTTCTAATGTACTCCTGCCTTCAAAAAGCCAGGATCCGAACATTCATTGTGAGAATAATACTTATTGTATTAGTATATAGTTATAAAAACATTGTATTTTCTCAAAATGTCATAGCTGCCAGTAGTGGAATGTAAGTGAAATGGATACTGTGACATGAAGATATAAAGATACATGAAATTACTTAGATCAGCAGAAAGAATTTATTTTTCGTATGATGTTCCATTGTTCTATATTTAATCCAGGCAAGGTTTTGGAGCTAAACACTGAATTCAAAGGTAAGGACTATATGAGTGTCTATATGCATTTGTTCATATACACAAATTCATTAGGGTGTATTCACTGTAACATCTGCCAGAGGACCATTATTATTCTCTAAATCTGAATAAGTGTTCTCAACTTCTTTATCCTTTGTCTTGTTATAGTACTCTTCCATTGAAAAATTTCCACTGAAAAAGAATTTTTCCTTTTTATTATTTCTCCACAGTCCCTGCAGCCTATTAATAATATTCTCCAAGTCTGATGTCTCTAATATTCAAAGGTTATGTAAGATTGAATAGACTGATCTTCCCATCTAAATAATCTTGTATTAGTTTATTTTTTCCCATCATAACTTTTCTAACTAACAGAATTAAATACTAATAAAAGCACACAAAATAACCTATGCAATCATTAATAATATATCCCTTGTCATTAACTTCTTCAGTTCTCCAGAACTTCTAAGCACATTTCAGTTTAACCTGAAATGATGTAAACTATAATGTGATTACACTTATGTGCAACAGCCTGGGATTTTTGGTCAGTGTTTTAAATTATGCTGCCTGGCCTTTTTTGCTGCCTGCATTTCAGTACTGCCATCTTGGGCACATCAGCCTGAGCAGTGTGCTCTGGTTTCATCTTTCATTTCCATCAGCTAACTTTGATTTGACAAAGTATTTTCCAGATGGCAAATACAATTTTCTGAGTCAGATGAGTATTCAAGAAAAAAAAATGCATGATATATGTCACAATGAGTCCTGCGTGTCTGTCTCATATACTTAAAAGTGAAGCTGGATGCTCTGCAAATTTGAGTGAATGCAGGTATTCATTTGCTGGAACATGATATAGGTTCACCTTTTTTGATACATCTTACTTTTGCCAAGAGAATGGTGTAAAGAAAAATGTTTCTGTAAACATAGGCTTTGCCAGACTTCTCACTGTACACATACTTCAGTCCCTGTATGCTGGTTCAGATAAAGATTTTAATCTAATGTTTCCAGGAAAAGAGAGATATGTCCTAAGAATTTAAAGTGTTATAGTACTTAATGAGACTAAAAATGGAATAATTCTAGACTAGGAAGACATCTAGATGATTAAAGAAATTGTTTTCTAGATTCGTAGAAGTTAGGTTTCCCAAAGGTTCACAAGTCAAGGAGTTAAATTCCCATAAAAGGTACAAAGCTAGGCTGAGAAAAAAAACTTTCTATTTATTTAATTTAATCAGAAAACATTTGGATTCTGTTTCAAGCAATGTAAATACAAACCTGAGACAGAGGCACAGAAATTTCTTTACCTTGTCCATAATATCCCAATATACTGTAGTTAAGTTTGTGCTATTCAGATACTTTATTGGTGATAATTATTAGGATTTAATTAAATTTCCTGTAATTATCTTATATTATTAGTGGAATTAGTCATATTAAGCATATGAACATATTTTTAAAGGCTCAGGGCTTAAAAGAAGCTGCTACATCAATGGACTGTTACCACTCAGACAATGTTTATTTTGATTATGGGGGAAAAAGGGAAGAATGAAGGGCTTATTATCTGCTAAAAAAAGAAGCCTAAATGGGAAAAACTTCGCCTGTACTAAAGATTGGATCAAACAAGCTTCATAACATGGATCTGCTTTTGAAGGGGCTCTATCTAATCTTCACCTGAATAGGAAAGAATCCTAAGGTCCCAAATACTTCATCCATTTGAGAAACAATGTTCTGCCAGGACTTTTACAAGTGTAATCATAGTAGAGTGTCTGCTCAGTCTCTTGAACATCTTCCCATATAATTTCAGTTGTTAAAAAAAAATCCTTCCCCTTTTGAACTTCAAAATAAACCAGATTTTTTTTGATGTGTACTGCCCTATAATTTCCATGGTTTGATTTCAGTCATATGTAAGTGCTAAAAGATGTGTCTAAATGGATATGAAATTGATTAAGGTGATTTGGGATGAAAGACTCGATAGAAATGTCAAACATTGTTCCTATTCACTTGCTATTCACTTCATTAGTGGATGAAACTAGCAAAGACTGTCTGCAGTCACCTTCTCATTTAAGACATTTGATTGTTTTCTTAGTTGTTTTGGAAAAAAAAGATAAATGACATCACCCTGGTTTAGCTGGAAATTGCATAATTCTGGTTAAGTTGAAAAAATCGATTTTGTGTTTTTCTGGGGATATTAAGTGTTAGGAGAAAATGTGAAACTCCTGTCTCTTTTTAAAAAGAGAAAAAGAATAAAAAAATAATGCATTTGGTATCATAGTTCATTGTATTTCCCTATAAGACCAACTATAAATGGTTTATAAATAGCTGAGTGCATCACTCCAATTATTGGTAATTTTCTCTCTCTTTTCAAAATAGCTGGCATTGATTTGTTTCTCAGAAATCTATTTAATCTATTTATCAGCAATTTTAAAATTTCTTAAAATTTCTTTGGCAAGTAATTCCAAATAGCATCTCAGCATGCTTCACTACAAAATTGCCTGTCTTATTATTGCAGTTATTCTTTGACTAATATTTGTTTAGTACCTCCAGCATGTTCAGTTCTGACAACTTAAAAAATATAAAGACAGTCAATTTCCTGAAGTACTTTGACCCTGAAGCCATACAGAAGAGGAATGTGCTGGGAACTCCAGAAATAAGAATAGCTTCTGGACATGAGGTTTACTTGAGGAGGTCAGTGTGATTGGCAGATAGGGGGGTCTAGGATTCAGCTTTTAAATTGCAATCAGTCTTTTTGTGACTGTTGTCAAAGGAACAGGGGAAAATCTTGGCCCTGTTGAAGTCAAAGGCAAAACTTGAATTGATTTCAGTTCAGCTCTTTCTGCTGAAGAATTTAATAGACTCAGGGGGAGAAAGAATAGTATTGGAGTAACTGGAATGTGGTGGATTTCCCAGAAAATGGGTCAGGTATAAGTTCATCATGTTCATAAATACAAGATACTGTTTACAAAGTATAGATTCAGAATGCTAGACTTTGGTCTGCACATGTATATGAAATACTTTCAGCCTCTACAGCAACTCCTAATCACATTTTCTAAGTCTTGTAATCTAGCCAAAACAATAACAGTAAATTAGTGATGTTCAGATATTAGGCTTGTATCTCAACAGGCAATTCTCCTGAAAGATCTGACCCATTATATAGGCTGACAAGGATTTGATCAGTGCTTTTATTATGGCTAATGCATTTTCTGCATTTGAAAGAAGTAGTGGCAGGAATCTTTGAAAGATTTGAAACTGCTGAATAAATGCTCAGAGACATTTTTCCCTTGTCTGCTTTCACTGCTTTCTTAATCAATGATTTCCATTCGTCACTGCTAATGGCATTGTCCCTGACACCTTCTCCTGTTATTTTTTTCTGCTTAAAAGCCTTCACTTCTGTTATTTAGCCCTCGTTCTCCTTTCTGCTGACAACTGACTTTTCATTCATAGCTTTTTTCCCTGGGTCTTCCTGGCTGTATAACTTTCTTAGCATCAAGTGTAAACACAGTAGTTCTGCAGCTGGAAGGTGGACTGGGGAGGGATCTGTCACATTTTAGCCAACTTCTGCTGACAGCTACAGTCCAGTCTTCAGCATTAGAGAAGATCTAACCAGTAGCAGGACTTTTTCAAAGTTCCTTTGAAAGACCTTGTCTTTAAAACAAGTCCTAACATTGTCTGTTGACTTTCTATGTGTTCCACCATGGCTTTGAAATACTAATTGTAATTTAATTTTTTTTCTCCTCTGTGCTTATCCTATTGAGTGAAAATTGGTTTGAAGATGTCTTTTACTTATATTTCCTGAATACTGGTTTTTGTCTTTTGAATTTACCTTAATATTATTTGGGGCTCATCTTCTAGAAACAAAACACACATTCCTACCTCTATTATAATGACATGTAAAAGTGAAAAAAATACTGTTTTCTAAGCCAAGGCATCCCAACATAGCCTCATACTCTAACTGTGGTAAGGCTTTCTCTCAACCAAAATATGTTTCTTTTAATTTCTGTCAATGATCAATTTATAGGTGATGCAGCTCAATAGCAACATTTATAACCAAATTCAGTGATATTGTATGCCATGGAATAATTTTGTTTAAAACCAATTTTGTTGTTTTGAAGAAGAACAAAGATTATCAGACAGAGCAAGTGAGAAGAGTCAGGAGGTTTCATCAATTATTTTATCAGAATTCTGACCTCTCTTCTTCTAGCCCCATCTGCCCAGCCTCTGCAGACCCTAAGGTTCAGGTTGGAAACAGATGTTTTACTGAGAGCTGAAGGGTTGCTCATGTACACCGAGGTCTATTGCCCTCTACTGGGTTGAATTTCACACCTGTTTTACTTCCCTTTTACTTGGCAGGTCCCTGGAAATGTTTCTGTAGAGCTTGATCTGTAAATTGCTGCACTTGTCCTGGAAGCTCCTCCCCTCTTTGTCAAGATCAGAGGAGACCTCTGGTAGCTGCCAGTGCTTCGTGTTTAGTAGAACAGGAGCGAATTTCTCAAACCTGAGGTTTCAGATTATCTTGGAGATGCTGGTGACCAAAGGCGTCAGTGCATGAGGGAGATCGTTTGGAGATTGTGAAGCCCAGTGGAGAATTTTCCAGATGCATTCCTGGGAGATAGTGTTTGCTTGGTCATACGTGCAGATAGGAGCTCTCTCTTTGCTTTCTTAGGATATTTTCCAGGTAGATGATGCCAATGTAGATAAGAAGTCTTTGAAGTGGTTTTAAAGCAAAGCTGTAATTGATTTTCAGTTGCAAAATTGGCATGAAATGTTCTTCTTAGATTGCAGTCACAATTCTGTTATATGGAGAGCTCAGAACTTCTTGCGAAGTCCATGTTAGATACCAAGTATGTGGATTTCTCAATCCAGCAGAAAGGATTGGGAAAGATTTGTGTTTCTTCTCTATTGATATAAGGGTGATATTCAGAAGATTTAATATTGCACCCGTTACAAAACTGTTCCATATCCAGTCGCCTCTTCTGAAGATAATTCCAGGGTAAGTTGAAGAAGACAGTGTCTATCAGTTCCAACTGACTGCATAAAGAGCTTAATGAACTAGGATAAGGAGGGGTGAGATTAAAAATATTATTTTAAAAAAAAATTAATTAATCTTCCATTCTATTTGTAAAATCTACAAGAATTTTAGGTTCAAATCAGACCTTTTTGTGAGACAGACCTAGCCAAACTTGACTGGAAACATCATAAGTTTGTCGTTGAAGTACATCCTTTCAGGATTTTTTCCTCTGGAGCCTCTAGTTCATGGCTTCATGGCTCTTCTTGCACAGCAAAGATATTATACAGTAAAATTATATTGATTTTCCTTAGAAAAATCATGGTTATTCTCAATGTCTTGGGGGTGGAGGGGTGGGGGGGGTGAGCTGACCTTGGCTGTTTTCCACATATTCAGCCAGCTATTCTCTCACTTCCCTCTCTTGGGAACATGAAGGAGAAAGTAAGATCAAAAAACTCTTGGGTTCTGATAAGCACATAGAGATCACTTGCTATTTATCATGGTGGGCAAACCAGGCTTGATTTGGGGAAAATTAATTTCATATATTGTCAATTAAACCAGATTAGGATGGAGGGAAAGAAGGTAATTAAAACAACTTCCTCCCAGCCCCCACCCCTTTTCTTCCTGGGCTCAACTTCACTCCTTCATTTACAACCACTTCTCCAAGTCTCTCCCATCCTGAGCAGGGCAAGGGCTTGGGAAGTGAGGGGTTTTCAGTCAATCTGTCGTACTCCTTTCTCTGCTGATTCTTCTTTCTCACAATTTTTCCATGCTCCAATATGGGGTCTCCTTGGAATGCAGTTCCTTCAGAAAATATCACCCTGCTCCCGTGTGGGTTCCTCCAGGGGCTGCAGGTGGATCTCTGCTCTACCATGGACCTCCCAGGGGCCTGGTTGCGTCTCCATGTCCTGCACCATGGGCTGCAGGGGAGTCTCTGCTCCAGCACCTGGAACACCTGCTGCTCCTCCTTCCTCACTGCTCTGGTCCCTGCAGAGCTGGTTCTCACTCATCTTTCATTGCTCCTCACATGGCAGTGGAGCATTTTGCCATGTCTGGAAGCTGTTATCCCAGAGGTGACACCGCCTTGGCTGCTGTGCTCAGCTGTGTCTTGCAGCTCTCTTGGTGCTGGCTGGAACTGACTTTATCCAGCTCTATCCAGTGCACACTGGCCCTCCCTTCCATCCCCCTTGGTGTACATGAACCAGCACCACCCTGCCCTGGCACCCAGGATGGCCCTACAGACACCAGTCAATCGAGTGCCCCTCAGACAGCAGCAGTCTGAGCTGGGACCACAATAGGGATTAGGGGAGGGATTGCAGCCTGACCTGGGCATTAGGAGCAGGCCCAGGCCACAGCACATCCTCTTGCCAGTCCCAAATCCATGAGCAGAGCTGCCCTGGGTGACAGGCAGGGTCTTCACAGCCTTGGCAGAAGGGAGATCTCAGTTGGCAGCCTCTGCAAGCACACAGCCCACTTCACTTCACCCAAATGTTTTAGAGAATGCAGGCAGCACTAATGGCATTACTCCAGTGATTTCCCTGGGAGTTACTTTAGATGATGATGTATCACATTGATCCCCATTTTCATTTAATTTAACAGCAGAAATTGACATTTGAAAATGAAAGTTTTAGTCTGGAGTCTGTGGTGACTGGCTTCAGGAGCCAACAACTGAATGCTTTCCAATGTGTTCTAAGAGAAATAATCATATGCCATTTCTGCTCTTATGTTACTGCTAACAAAATATCCATAGTATTACCTATTTAACAAAGAAATTTGAGGCCTAATCCTTATTTCAGTTAATAGGATTTGCTTCTTTGCAAGTGAAGCACAGAGAATATGTTGTATATGTTTTATTTTTCCAATATAAAATGCAGATGCTTTCTGTGAAGCAACTGTCATCCAAGAAAAGTAGAGATGTAGTAGGTAAAAGAATATTTTGAATTAATTTACATATATGTATGTCTTTAAAAATTACCATACTGGGTCACACAGGGCGAGGAGGTTTGGGAATGCTCTGAAAAAAGGGCTTGAGGATCAGTAGTCTGGGGATGTTGTAGACTCAGATCTTAGAAGTGAAAGTATGGCATCCGAATCTTCTCCATGAGAATAAAAAATTTGAGTGTCTATAGAGATTTGTGTTTGTTTCAAGCTTAAGGGATGCATTTGTAGAGTGGAAGGACATGTATTTCATGGTGATGATTGAGTGTCACAGAAGGTACAATATGGTCACAGTAACCATACAAGGGGTATCTGTTGACATGTGTCATTCTGTAAAACCTGTCCTTTGAGTGAGATTTTCTATAAATAAGGGTTTAGCACATACAGGGAGGATCACCTGTATTGACCAGGGGCCGTTTTTACAGTTTTTACGGCCCTTGTGGGTGCTGCTGTGCCATTTCGTGTGGCTGTGTTGCCCTCTAGAGGTCGGTCCCCAGGTGAAATCGGCTCGCGGGTACTTTCCTTCGGTTCCCGTGGCGTGGCTCTGCCTTTGGAGAACGACGTTCTTCAGTTGAGTCATTGTTAACACTTGTAACTCAGTGAATCAGTGAAGTTCTCATGTATATTCCTGGCTTCTTAACTATGAATATTTTCGGTCAACTTTCTTCATTTTTGAATTAAGACTGGGCATCTACTTTCAGTGATTGCAAGCCGAACAAACCTACCTCAACACAGAAATCAAGACAACTGATGAGAGCAGGCCTAAAAACCTCTTCCACAAGGAAACATGGTGTTTGACTTGGCCAAACAAAATACATTCTTACAAGAACAAAGTGCTGTGAAAAGTCAATAGAAACTATATCTACACTGGATACTTAAACTATACCAGAGAAGTCTTCTTGATACTATCTCTATTTTTCAGATCAGTCACTGGGAAAGCTGCCCTGGTGTCTCACCACCCTTAAAGTTGAATTTCTTCGTAACATCTAATTGAAATCTAACCCCTTTCACTTTAAGGCCATATAATGCATGTCTGCTACAATTTATTTAAATCTATTTTGAAAGAAATTATCTCTCACAGATTATTATACATCACAGAAACTGGTTTACATCCCATTATGAGTTAATTAATGATAAAAAGCCCCACCTGTAAATCCTTCTTCTGGTGTGTTTTCTTCTAACCCATTTAGCCACATACACCTTTTAGTACAGAATTATTTCTTCCAACCTTAGTTCTGCAAAATTCTTTGTATTCTTCTATTTAATCATATAATCAAAGAATCATTAATATTGGGACGCATCTCTGGAGGTCTCTTAATCCAACCTTCCTGCTCAAAACAGGAATAACTACAGCAGGTCACTCAGGGTCTTGTCTAGTCATGTACTGGTAGAAAGCAATTATTGGTAGTAAAATTGAAATTTACAAACTGAATTAATTTGACATCAATCTAGTCTAGTACTCTATTTTTCACAGTTACTGCCTGCATTGAAGGACTTACTAAATGCAAAAAGTCTATTTATCATATGACAAATTTGTAAACATTAGAGGCTATCTTAAACCATGAATTATGTTTGGTTGGTTGGTTATGAAATAATGTTTATTATCAGTTAATGCCAGATTTACATTGGTTATGACTGCTTTACTAGTCATAAGTCTTGTTATTAACCTCAGTTATAGCTAAGCTTTGTACACAAATAGACACACATGTATAGAGCAAGGTAATCACAGTTTAGTCATCTATTACAGGAAAACCTATTTCAGTGATTTTTTTCTGAACTTAGACTTTTCTAGTTTTATGTAGTGATCCTGTGGAAGAAATAGGACTGAAGAACAGAAGTCTGTTGTTTCTCATACACATTTTTCATCCTTATGTGCAGTGTTATCAAATCCCCTTTAACTGTGCAGACAATACTACATCATTATGTTGACACAATCTTTTTTATATTTCACTGTGAGGCATATGTTATATAACCTAAAAATATTTGTTTTTCTGATCAGAGCTGCACACAGACTGTGATTTTGCCTTGACGTCCCTTTCTCACATATGGGTGCCTTTGACCTGTGTCAGATGGATAGCCAGTTCATTTGCTTGTTGCCTCATTAATTTACTTTTATAGCCAGTGTGCATCACCTTACATTTATCAGTATTGATTTTCATTTGCCTGTACACATGGTTTCTTTGTCTAACTGGAGATTTTCAGTGTCTACTCCAGTGTCTACTCCAGACTAGTCCACATAATTATGGGAATATCTTGTTACTCAAAGGTCCTAAACTATCAGGAAAGACAACAGCCTGTTCTGCATTTGTGAGACAGATATCTTCTGAAGTCTATAGGCCAATTATTTGACCATATTAACTGGCATGACATCTCTGAAGTTAATGTAATTTGGCCAAAAAATTTATGCCAGCTGAGTATCTTTTAAGTCTTATGCAATGAATAGCACTATTAACACAATTTTAGTGCCTATATTCATATTTTCAGTGGTACAAACCTGTTTCCTGTTCAGACTTTCAAAGAAGTATAACTAAAGACAGTTGTTGATGTTCACTGGAAAAAACTGGGAATGTTAGCAGATTGCAAGTGACACATATCAGTTTGACATTTCAGACCAATTCCATCCGGAAATAATGCGATATTACTGAAGAATTAATGTGAAGTGTGTGATTTTGGCACCAGAAAGATCAATGCCTAAGATCAATTAGAGATAAAAGAAGTCACTAAACTTGTTTACACAGCTGGACTTTCAGTCACAGACTAATCTCTTCCTTTCATGTTCTTCTTTTTCTTCTTTCTTTTGCTTTGCTCTCAGGGCCTGAAATTTAAAGGCACAGGATAGAATATTTTGAAAGTCATTTGCCATTACATTAGCTTCATTTTCCCCCTGGAGTGTTCAGTGTCCTAATGTACCATTATAAAGCCCTTGGAGTGCTTTTGGCTAATGGGTATGGTAACTGCAGACAAGTTATATAGTAAAGCAGTAGATTTCTAGGGGTTTCTAGGCAGAAGACTGACTTGAAGTATAAAATTCAGAGAAAAATTTTCCTGCAAATAATGCTAGGCTGTCCTCATTCTTTGGACTCTGTAGAATGACTTGGGAAGCCCAGATTCAGTCTCAGTTCTAATTGCTCTTTAAAGATGTTATGCAAAAATGGAACTGCTTCAGCAACACCTGCTGGGCACACCACAGGTTTCACTGCTATGGGGCCAGAGTTTAAGCACCTTTCAAAGTGCTAAAACTTGATTTTAAATCCTTGCTCCAAATAGTAAACAAATTTCTAGTATCATGAAATATTCAAAGGCATTGTTGACTTCTCATCAGACAATCCAGCTGTCAGTAATATGACATACAGATGCCTTTCCATTAACAATCTATCTTTAAATAGATAGACCTCTGAAGCAACCTGTGTTTTCCACACTTGTCTCACTAAGGTGGCCTACCAGATTTCTCAGAAATAATCTGTGAAGTGTGGCTCCATGATTTTTATATCTCTGCAGCACATTAACTGGATAAGCATGGTTTTTTCTGCCCTTGCTCTTTTATCTCTGGGGAACAATTGGTACTGTCAGAGAAAGGGCTCTGGATCAGATTGACCTTCAGTCTAAATCAACCCATTCCTGCATCAGCTTGCAGCTTTTCACTTTGACAATAAAGAATCAAGGACTTATTTTCCTCCAGTTTTTTCGTTTTTCTTTCCCATGAGCTGAGAGATGGTCCCAAAGATTCCAGTGATATTTGAGCACTCATCATTTCAGACAAGAACCATAAGTGGGTCAGAAGCTGGCTAGGCATCATGCAAGTCCTGGCATTGGAAAAAAAGGCCAAGGCAAAAGGAAAATATTATTTTGAACCTTTCTATCAGATAAAATAACTGTACAATAAGCAACTCAACTTCTTTCCTCTGGTAAAGGAAATGCTTTGTGAAGCTGGACCTATATCCTATACTCCCTTGTATATGTTCCAGGAGCAATAATACGATTCAACTTTGGTTAATAAGATTTTCCCTCATTATCCAAGTCATGTAGACTTGTGTGCAAGTCATGTAGATTGTGTCATTCACCAAGTGACTGTTGGGACATAATTTCTCTATGCTTATATACCTATAGTAATAGAGGGGATGGACTACACACAGCAGGCCACAGCTGCTTTTTAATATGGCAGTGGAGCATATGTGAAAATGAGGATGTGTGACGTCTCTGAGATGCTCTAATAAATCTCCTAGCAGTTTTTCCCCACTGTTAAGTCTCCAGAACAAGATTTCATTGATGAATGTACACTGTATCATATTAGACTTTAGGCTGTTAATACTTCAGCATGCCTTTGAAAGAGGTATCTTTCCTCTGCTGCTCTAAAAAAAAAACCAAAAAACACCACACACACACACACAAAAAGAGTCCATGTACTACATACAGATACAGATGTCAAATTACTGCCCTAGGTGTAACACTCTGCATCCTCCATCTCCACTCCCTGGAGTTTGGTTGCCATCTCAAGGCCAGGTGTGACACAAGGCACCCATGGTTGCATGACAACTATGAGGTGCCTTTTTGAGTCCACACTGCTCAAGAACTGTGTTTGAGATTAGACATTTTCCCTCACTGGTCCTGACCATCAACTGGTGTCCTGCTGGACAGGATTTGCCTGGTCCATGCACGTGGGCTGGACTGGGGCTTACCCTTGTTGCTGTTACTGCACCTGCTCTGTGGGAGAGGGCACTGCCTGCCCACCCTCCCTGCCTGCCCTGGCCACCAGCCTGCTCTTGTTGCTCCTGGTAGCAGATCTTCTTCTCTGGGCTAGCTGGGCACCCACATGCTAGTAGTGCACGATTTCATCAGTTCATGTTTACTGAAGATAGAGTTAATATTACTGATTCCTGTAGCCTGTGAAATGTTGTTCACCAAACCTGATAATTATTTTTGCCCCACACAGTGATAATCTTTTTTTTTTATTTTTTTTTTGCAATCTTGTATTCTGTTTTTAAGGAGAAATTGCTTTGCCCATATAGAGCTTGTTTGGTGTGCTGTTGAACATTTTGGGAAATATGTTTCTTTTTCTGCATCTTGTTCTGCTTGCATCTGAACTTACACCTATTGCTTCCTGAGCTGCATTTCGGAGACTGTCAGCATTGAACATCTCCTGTCTTCCATAATCCTTTATGTGTTGTGTTTGGAATTTCTTATATCCACCATGTCTCAATAGCTATCTGTGGGCTTTGATTTAAACTGATTTTCTTCCCTTGCTATCCAAATCTGAAATGTGTTTTACGTAGTTAAGTCTGCATCTTTCAATAGCCTCTGTCTCAGTGTTCCAGATTCCTTTCAGTGTTGTGTTTCTTATCAAGGGCTTCATTCCCTAAAACTGGGGCTTGGCTGAAAACAATTGTCTTTTTTTAAAACTTGTTCTAGTATCCTCTGTTTAAAATTGTGTTACTCAACTCATATGTTGTATTTTCATGTGAAGTAAGGTTCTTACATGCCTGCATTACTGATTCAGTGTTGGCCTAGTCTGGCTGAGTTGACTGAAAGTATTAAAAGCCTCAAATGCTTCAGAACAAGCTATCAAAGATAAAACTTTCTCTTGACCTTTTTTTTTGTTGCAGGGGGATTTGTCTGTTTTGGTTTCCATTGCTTGCAGAAACAAACGGAAACAGTGTGTTTAAACTTCTCTGGTTGTCTTCCACATTTTTTAAGTGTTTCAGGTCTGGTGGGGTTTTCATCTGCTCCATTTTGCTGCTCAGCGTAGAGGTTTAGCTCTTTCAAATTGCTCTTCAAATAAAGCAGTCTGACACCTGGGGTCAAAGCTTTATCTAATCACTTCAACTGGTCTCTGCCCAGAGCCAAGGAGCCCTTTCAAGCTTTTCTCAAAGGTGGTGCTCTACAGCAGTGGCAGGAGTTTGGATCAGCAGCATTTGCAGTCTGGGAGTGGAGAGTGGTGTTCTGTAATACAGGAAGGTAACTGTCAAGTGTAGCCAAACGCTCCAAGTATCTAATGGTGGGGACTGTGTGTCTGTGGGGTGTGAAGGTGATGTGTGAGAAATCAATACAAGCCTGTTCTCCTTTCTATACACATCTCAGGCAGAGGGAAGAACAACTCTCAGCTGAAGGGTGGGCCTGAGGGAAACCAGAGGGTCTTATAAAGGCATTACTGTGCTTACAGCTAGATGGCAGAGCCTGGAGGCACCCTGAGATCTTCTTGATCTGTGTGCTGAGATCCTCTTGGGTGTTTATTTAGGGTTCTGGCTTCACCCCACCAAAAGGCCAAGACAGGTTAAACAGGTATCTTCCTAGAGCAGAAGCACAGCAGTGCTGTTCCAAAACCAAAGAGGATTGCTGTGCAGTGGCAGAGGCCATTGAAGGCCACTGCCAGATGTCTCTGTCTGTATTCTCTGTAGCTGCCTGAAGGGCTGTTCTTTCACATTCAAACTCAGCTTCCCATCCATGTACAAAGGAATTGGAGTAGAGGACAGAAACGTCAGTGCCCTGCCTTCCCAGAAGCTACTGGAAAGTTCTTTTCACCTTATTGTTTTAAATTACTCCTTGATTTTTTGATTATTGATTTTTTTCCCTTTTGATCTATTCATAGTTAAATATACTTAGTTCAAAGAAAAAAAAATTCTGGTCTCATAACTCTACTCATTTTTGGAGTCTGCATTAAAAAAAAAGCACTGTAGTTCTAGAATTTCAGTCTGATTTACTCCTTTCTGCATAAACTACTGCCATAGATGACCTTTCCTCATCATGTGCCTTTGGGGATGTGTTCCAAGCATATTTTCTAACAGCTTTAGCAGCAATAATAGTAGCATCCAAGTATCAGTTAGCAGTTCTACAATGTAATGTTTTTCATCTTCAAAGCACTTTACAGACATTAGTAAATTAATAATTGAGCATCAGCTACTGAGCAGGCATAAATCTAAGGCATTTGTGGATCTCAATGGAATTGTGTTGAGTATAAAATAATTTTGAAAAGCACTGAAATCCTAGTCATTTGCATGCTCTTGAAAAGAAGAGGTAAAAAGATCAACATAAGAAATGCTCTGTATTGGTTAAAATGTAGGAATTTCTCAGACTTTTGGGTGAATTTCAAACAGAAACACAATAAAACCTGACTGCACACTGGTACATCTCCAAGCAGAAACTTTATTTGTTTAGAAGTTTAAGCATCAGATATAAAATACTTAGACTCCCTGGAACGTGGGTTAAATCCCAGCAGGGTTGACTCAGCTCTTGATCCTGCAATGCAGAGAAACTGAATTATAATAACTTTTGCCTATGTGACCTGGATGAGACAATGTAAATTAAGGTTCTCTCTTCTTTACAAAGAAAGAAAACCACCAGCAGGAACTACTCAGATAGATATATTAAGAGTCATAGTCTTGTATTCACCTTTTTCTATCCTTTATTTTTGGCAGAAACAAACCTGAAAATGAAGATCAGCTAAACAGAGACTTCTGTTTTTGCACACAGTTTCAAAGGGCTGGAAAGAATCAGCAAGGCTCATGCAGTCCATCTTGTGCCAAAGCTGCATAAGCGCTACTCATGTCATTACTGTCAGATGCTTGTCTAAATGGCTCTTAGAGCTTGCCAGAATATTCTTTTTCAAATACTCCATCACTGAGATTCACAGTCCTCACTGTTAAAAAGTTCTGCTGAGTATCTAACAGAAGTTGTCTTTGCTGCAGTTTAATCTTTTTTCCTTTCTTTTTTTCCTGTCCTAGACTCCACCTCTGTGGAGACTGATCCCTTCCTTGCATATTTGAAGGTAATTCTCATTCCTACTTCATAATCACTTCCTTCAGATTTGGCTGCTTTCCCATGGAGAGTTCTTGAAACTGTGAGATATTGCATTAGAAAAAAAACAGTGGGTGAATAGGAGCTTACTCTAAACACATAATAAAGATCCTGCTGCTCCAGAAGCAGTCTAGGAAGGAAGTGTGATTCTTGATGACCCTGTTTCTTCTTGAGCTTCCAGCTGTTCTCCCCACACCCTCATGTACTTTCAGTTTGCAGCTGTACTCCAAGACTCTTTCTGCCTTTACATACTGCTTCCAGGCATCTTGTACCTTCTGCCCTGTACAAATAAAGGAAAAATCTTTTGAACCATATTCAATTTTATTCTACATTGAGGATGATGATGACTTTTGAAACCATTTTGCATTCAGCTGTATTAAAGGTTGGGGCATTCATTTAAGTATATTTTTCCTCTTTTTTTTGTCTTTAAACTCATACTGGATTTTCTAAGTGCAATATAGACCTTGGTGTGGAGTAGATTTTGCAACATTAAAAGAGTGTTTCAAACCCACATGTAAATAATTTCTTTTAAAATGAAGGTTGAAAATATATTTCTCCCCCTGCCTCCACTCCTACACAGTGAAGAAAAAGTCCACAAGGCCTTTCATGTAGTTGTAGTGGAATTCACATAGATTTTTCAAATTCCAAAACTGAGGGAAAAATAAGCTATGTTTTTAAGTCTGTGTCCAGGAATTTAAAATGGAAATCAGATTTTTTTAAAGGCAAAAATACTTAATTGGAATTAATATATACCTTTTTTCATGTGATAGTTCTAAAAATATAAAAGAAGCCGAACAGAGTAGCTGGCAAATTTCTGGTAAATATAACATTAAGTTATTTACTTCTTTCCTTTCATCAGTCCCATGTCAGATGCTAAAATTCCTAGTAGCCCCTGAGGGCAGACTTTGCAGCAGCTCAGGTGGCATGCCAGGGGATAATTCCTGGGTGCAGCTTGATGTGACCAAAGCTGGGGATACAGGACAGCTTGGAATACTTGGCAATAAAAGCAGCTCCAAAGGCAGAGGCTTCATAGGGAACTTCTGCTCACTCTGCCTTCCCAGGCCAGAAAACCCACACAGCTCTGGGTCCATAGGAGGGCCGAGACATAGGAGCTGATGGGACCTGCTGGTCGAGCCTGGAGCACTTGATATTTTCTTACACTCTGAGTTCAGAAGGCCACAGTGTTTGGGCAGGTCCATCCAGGTCCCCTCCCCAAGGGTTTATTATCCTTGTATAGGAGTCTATTACCCCAGATGACCTAGAAATGGGGGATTGGCTTGGCATCCTCTACCAGCAGCACACCAGCAAAAGCCACAGAGAGAAGTTGGTAAAGCCCATTTTGGGTTTGCTCACATCATCGGGTTTGCAAACTGTTTTTCTTTTCTTTATTTTCCCCTCATTACAGTTGGAGAAAAAAAAAAGAAAAAGAAGGCGTTTGGGATTTTTTGTTGTTGTTTGTTTGTTTGGTGATTTTTTGTTTGGCTAAGTTGTTTTGGGGTTTTTTTTAAAGACATTAAAAGATATTGAAGAATCAGTATGTTGTAACCCAGAGCTGACTGCTCATTTTTCATAATAGTCAATTTAATAACCTTAGTCACCGTTAATCTAAACTTCATAAGACATATGAAAATGAGCTTAGTAAAGTTGTATTTTAATTGCACATCCATCAGGTTTTTATATGTCCTTTAGCAGTTTAAAATAAGTGTATCCTACACAGAGAAATAACTAAAAATGCATAAACTGTGTAATACTGAGTTTTTCTCACACAAGGATTAAGTAACTTTGTGTCAAACAAAATAAAAGTCTACAAACTGATATTACTGCACATTTGGGGGAGAAATCCAGCACATATAATCTATCATAGTTAGTATCCTAAATAACAGAAGAAATAGTAGACAGTAATTGCAATTTCTCTCTGCATGGTACATTTCCACTCAAGGAGGCAGCTTCTAAAAATGGCAGAACAACTTCTTCATCCCAGTATTACCACTAGAACATGTGGAAAATACCTGGAGATTGTGGCCCACTTAGTGGAAATGAAATTATTAGAGAACAGGTACAGGTTTTGGACATATTCAGTCTGTGGAATAGTCTGGAATTTAGAAGAAAGGGTGAAAAAAACCCCAATCTAAACCCAAAGGAAAAATATGCAGAAGCTCAAACTTTAAAAGTCGGCAAGTAATCCTTATAATACCCAGCAGTATCAAATGGTCTTGCCATAGAAGCAGCCTGCCCTAACAAGAGTGACATATACACAATGTAGGATCTATCACAGCAAATATATTTTTGAGTGAAATAGGACATGGAGACAAATTTTCATTCGATATGCTGCTGCTAAATTCAGCTTCTCGGTTCATTGATCAAACCATCTCTTGTTTGTGTTTGCTCCCTCTCCCTGGCTCTCCCTTCCCCACAGCATCATCTTCAGCCCTTTTCTCTCTTTCAAGCCCTAAGCATTTAGTCTCACACTATCACATTTGCTGATCTATCACAGCTCAATCTTTACTCTATCAGAAGTGGCAGTCACAATTGCCTGCTTATCTCTTCCTTCCTCAGGCACAACATCCTTTCTTATGCTGTTCTGCACTGTCTGCAACTTTTCTTCGTCTAGCACTGGCTAAACAATTGGTCGTAACAAACAATACTCCACACCCAGTTAATGACATTGTAGAAAACCTACCTGCCTCTGTCTTCCATCAGTTTCGTGTGGCATCTAAATTGTTGGCTATTCACAGAGAGAGACTGCCTTAATTGCTTATCCTCAGAATGCTTGCCATGCAGGAGACTGGTTCTTGATAGACCCTCCTTGGGACTCACAATACCACAAAATACGAGTTTGTAAGTCAGCCATCGTTTTGTGTTTCTGAGGATATGTGTGTGTCTTTTTTTAACAAAGAAAATAATTATTATTTTTAGTCTAAGAATATGACTTTCTCTAAATAAGATGCATAAATGTCAGATTTTTTTGGTATGCATTTGATACATTGTGTTTTGTTTGTTAACTTTAAAGACAATATATTATTAAGACTATTCATTTTTTAAATTTTAATTATTAATATCATAGATAATGTAAATGCAAGTAGCTTTCCCACCAGTCTGCTTCTCAGGGCCTTTTTCAAACTCATTCTCGATTTTTCAAATTTCCTGTAAATTTTAAATGATAATCACATATCATTCTAGGTTTGCAGTTGTAGTAGGAATGCAGAGTAGACTACCCAGCCACTGGACAAGCACAGGCTGCTCAGCACAGCTCGGTATAGAAAATCAAGCCGTATCTTGCATCTCCTTGTTGTAACTTTGAGCAGTGGGGCAGAGAGCATTATAAGCTACTTTTCAGTCCAACTTTACAGATCCTTTTTGCATTTTAGTGTGGGTAAGTGGCAGGCCAAAGTCTGAGCTTCCTGCACGCTCTGCTGACTGCAAAGTTTGGATGTGGGCCTTTCATGTAGAAAATTGAACGTGTAGAATAAATAAAAAAGTTTAAACCCACCAGAATGCGTGTCAGATTCAGTCAGTAACCAAGCTTCTGAGGGGGAAAAAAAAGACCAAAACAAAAGATTCCAAGCCAGAGACTGAAAAACTTGCTTTTGTCATACTTATTTTTATAGTGACCTAAAAGAAATGACACTTTTCTTTCATCTCACAATTGCTAAAGTAAAATGCATCTTGCAGTATTTTCTCAGTTAAAGTTTTAAATTTAACACACTAATTGAGAAATATTCTATCTGTTATAAATGATTAATCACCAATCAGATATTGAGAAAAAGGAATTTTATTTTCCAATCAAAATTCTATCTGGGACAGCCACAGACACAACATTCGAATGTTGGGTGAAACAGACAGAG
>JBBMKD010000102.1:136483374-136507850 GCA_037834095.1 Argya squamiceps | reverse complement strand
CCCTTGAGATTATCATCAACGACTTGATGGTCCTGATATCTCGGGCTTGATTGACTCAAGGAGCAACATCCTGAGGAATTGCTTCCCTTTCTTGTGTAAAGTGGAGTGATGATCTTCCATTTCACAGGTCGGGAGGCTTATCTTGGTGTTAGGGCAGCGACTTCTCCATTCCAGGGAAAAAGGGTCCGGGTTACATTCCCCGAGTTACAAGACTTACTATTTTTTTTATACATTTCTAATACATTTTTAATACATTGACTACTACATTTGTTACATATTTTATTTACACGAATTTAGTACCTCATTTATCACATATCCTCCTAAGATAATTAATTATAAAAAATCAAAGAAAAAGGTTTTTTGCAATCTGTAGTGATTTTCTCTCTTCCAATTTACTAGTATTTGTCCATCTTATGTCTAGTTATCTTACTTTCATGCTTTTCAAACAAGAAAGAACTTTTCATATTCTATTTACCAAAAAGAATTAAAATTATTGTTATTGATTCAAGTTTGCAGCATCTTTATAAGTCTGCTCCACACTGAAGCTTATCAAGATTATCACTGAAGTTTGTAGGTTTATCAATTACAAAATCAATTATTTTAATGGAATAGTTTGTCCTACATATAAAACTATATATTCCACCATTTCCCCTAGTGTCTTTGAAAATCAAATTTTGAAACATAAATATTGTAGAAATATGTGCAAGAATATCAAAATAAGGAATCTTTTTTCTGACTTAGGGGTCTTGTGCAAAAAAAAATTATATTATTACATTTATAAATTATAAAATAATAAAAATCCATGCGGATAATTTTTCAGCTTTGATATTAATCTGGAATCTAAATTAGAATTTAAATTAGTTGGAATCAAAATCCATATCTATTTTCTGTTCTCTTGAGGTCAATATTAAATGATAAACAGTAGATGGCCTACATTTATTATGTATTATATATATAATATTTTCTGTATCACCTGTCAGGTTTATAGAAATACTCATTGATTTTAAAGGGAGTTGAATCAGTATTTTATGCTGTAAGATACATATAGTACTGACTTTTATTGATGCAAATTACAGATAACTTAATCCATATGAACTGCAGAATTAATATATTTTTATATATAAATATATATATATATTCAGATTAATATATAATGAGAGTTTTGCAGAAGCAAGGGAGAAGATGAATTAGAAACTTTTACAATAAGCAGTATTGTATTTAATGTTTTTAAAATTTATTTTTGAAAATGTACATAGAATAAAAAATCATGGAAAATACTATTTTAATTTAAAATTATATAATTTTCTTTATAAAGTTTCAAAATAATTTGTATGAAAAAGTGGAAAGTTAAAATATTCATTGTGATTTTGAATCACTTTCAGCCTGATAGGAGTGCTCATTTCCTTCACAGATAGGCAATACAAAGTTACCGTGGTTTGCAGAAGATGTGTTTCTCAGAAATTTACTTGTTTATTTCTTCAGATAAGTTGCACAGCAATGGGGTTAAATTTTCTCAAGGTGGCCTTTGATATTTGCACAATGGAGTAAGAGACTTCTTGTTTTTCTAAAATTGTATTGGCAAGGTGGGAGGGAGAAAATGGGTCAGAGGTGCTTCCCAGTAATTTCCTTCCCAGTATGAGACTGATGAGAACAATCCTCTTTTCCTTTTCAGGAAAGTTCATCTTACAGCTGACAGCAAACCCCCCACGACAGATGTCACGTAAAAGGGGGTGTCCTTGAACCATTTGTGTTTGATCCATTTCTCAGTGCCCTGGGAAGGATGATAGTCCTTATGCCTGAGTAGCTCTCAGGGCCCTGCTATGGGGTCCCCACCGACCAGCTGACTGCATCAGAGCTTGGTCTGACCAATATCCAGGGGCATGTGCCCACAGTGTCCCCTCTCTCACCTGCTACATCATCTGTTGTCCCAAGGGTGCTGCCAGGTTCTGCTAACACCCTTGAAGGGATTGCACTGAGTTCCAGTTCATGGAATAAGGCACTTTATTAACAAACATACTGGCAATAGAGAACTGTGACAGGTTAACGTACCGAGATTGATGTTGATAATATACTGAATGCAAAAATGAATTTGAAATTATATTCAGACAAGCTCTAATTACCAATAAGAGCTGGCTTGAAAGAAATCTTTAGTGTGCATAGATCAATGTTCTTACCCAAGAGCCATCCTTACTGGGGGAGAAGACAGGCTGATCCCAGAATTATGATGGTGTCTTCTCTGACATCCCTTCTCACCTAAGCTATATTTACATAATTTTCTTTGAGAAAAGGGACAGTTCATGTCATTTCATGTTTAGGTCCCGTTTGAGTGATTTCAGTCAGTAAGATGCATAGAGGACTGAAAAATAGTATTTATTTTTGAGTTAATGAAGCAAAGTTCACCTTTCAATTACTTGTCTGGGTTATTCCTTTGGCTTAGTTCCCATTAGCTGCATTGTTTTCGACAGCATGAACACAGGGCCTTCATGCCACTCCATCCTGTTTCATGTCCCCCTTGGAGCAGTACCCCAGTCTCCCTCAGTGTTCCTGCTCCTAAGATAGGCAGACAGTTTGTTCCAGGTGAAGTACAGCAAATGCATTCACTCCTTCTTGCTGAATTTTTTTTTCATCTTCTCCTCATAACACGTGAGCAAAGATACAGCAATATCAGCAAACTCCTCTTACTCCTCAAAATGTAACAGTAAGAATTTTTTTCCTAATTAATTACTTTCAGTGCAAGTTTTTTTAAATAATTGCTGGAATCAAATTCAGACTTGTAGTGACATTTTTTGTCAAGTTACAATGAGCGATTATCTCTCTGACATGAAGCAGAAGCAGGACTTGAGTCACTTTTTTTGCTACTTGGGTTGCTTTCTGGCATCAACAATTTTGAGCGGTTATGCCTTGAGTTTTCTTGTGGGTAACATGAAAATTGAGTAGTCTAACTAGAACCTTAACTATAAACTTCGGGATTTGAGCCTAGAGAAAGCTGTACAGGCATTAGAGGCCCCAGAAAGATCTAGAGACTGAGCTTGTCTTAAAATTTCTGCACAATCTAACAATGCCTTACTGTGATTGCTCCCTTCCCACAAAACCTTTAAGGCCTGTCCTGACAGTGTCACATGGACTTGAAGAATATTATCACAGTGATTCCTACTGTTTTAATTCTGACTCAAGTGAGATGTCCTAGAAACTGAAAACATAACGTCTATTTTACTCATTCAGCAAATCCACTGACTTTACTCTAAGTATGGCAAACTAGATTATCACTAAGGGAATGCAATGAATAAGATGCTTTCTTCCAAAGAGTAGTTGAAGGAAATTAAGTACGTACTCTTGTATTTCCAACAGCTACAAGCAACTTGTTGAAAGAATTTGTGCAGGAAATTAGAGTTCCATAAGAATTTGTAATATCAGATTAAGTGTGGCAACACATGGTTGGACAATCCTAGTTCAGCTGTCTAATTATGAGGGCAAATGAACCTATCCAGTTAACATAGAGAGACAGGTCTTTCAGAAGGTGATTTAAACCAGAAATCTTATGTTTTCGAATGTTTCTCAAGTGGAGTCTGGTATCCATTGCCTGTAGTGGGAAATAAGGGCTGCTAGATGGACAAGTGCCTAAAACTAAATGAAGTAAATATCCTAACAAGAAGGAATAACCTGGAAACTTAAACTCTGATGGATTTGTTTTAAAAAAAATACTGTTTAATATAGTATGATGATTCTTTTCAGTGTATGATGATAGATGGAAAATTGAAATTGCAGAATGTGTTTACAAAAGACTGATTGACACAGACAAAGCCAGTAGGATAAGAGACCATTGAGGAATTGTGAGGTTCCAAAATATTTTGAATTCAGTATAACATTCAATAAAGTACTCTGTGACAACTTAGGCACTAGCCTTGTAAAAAATTCAGCAAACACAGGCCTAAAGACGATCCTTTAGGAATTTAGTAACCACCATCCCCTTAGATTGTTTTAGATTGTTTTTCTTGATCTATCTTCCTTCATCAAGTTATTTTCCCGGTTTGCAGCTTCAATAGTCTGCTGGTTGCAGCATCAGAAATCTGGCAGAATATTCCTTAGATTTCTAATTCAGTTTTATATGGACTGTATCCCATCACTGACAGCCATGTAAATCAGATGTAACTCTAATGAAATCAGAAATCCAACAATGGTTTAAAACATGTGTGAGAGGAGAATCAGATCCTCTCCCTCTCCCTCCCTCCCTCCCAAATGTCAACTAAATAAGCTTTCAGGCTTTTGAAATAAATTCAAAGTTCAGATGTTGTGTCTTGACAGTGCCAAGATCCTATAGAACACATCTGCCCTTCATTGTGTCTGTTCATCCTTCATCTGAAGGCAGAATTTAGTTTCTATACTGAACTGGGACAAACCTACAACACTTATTAGTATCTTTGGGCACTGGAAATACATAATGAAACTGTCAGCATAATCTAAATCATGAGATAGATAATTTATCTGCTGTAACACTGAATTAAGAGTGTTCTCCCCAGTGCTCAGAATAATTCTCTGCGTTATATACTTGTCTAAATGCTGACCACATGTTGGGCAGTGTGTTTGTAGCATTTGCCCCAGTGTTTGATTTTTGAACTGGCACGCATTCACCACTCCCAGTAAGTAAAATAATCCAGGGGAAAAGCACAAAATGCCCATTAAAGAAAACAATTTCAATAACAAGCTGAGCCCCTCAGGGACTGAGCTATTATAAAAAGCAATCAGAAACTTGGAGGGTGGGATTTTGTGCTTTTATTTTTATTTAAGACATCCACAAGTCCAAGACACAAAGCCAAAAAATGGGGCATTTGGTTAAAAACCTGAAGAAAGAGAATTCATTTCTTTGTGAAGTTAACAACTACTGTAGATTAGAAAATGAGCTCTTACCAAAACTGCCAACTATAGAAAAATATTCCTTTGTTCCAGAAATCCCTCTGGGATGACATTCTTTACATATGTTAATTTCCGTTAAGTTATATGACGTTCCACTAATGAATGGAAGAAAAATGGTTAGATGGCAATCAGAGAGTCAGCCAGACAGGAATCTTTCATTATTGAGAGCTGTGCATGAAAGGCTGGTCAGCATTTCCATTAAAGATTGCTATTTTCAGTGATCTATGCTGAGATGTAAACACCTTCTCCAAGTGATTATTTAGGGTTTCAGTGTGAGCACACTGTCTGATTTTACTTATCATGACTGAAAGAATTATAATATAAAAAAAAGAAGAAATGGTTAAACTTAGCTGACTTTGTGTTATTTAGTTCCATGATATTACAAGATTTGAGTTCTTTACTGAAATGGAAAAGATCATAGTCTAAACCTGGACCTCTAACAAAACAATGAACTTGTAGATGAATAACATTAAAGTTAATTTTTCTGGCAGTGGCCGTGGTACAGGCTTTGTGAATTGTTTGGGGCAAGCCAGTTGAACTTTCTGTGTTTCAGTTTCTAATTTTTAACTGCTGTGTTTTGGTATAATTATGTGCTATATTTTCTTTTTTCCTTTTCCTTTAAATTTCCCCTTCCATGTTCCCTTCTCCTTCCCCTTTTTTTGCCAACTTCCCAATTATTAAGTCTTGGTATCCAGTAGCAATGATAAGAAACTCTGCTTTCCAGCAGTCTTAAATATACTGCTTTGGATAATCTCTTGAATGATGAAAATGCCCAGTTTCTGGCCTACTTTTTCCTATGGTAAAATGCTATCTATAAATCAGATTACATCCTTCAATTCTGCAATGAATGTTCTGTTTCTTCAGATATCTAAGACCTGTATATCTTGCTGTTGGATGATGTTGCAATGTGCTTAGATTAGTCTTGTGAAGGAATCTTCATTCCAACCATTCTTTTTTAAGTGTCTTTACAGAACCCAGTCTTCCAGATAGTCATAAAAATTTATATAAATTGCATCTTACTAACTATATTTTGGTAAGTTCATTAGTTTATTGTCCTGAAGCAATCCTAAACTCATGAAAAGAATTAAGAAGACTGGTTCACCTACTTGATTTAGTCCAACCACTTACCTAGCTGGTATTAGGCTCTTGGGGTAAGATTTCCACTGAAAAACATGAAAATTATCTAGGAAATATTCAGAGCATAAATGTAACTAAGACACTTTTAACTTCCTGCCTGCAGGAGTGTTTCATCCAGCAGATTGTAGGGAGAGTTTAGGAAGAGTAATGTGTAGTATAAGTGCTTGAAGAGAAGTGCTGCAAATACCTCCGTAATTTCTTCTCTTAGAAAGAGACAAATCTGTGTACATTCTTTATGCTCCTGGTTCAAGAATGACTAACAGATTCAATCCATTCTTTGTCCCTGACAATGCGACACTGAAACATAAATTAATCTTTTCTGTAAAGGAACACATTTTTTTCTATGTATATTGATGAATCAATAGGAAAAACTCTCTATACAATACTTTGTTCAAATTATCCAATCTTCAAGATCAATAAATGAAATAATTCCTGCTGTGTCTGTTTTTCACCTGTTGATCTTGTCCCTCTATTCATTTGGTCTGGTGGCTGCTGAAAGGTGAGAAGAAATGGTAAGATGATGATTTGTCTGTAGTATTTGGTCTTTTTTTAGCTGTCACAAGCCATCTCCTCTTCATTGAGGTTTGTATTTTTCGTTATAATTACTTCTCAGTAATGCAAACACATGTGGAAAGTGGGATGGGGAATATTGGAGGTGGGATGTGTACAGATTCATTAGTCAAGCAGCTACTTCAAAAGATATCATAATGGGAAAGGGATGCTCTTTTCTCAGAAAGTGGTCTTCTGTTATTTTCTTACTAGTGCAAGCATCTTACTTAACATAAACTTAGTTTAGTGTATGCAGAAGTGAAATTTGGGAATATGATTTCCCAACTTAATTTGTCCCTGATGTGGTACATAATTGTGCAAAAGTAAAGGATCTTCCAGTCACCAAAATCCTCAATCATTTTGAAATGTATTTTAAAGTTAAAGTAACTTTTTGAACTGCTTCCACCATCCTCACCCACCCCTTTTGGTGTTCATAGGTAATATGTGATATCCTCTATCTCTTACATACATCTGCTAGGCCTTTAACAGAGAAAATCAAAATATTTACAGTGATATACAGGTGATATGCATTGATATGTGTTTTTTACTTCACTCTCCCAGATCAATGAACAAAAAACTCTACTAAAGCTACACTACAGGAAAGTTCACCAATGCATAAAAATACCAGGCAATTCATAGCTAGTTCTTCATCTCCTTTCTAAAAGTGAACTATTCTGTACAATATATAAGCCGAACAAATCAGTTGTCTATTATCTAATGGCTCATTTACCAATGATCCAAATGTACATCTTAATTTCCTGTATAGTTGTCTCAGCCCATTACTATGGATAATGACTGCAAAGAACAGAAAAGCTGTTGGCAAATCAAGATTTGTTTTTCTGAACTATTTTAGTTTTCTGTGCAGGAATCAGTTCTTCCATGCCATTTTCTTCCCTAATGTAAGTGCTAAGACAAACTGTTTTTTCACTGAAAAGACAAACTGTATTTTTTCACTTTAAAATTAATAGCACCAACTTTGTCTCTTTCAACTGATTATTAAGTATTCTTATGAAGTGATGAGTTCTCTGTTTTCCTTCATTTTTTCCATTCTTTTACAAATAGCACTTACAACAAATAGGACCTGAGGATTTTCACAAATTTGTTTGAAATGACCCTCTGTTGCTAATTTGATCTTTGTGAATGTTCATCTGAAAAAGTCTTGTGATTTTTATTAATTTACTGAATTACCTGACATTTATAAAGAGAAACTGTTTTAGAAGCAATCATTAGGATACTTGGCCTCACACATAATAGTAAAATTGCAGTCTTGCACAAAAAATACTAAGATTAGCAGATAAAGGAAATTTCAGGATCGTACATATTTTACCATGCTTGTACTTCCACAGAAAAAACAGTATCCATTTATCTACAGATACTCTCTTCAGGTTTAAAATAGATATATAAAATAGATTTTTGTGATCGAATTAAATGATGTAGATTGGATTCATTAATCTTTACCTCATTTTGTCAGACTGTTGAGATGACACTTTCATCCTAGAATCATGGTATCATCAGGGTTGGAAGGGACCTTGATCATCCAGTCCAACCATCCACCCAGCACTGCCAATATAATCCCTAAATCACTAAACCCAGACTACCCAGTGCCAGATCTAGACACCATTATTGAACCTCCTGCAGTTGTCCTCAGCCCACTGATTGAGTCTTTCCAGGTCTCTCTGTAGATCCTTCTTCCCCTTGAGCAGACCAACACTCCCACCCAATTCGATGTCATCTGAGAATTTATTGAGAGTACACCCAATCCCCATGTCCAGATCATCAATAAAGATGTAAAACTGGCTCCAAAACACCTCTAGTGACCTGCCACCAATTGGATGTGGCACCATTAACCACAGCTCTCTGGGCCTGGCCAGCCAGCTTTTTTACCCATCGAAGAGTACACCTGTCCAAAACATGAGCAGAGAGTTGTCCTAGGAGGATGCTGTGGAAGATGATGTCAAACACTTTACTGAAGGCTAGAGAGACCACATGTACCTACAGAAATGGTTCAGCCTGTCACAGAAGGAGATCTGATAGGACCAGCAGGATCTGCCTTTCACTTTGGCTGGACATGATGCCCTGGTTGCTCTGCATGTAGTTGTGTTGTGGTATTCAGGATGATCTCTTTCATAACCTTGCCTGGAACCATGGTAAGGCCTGTATTTCCCTGGATCATCCTTCCAAACATTCTTGTAGATGAGTTTTACTTTTGCCAAATTCCAGTCATTTGGAATTTCTCCAGTTTACCAGGACTGCTGGGAAATGTTAGAAGGTGGTTTGGTAAGTTCTTTCTCTAGTTCCCTCATAACTCTGGGGTGGATCCCATCAGGGTCCATAGTAAATATCATGTTGGAAAGGCAGGTCATTAACCATCTCTTCCTGGACTGTGGGGACTTCATTCATCTCCCCATCATCAACTTCCATCTCAGGGAGCTGGGTATCCTGAGGCAACCACTTGAAGACTGAGGCAAAGAAATTATTAACTACCTCTGCTTTTTCCTCATCTCCTACACTGCATTCAACAGTTGGTGAAAGCACTCCTTGACTCTCCTTTTGCTGCTAGTGTATTTCTGGAAAATTTTTTGGTTTTAACTGTAGTGGCCAAACAAGTTCTAACTGGGCTACAGCTGTGCTAATCTTTGCCCTCATCACATCTTTATAGTCGCCCCAATTTACCTGACCCTCTTTCCAGAGATGATAAATTCTCTTTTTCCCCTAAGATCCAGCCTAAATTCTCTGTTTAACCAGGTAGGTCTTCTTCTCTGATGACTTGTCTCCTGTAGTGATGCATGCAGTTGTGTGTTCTGTGGAGTAGATTGAGTATATCCATACGAATATTCTTTATCCGACATAAGGCTGAAGATATTTTAGGTCTTCTCTAATCCTTTTGTTCTTAGTGTGAGTTCTGATAGTGGGAAAATATATGTTATGTTTCAGACAAGCTGTTCAAGATGAGTACTACCTTTGTTTTTCCTCTAGGCAATACAACAGAATCTCTGTAGATCAAAAAGGTTAAAAAAAGTTCTATTAATGCTCAAAGCAACAAGGAAATATTCTACCCATACAGTTAGATTATTAAATTCATAGCAATTAGATGTATCATAGAATCATAGAATCAATTATAGAATCATTAAATGGTTAAGTTTGGAAGGGACCTTTAAAATCATCTGGTTCCAACCCTCCTGCAGTAAGCAGAGACATCTTCAACTAGATCAGGTTGCACAGAGCCCTGTCCAGACTTACTTCGAATGTTTCCAGGGATGAGGCATCCACCACTCTGGGCAGCCTGTGACAGTGTTTCAACTCCCTCATCAAAAATATTTCTTCCTTATATCTGATGTCAGTCTACCCTGTGTTAGTTTAAAACAATTACCATTTGTCCTATCATTACAGACCCTACTAAAATGTCCATTTCCATCTTTCTTGTAAGTTGCCTTTAAGTATTGGAAGTTTCCCTAGAGCCAGCCTTCTCTTCAAGGTATATATTCCTGAACAGTCTTGGTGTTAAAACCTCACAGGGTCATAACCTCCATTTCACACTTTCAATAGTTTCAGGTATTGTGATTCCATTGTTGAATGCAAAAGTAACAAAGGCAGATAGGTTCATAATGCCTTAACTTAGTAATAATTAGCTAAACTGCTATGAAAATTTGTTCAGGAAATCTCTGTGTGCTAAAAGGAGCTTTTCTCCTTCTAAAACCTGTAGAATATATGTTACCTGTGTGTATGTTACTTGTGTATGCATAAAAAAATTCTTGGGGATGAAGCTAACTACACACATGCTGTACAAATATTTAGGGAGACAAGTTCCTTGCTAAAATAGCCAAAAGAGAATATTTAAAATATTTAGGTTAAATTGATGTGGTAACTATCACATGAAGTGAACAATGAATGCACCTCTGCTAGACAGAAGAACAGACTTCGACCAAACACGCATTGATGCATCTTCCAGATCAGTCACTGTAATAGGTTATCTTGCTCATATGATACATAATAAAGCAAATATATTAAACTAAGAAAGACAGCAAACAAAACAAAAATTTTCAGATCAATTGATAACAGCTTAAGATTGGATACAATCTTGGAACTTACTACATTAGAAAGTCTTTAAAATATACATGGATAAATTTGATTGTTTTTGTTTCCCTGGATTATAAAGAATTTCTAAATGGTTCAGACTTATTTTCTGCTATTTGTCTGGAGTGGCTTGAGCAAAACATGTATCTGCTGTTCTTCAGACAGAAGAAATGGAATTGGCTCCTAATATAATCCAGTTTCTCAATTTGTTTATGTTTAGGAATCTTCCTATTTCATCAGAGGAATCTTCTGTATTCTAGTATGGTCTATGGAATTTGTTGATTCACTTCATAGCTTCATCTCTTCACTGAGATATAACACTTAATAGATACTGACATTTCTTAGGACTGAAGTACCTGGTTCATAGATGTAATTTTCACTTATTTTAAGTCAGTGCCTGTCATTTTTAGACAGCTAAAAGCAGAATTGCAGACTCAGGCCTTTGTTGACCTGATTTTGCATCATTCTGGCTTAATACTAACTTCCCCGTGTGAGGCATGTGATGAGTCTATGAACAATCCTGACATGTTTTTAATTCTGCCTTGAGGTGCCACTCTAGGTCTAGTGGAAGTGGGGATGGTAGCTTCATCTTGAGCAGTAGAAGGCAAAGCAGCATTTGGGATTGTGTGCCATTTCCCTCTTTATTCTTAAAGTTATTCTGTAAGAGACATCAAAATGCTCTTTGTTCACTGTATGATTATGTTCTCTGAGGAATTAGCAGGGATTGACACAGAATGTAAATTATAGATAATGAAGTATATATGCATAGACACTATTTGAAATGCCCAAGGTTAATTTCTGTGTAAAATAATGATATGTTCTCTTGAAATTTGATCTGTTGTATGGAAACTAAGGGAGAAAATTAATTATGACATCTTTATAAATTAATCAATGTACCTATTCAGTGGTTATATATAATAGATGCCCAATTTGAAGTATCTTCAGAATACATATAAGTAATAGAAATAACATCAAAATGTAAAGTTATTTGCAATAATCATGTGGACCATTTAGTTTTGTAGTCAACCAGATGCTCAGAATAAAAAAAGATAAATCAATAAATTAAATCAATAAGAGAGGAAAGATCCTCTTATGGCTGAGGCAATAGATTGAAAGTCAGGAAATTTGATTTCAATTTTCGACTCTGTCACAGGCTTCCTGTGTGACCTTAGGTAAGTTATGTTTTCTCTCCAGACATTGGTTTTTCATCAATTTAGAAGAAAGAGCAATGTTCTTTGTCCAGAACTGTTCTTGGGCCTTTTGTTGTGAGCTACTGCATATGCATTTTTACCCTGAAGACTGCATTAAACACTTCATACTTGAATTTGTAAGGTCTCAGCTTACAGTACCTGGGGTCTCAAGCTGAAATGTCAAGTTTGCCTTTTGAACAAGCCCCGAGGCAGCATCCACTTTCAAAGTCAGTGTTTTATTGATGTGAGCCTGTGGTGTCAGCTTTGGGGAGATTTCTGGACAGGCAGCTGGACAAGCTGAACTGGCACTACCTCTTGTGTGTGTGCAAGGAAAGGCCTCTTGTAGCCCTGGTATTGTGGTTGATTCACGTTGATCCAGCCAAACCTTTTCCCATACACACTGCAGGGCTCTGCAGACATTCCGTGTGACTGATATCAAACAGGAGTGTTCCTCCATCAACTGTGTAGTCATGTGTTACCTAAATATCGGTGTTTTGTTTTCTTCAGGAACCTCTGGACAATGAACAAACAACACTGAGTGAAATTATGACAGTTCTGAAGAAAAAAATAGTCATTAACAGATAGTAATTTCCTCTTATGTAGATATGTAAAATCACTCATGTCTATTTTGACACACGTCCTTGGTCACTGGCAAATATTTCCCTACAAGGATTAGACAAAAATGTTTGAATGAAAACTACTTCTCTTTTTAATAAATTTGAGGGACTGTGCTATTTTTTTTATTATAAGTAATTATTGTAATGTGGCAATGTATCAGGACATCCTTTTTAACTTTTGGTTTTGCATGAATTGGAGATAATAACCGATATTTCTGAGAATGCAATCAGAGCATCATATTTTAATTCTGTTTCTGTTTTTACTTTAGATTTTCTATTTTAAGACATTTTATTTTATATATGATTTTCTTTAAAAATATGATTAAAGCCTTAATTCTACAACAGTAAAGTGCATTTGAATTGTCTCTGAGCTAAACATATTTGCAGCAATGTTCACAAAATTTCAGAGTGTGTTACTTTGTGGTTTTTTACACAAAGACACAGACATACATCAACAGTTTCAGTAAAAATAGATTTTTATTTCTCTCTTTCATTGCAAACTCTCTTCTTCTCTATAAATCTGACGCTTGTCAGATTACATGTGAATATCACCAAAGAGAGGAATTTAAACTGAAAACAAAACCACTGGTATAGCATAACTATCATAAATCAAGATTATTTTGTATTTTGAAAACATAGAGGAACATTCATTCCTCACAGTGGAAGACATTTTAAAATAAACAGAAAATTATATTTATAAAATTGATTCTATTCATTGAATCTCCAAACAAATTGTGTTTTACCTTTGTGGACTTACATATATAGATATATCTGTACTTAGAGGTGTTATCTATCCTGTTGTTTAGACAGACATCCCACTCTCAAGGTGTGATTTATCTCATCTAAAATCAACATATATTAACTGTCGATGTTCCCCTCCATAATGAAGAATTTCTTCTCATAATGTAAGATATTACCCAGTGTAATAAAAGATAAGATGGAACTTGATACTTGCAGTGAACCCAGACACTTGCAGTTTTTACAGATTACTACCTATAATAAACATTTTAAACCACCAACACATCAGCACTGATAGCTGGTAACTTGTGTCCTTCACACTCTTGCTGAAATGTGGCTGTTCCTGAGATGGTGATCAATCCCAGTGTGTGGCAAATCCATAGCAAGGTCCAGTGTAAAGCAAATACACCCTCAGCTTTGTCAAATCAGCAAGGGCCTCGTGTTTCCTTCATGGCTCAGAAATGACGCTGTGCAGTAGCTGGTGTCATAGCCATAGAGTGTCACAAGAAATAAAAGGTCTCTCTTAATGATTCAAAGATCATCTTGTAAAATGTAGTAAAGGTAGAGAAAACTTACTTGCACTCCAGATTTAATGTACGGATCTGCTATTTAAATGTCCTTGATTTATAGTATAAACATTCATGACCCTGTTGCATAATAATTTTTTTGCTCTTATTTTTTTTTAACCTCCAACCTTCAAGTAAATGAATTCTTAAGAGCCCAGTAAATTTGTAATATTCCTTAAACAGCCTTATTATGTTCAACTAGAATTTTTCACAGATACATAGAGTCCCTTAAGATCAGAAGGGACCATTGCATTAACTGGATTGACTTGAATAATGCAGTGTTGAAACACATCAATTTCTTTTACAGTGAGCTCTCTAAACTTTTTATGACTGCTGCTGGTTCCATGCAGACATATCCTGTATTTTGACACATCTTGATTTGATAAAACAGAAATGGACAATCTGCAGCTTTTCTTGGTAGTAGTGTGCTCACAAAATGAATTTTTCTTGCAGTTAAAAATGTGTGCTATTCTTGCTGTAGCCAAGCTGTTAAAGTTAGTTTCAACTTCCCTAAAGATCATTCCACCTTCTACTTTATTTTTTAAGGATACTCAGAGCTTTCTAAAACAAATTCCTGTGGGGTTGCAATTTCCATGATTGTTAGCTGCCTAACGTTTAGTTTGCTCATTGGAGAAAAAATTGAATATCTGGGGTCTGACTTATGGCTCTGAAAAAAGAAAAAAAAAGGATATTTTCCTAATTTTTTGATAGTATCAAGGGCTGAAAACTGCAGTCTAAAGATGTGGAATTTTATGTATTTGCTTGAGATCAAAGCAGGAAGATGTGTTTAGAGGAAGGCATTTCCAGAGTTCTGAAGTCAAATATTTACAATCAGAATATTTTTTAATTAAGTGAAAGTTAGTAACATAAACTGGACCCAGTTCTGTCAGGATTTGACTCTCACACCTCTTAGTGCTTCACTGTCACCATGATGGATCATTTGGTGGATCAGAAAAATGTAATGTTATGCTTTTGTCTTTACTACTCCTGAGAAATATAAAATGAAAGCTGGTAGAAAACTTGGTACTTTTCCATTCATAAGCTGAATTCACAGTGAATATTTCCTTTCATAATGAAGCTTTTTACCCTAATGAAGTGCTAGTCACTGGAAAGGGTATATAGCCTGAGATGAATTAGTAACTTTCCCAAATCAGCACTGCAGTGACCACAGTGCTGTAGGTAGTATGGGACAGAGAAAGGCTTTGAGAGAACCCCAGCTCTGTTGGAATTTATCATTCCCCTGAGCTTCAGAACCAGTCAGCTCTGGAAAAAATATGATTCTTGTTTCACCAGCCCCTACAGCTAGTTATTCAGATGAATACAAAAAAATGTGGCAAGTTTATTAGCACTCTAAAGCCTTAAAGGAATGATTTAAGACAGCTCTTTCAGATGAGAGAAGTCTGTGCATCCTATTCCCCAAAACCAGGTAAGGCAAGCACAGAACATTAAAAAAAAAAAAAAAAAAGAGAGAGAGCACAATTTCTGTTCTCAAAATGGTGCAACAGCTTTTCACTTATGGTTCATTTGACATACATTTTATGGAGATGAAGGACTTGTTCACTTTCTTGCTCTCACTTTCTTGTCTATGAGTACTTTCTAGAAGATAATGTAGGGTAGAATTTTGTTAAATAAAAGTCAGATTTCAGGTTTTTATTACAAAGGTCCAAGGAATTTTGGGTCATAATGAAAGAGAGGCTAGAGAAGCCTTTATGAAGGAGTGATAAATCATAGGAAGAACAATCTTGATTACTTAGCAAATCTGAGAGGGGAGAAAATACTTTGAAATCAGGAAGTTCTCATCTTGACTCTGATGCTGACTTCATAGTCCCAACTGGACTATGAAACTGGATGCTCAAAGAAATACAGTAATGTTGCGGTGCATGGCTAAGCCTTTCAAAGTTTTACTTGTATCAGCCCAGTTTGCTCCTTCCCAAACCCCTCCCCTGACCCCCTTGTCAATCACCCTGCCCAAGTGCTCAGGCACCTGCCCCTTTCCATAATCCTAACAAGTGTCCCCTTCTAGAACATCCAACCCCTTCCCACCTATTGGCCCAAATCCCCCTGTGGCCTTAAGCTATGTTCTGAGGTACTTAAGGGAGAAAGATTTGCCAGCCCGGTGCCTTTTCCATGTGGAGATCCAGCAATAAACATCTTTCTACCCACGGTAAAGGTCCGCTCTTCTTTTCCAAAAGCCTCACCACGCTTCCAGCTAGCAGGACTGAGGGACCCACGAACTTGTGCTGCTGCCTGGAGTAAGCAGCCTCAGCTGCTCCCAGGGAAAACCACAGCACAGTTAAATTATCTTTGTCATTCTAAGACCTACTCAAAGTATCTGGGCTGGGAATCAATATGACTTAGTATCCTTCTTTCTTATTCCTTATAGAAGAAACCAATGCTGGTTGTCAGAGGGACATCCTTGGAACACCTAAAAAATCAGCAAAATCTTAGGAGCTGGATTCTGAGATGGTCTCTTGCCTTGCTATGACAGTGAACTCTTTATCACTGTGGCTGATTGGTTTGTTTTTGAATAAGGAAATGGAGCAGTATGTAAGCATGCCAAAAGTAGTATCAGTGTGAAATTTTCCATAGAATATAAGAATGAGAAAGCCTATAGGTTATTTACACCTAAAGATAATTCAAGCTTTCCTGAGCTTTAATTTTGCTTGGATTCTATTAAGCTGCATTGTATTTTTATTCCTCTATCACAAGGCTAATGTGAAGATGAATTATTGAATGTTTCTTAATGGTTTGGCAATCGATGAAAACTATCACTGTAATTTATGATAATTGGACACCAAAACCCTTTTTTTAGTAGCAGAAAATTTGAAAGGTCATTATCAGTCTAGACTTGGCATAGAATTCAAATCTTCTGTAAAAAACCCAACAAATCCACAACCCAAAACAAGCAAAATTTAATCAAATAAAGGGAATAGTAATCAGAAACTTTGAATACAAATGTTTTCTTTCTTTAGGGGAAAACTCAGTTCATTCATTTTGCATTTTAAACATTCCCTTGCAGTGATATGAATTCAGAACAACACCATTGTTCTTGCATGCCATCTAAGAAATTAAATGGGCTGGAAGAGAAATACAAGACTACATCATTTGGTGTTCTGTGGGAAATACAAAGGAACATGTGATAAAATGGGCTTCAACAGTGTGACTATGGATACTAAACTAGGACCTGGAAAACAGATATGGTTTGAAAAATTATTCCAGTTTTACTAACATAAGAGTTTGTGGGTTGTTTGTGGTTTTTTTTGGTTTTTTTTTTTTTTGCTTGGTGGTTTGGTTTTGGTGATTTTTTTTTCAGTTTGCTCTTCTTCTCTTTTCATTGATTAGAAACCTGAAAAAACTGTATGGGTACACTCAGTTGCCTAAATACCTTCATCTGCATGCCAGCTACACCTTTTTGGTTGGTCTTTCATAACTCACAGATCAGTGATGCAGTGTCCATTGCAGATGGGCAGTTTTGCTGTTTAATTACCATAAGAGAATTAATATCTAATTTCTGTCTGCTCTGCTCTCTGAGAAGTATGTCTAAATAGAAAATGAAAATATCTTGTCTGCAGACTTCTGCTTGAGTCAAAGGTGTTTGTCATACTTCCCTCTGTGAGTTTGTTTGCCTTTACATACAAATGTGAATAGACAAGGAGTTGAGTACAGAATCCCTTGTAAAAATAGACTCTAGGCTTAAAAAAAATCTGTTGAAAATTTCTTATAACCAGAGTGTGAGGAGATGTGGAATGATGAATATTTGTAAAGCTTCTACTAGACATATGTTTATTTTTTATGTTAGAAGGTTAATCACACCTGCCTGACACCTGGCTTTCTGCCTGCCTGTGTAAGCTTTCAGGGGTTTCCTTGGGCTTGCCAGCAGAAACTCACTACTTCAGTCAACACGTGAGGACAATCTCATTGCTTGATTTTACTGATACTATCCCCAGACAGAAGAACCATGAAATTATGGTGCCAGTTTGAGCAGAGGAGGAAGAGATGTGGCTCTTGTCCAAGCTGGTCATGAGGAAAGCAGTCAGAGAATTCTGGCATTATGGCTCCTTCCAATTTGGATTACACTTTGGACCAGAAATATAATAACAATAATGACGATAACAACAACAACAACAACAACAATAGCAATAACTTTACCCATTTTGTCTTCTGAAGAAGGAAGAAATGAATAAATAGCTCTGTGTAGCCACAAAACCCCCCTAAAAACCTCTATAATACAGTTTTCTTCCTATTGACTGTTGAGGGATGCATTCCATTATCTGCATTGCTCTCAAAAAAACTTTAGTCTTTACACATCTCAGCCTTGATTTTTTCTTTGACAATATTTGAATTCTAATAACTAAAGATTTTATAGTCTGTAGTGGTACAGATAAGGAATTAGCTGTTCACAGTCAAGGAAGCTCTAGTGGAAGTTATGGCTGTGTAGCTTGTGATGAAAGACAGTTTCTCCTATCTTTTTAAAGTAGCATTTGGAACTTCCATCTGCTAACTCAGTCTCACCAGTTCCCCCTTTAGTCCATTAACAAAATCATTTCCCATGGAGCCCACCTGACTAGGTCTTATGTTAACAGGTCAGTAGAAAGGAGTGGTTAGAAAAGTAGCATAAACCATCTAAACAAGCAGATTTAGAGACTGTCTATTTAATATACTTTTCCATTTTGTTCCCATTGCTTCTTCATTAATGATCACTGTTAATACCATCAACTGTATATAAATATATATCTCAAAGGAGTCAAAAGAAAGAAAATTGTGTCTCCAGTTATTGGAATGGGTCTTATTCATGCTAACATGTGATAACTTTGAGAACTTTTGAAAGTCAGTTGCCTCATTCATAAGGTGGGTGTAATTTTCCTTGACCTTTAAAGGTTAATTTTTTACTGTTTACACATTACACTAAATAATGAAACCTTAAAATTGGTATTATTAGTGTTATTATTGCATTGAAATAAGTATACATAAAGAATCATATAGTGTCTCCTGAAGTTAAAAGAGTTTCATATGAAAACTTTTACTGCAGATTACTTGCTCTCTTATAGTCATATGGATCACATAGTCATATAGAGCTAGACAAGGTTTAAATTAGCAGAAGGGGTAAAAAATGAACTGGTTTACTTTTATAAGTGGTTCCTTGACATTGTTCTTTTTATCCTGAAAAAGACACAGATTTAGCCAAAATTTCCAGGCCAGTGAACCCAATAAAAAGTAAAGTTTTTTAAAAAGTTGAACAATTAACTTTTTTACTGGTGACAATTTGTGAAATTTTCTGTAAGAGAAATGCGCATTTCTCTCCTTAACACCTGCTACTTTTCATCATGGTCATACCACCCAAAGTTTGTTCTATTCCCCAAACCTCATGATGTTCATTTTCTAATTTCCTCCATGCTTTTACTCTAAATAATTGTAGTTGCTCTGCTTAGTTCCTGCAGACTGGATAAAGAACCCTATCATGGAACTTGCATAAGAGGATTCCTTTTTGCATATATGAAGCATTTCCTTTGAAGATTATTTTATTGTGGTCTTTTACTGGATTCATGTGGAAAGGCAGATTTCTGGCAATATTTAGGCACATGTACTATATTTTTCTAAAATCTGAATAAATCTGCAGAAAGTTCTTCTTAGCTAATCCTTTAATTCTTACATGCTTAGCCTCCTTTTGGGGCCAAATTATCTTATTTTTTTCTTTTATTTTTTTTCCCTGAAAGTTTAATAGCAAATGGATAAGATGCTTTTCTAAAGAAAAAAATTTTTCATTCTCTAACTCTACCTTCTTGCAATCCAGTGTTATACAATAACTTAAATTACGAAAAGATGATACACGTGTAAAAGGATGACCCACTCTATAGGCTGACAAAATTTTGTTCATAGTTCAAAGCATAGGTAGATATTTTTGACTTAGCCTGCAAAAATGGACAAAGTAGCTTGCTAATTCATAGAGACTATAGCTATAAACTCTTTTTATGGGTGCTGGATAAAGAATAGGGGTACTCTTGCCATATATTCACCCTTTTACAAGAATCCATGTTAGCTTCGCCTTTAGAAACAAAAAGACACTGCAAAATATTCAACCTGTCCCCATTAGAGGGTTTCTAAGGTCACAAAGCCCCAGAGAATACTTCAGCTTTCTTTTTGTCACTCTAAATTCCAACCTCATGTCTTAATCTCATATATCTCATATCTTAATCTCAGTCTGGACAAATTCTTAATTTATCCTGCATCATATTTGTAATATTTGTACAGCAAATAACTAGTATCTTTCCACTTTGGAACTTGGATGATTCTTGACAAATGCAATAACACACTCAGAAAATTCACAGGCATCAGTAGGATTAGTCCAAACTGCTGAAGGAAGATGAGATTAAATGAGAAAAGTTGTGTGAAGAAATGCAGCAGGAAAGAAGTTCAGTCAAAAAGCATTACTATATGCAGAAAAGTAGATGAAGGTTGACACTAGAAGTTTCCTGCTGTCATTTTCTCTTCAGAGGATGAAATGGAAGACTCCAGCATGGATCAGACTGAAACTGCAGACTTACACATACTGGCATTTTATAATGGCTTCTTTACTCTCTGCCTTTTTCACCTCCCTTCCTTTAGTTTTAGGGGATTTTTACCAGCCTTTATGATTGCATGCACCAGGACATTCTACTGAAGGCAAATGCTTCGTATTAGAAATCTGAACGCCAAGTCATTTTGAAGCCAAAGCCATACTCCTACTACAGGTGTTCTTTCTAGGTTTTATGTCCTTTTGAGGTCTCTCTCATGGTCCCAGGTGCTGTACTGAAAATGACACTCCACAAATATGGGATCACCTTTGATCGCCCCCACACTTTTGAGCTGCCTGGGCTGTAACTGCAAAAGGCACAAGAAGGTGCATGGATTCATGGGCCCTTCAGACAGTCCTGTTATACTGCAGTCCAAAATGGCTTTTGCAATTAATCTTTGATATCAATCTATTTAATCTTTTCAGCATTCAATGTTGAAATTTATTTATTTTCAATATTAGTTTTGCCATCAGTATTAAGACTAATTTTTTCATCATCTTGAGTCAGTTTCTTTTCTGAAAGACCATTTCCTTCTGGTATTTCTAGAAATGAATGGTATATGTGTATTGGATGCTAAAATGTAACAAGAAATGATGCACACCTGGATGCAGAGGTAATAAATCCACATCATCTGGACAGATGAAAAGCAGATGTTAAAGTTCCTGTACAATTTTTTTTTTGTCAGCTAAGGAATAAAATCTGACTGTAATCTGTTCATATTATTTTTGCTAGTTCATTTGCTATGTGATGTTGATCTGAATTGATGTTTCCAAACAGACCATTTACGTTGTCAATAATTCAGATTCCAGTGAGCTCCTTGGTATGCCAGACTGCATATGCTAACATTTAATGCCAGACTGAACTCGCTGTGCTATTCAGCAGGATGAATCACCACAAGGGAGGGTGGCTCCCCAGGTGTATTGTGCCATATGTTTCATGGTGTAGTGAATAAAGGATACACAGTGTTTCACTTGCGTCTTGCTGTGTAGTTTCTACCATCTTCCTTGGCCTTGGTTCTCAGAACTCCTTTGATAGTAAATGTGTTTCTTCAGCATAAAAAAATGACCCTGCACCTACTGCAGCAAATATCAGTGATGTTTCCACTGAAAATCTCAAATTTGCCTAGCTGGAAGAAGAAGAGATATGCATTTACAAAACCAAGATAAAAAAGAGGGTAAGAGAAACTGCAAGATAATGCATGCAAAGGTCAGCATCCAAAGATCCATGGAACTCAGCTGATCAGCTCAGACATCCTGAGGTCCAGGATCGCTTCAAAAATGTTCTCAAGCATTGCTGTTCATCATTGCTTTGTTTAGCTCTCCTGAAGAAAAACCATGGTAGATTTCACTTTACAATATTGCATGTGTATCTGACATTGGTTTATTTCCTTTATGCAGTGTTTCCCTTTGGAGGGGGAAAGAGGATATTTTCTGTCTCTAGTGCCTAAATATTCATGTTGCCACATAGACACAGTGATGTCACTCTTATCTCCACTTCCACTGAGAGTAACTAATTTTCTAAAATTTCTGTTTCATAGCAAATTGCTGGTTCCTTCAACAAATAGGTGATGATAAACAATTATTTATATCTGATAAACCGCCATGAATTGGTATCTTTGGGATGAAATATTATGACAGACTGGTGTAATGCAGCTGTTTATCTCTTCTCTTGATCACAGATTTGACAAGAATTGGAACAGTTGGAGAACAGCACATGTCTAGCCAATGTCTGCTTTTGTAAAATAGTTGTATATATTGTATTTTCCCCTTTTTTATTACTATTATTACCTCAATTAAAAAAAAATAAAGGTGTGACACAAATCAACACAATGGAGATAGGTCATCTGAATTATGCCTTCTTTAAAATTATGCAGATGCCCCTTTTTGTAAAACTTTTTGTCTTCTATTGTGTTCTGCCATTTGTTGTATTTCAAGCAGATATCCAGCAGTGACAGGCACCCATATCTTCTCTGTTGGGCGATACTTTGAAATCTCTGCCTTTCAATTTGATTTTTAATGCAATATTGGAATGAATGTATCCTATAAACATTCAGCTAGAAGTCCTAATAAATGTATATTTCAGTATGTCTGAAATTATGTCTGTCCCCACATTTTCATAAAAGGTGGTACCAAGATGTAGGCAGACTCTGCTTTACTCAACTATCAGTTCTGTCTGGGTAGGCTGCTGATTCCTTTTGGAAATTATTTACCCTTCTCTTGTAATTTCTTTCTCCTCTGCCTTCAGTGACAAAGAAACTGCCCCTTACCCTGTTTGAAAGTAACCTCCAGAAATAAGACACTCAGCTTGATTCCTTCTGGTGCTGTTTTGAGAATAATGACATGACATGGAGTATAATTCTTACTGTATGTTATATTCTGTAGAACTTGTTGTACTCTGTATTTGGCATCAACTACAAAAATACATAAATAAAAACCAACTGTCCTATGATTCAATTCAGGCTGCATTGACTGGGACAACTGATTCCCATGATTCATATCTTCCTAGTTCATCTATTATTTAAATGTTAGTGTAAACACATTGAAATTCTTTCATACTTCTCTGTTCCCCACAAGAATGAGCCTAAAAAACACTACTGGTGGAGTGTCCTGATTGATGGCCTTTCCCCCAGAGATAGTGGAATTACAGACTCATTCCAGTAAAAGAGCCAGAGCAAGTATGTTTGAAATTATCACCGCATTTCACCTTCCAGTATTTTCTCATATGAAGATGATTTCTGAAAAAAGCTTGATTTCTCTGAGGACCAGATGCTTTCAGAGGGATGGCTAGATTCAAAAAAATAAACAAGTGTCTTTGTGATGGATATTCATCTCTCATGCAGAGTAACCTAAACCCTAGAGTTCTTGTGTCACTCACATCCTGAGGATGGCTTACTTATTAGGGAACACAATATTTTTGCCAGGCTTAAATGCCAGCATATTTTTTTTTACAGAAAAAATCTTCAGAACATGGCACTTACACCCAACAAGTCTTGCCTAAGAAGTCATATGTGTTTACTCAGTGCCTAGCTGCAATCCCAGGCAATATTTACTTTAGATAAATTTAATGTTCTGAAGCTGTAAATGCAATCTCAGTTAATATTATGTTCTCTCCTAAAATTGCAGTCTTGATAGAAGAACTCTATTTTGTACAAGTCAGCAGATCCTGCCTATGGGGTGGGATACAAATAATAGATGTAGACGAATAATCTCTTGATTCTTTGCAGTTAGGAGATACTGTTGGTATTCAGATCTATCTATCCAAGTATAAGCCTGCATTGGTTGTTTTCTAAGTTCCACATATCTAAAATCCAAGGGCTAGTTTTGTACACTAATGCAATTAGATGCCCAAAGCTAATCAAGATTCTTGCAGTGATTTTACTTAAAAGAATTTTAAGATAAGCCTGCAAAAGCTGCACTGCTTTATTAAGCTTCTTTTCTGATCAAGTTTATATGTCTACACTGTATCTTTTGTTTGATCTCAAGAATGTTTTCTTCTCCCAGGAGTTTCCTAGGCTGGATATCACCTACAGCCATAATCTCAAACTTTAACTTCTATTACATATTTTTCATTTTATATCTAATATGTTTGCAAAATTGTCTTATCTATTTCCATTTGTGTCCTTATTGTCCCTTAACTGCCCTGCTTCCTTTTCATCCTTATCATTTTCCTTTCCTGCTTTACTGGTCGGCATGACCAAAGTTTCCTTGGCCAAGTACCTGTAATTTCTGGTTACTTTTACTGTTTTTCATTTTCTCTTCTTTTTATCAACACAGATCAGATGGAATTGGGCCATTCAATAGATTATTATGCAGAGTTTTATCCAGTGAGAACCACCCTCAGCTCCAGTCACATTAATCTTTTGTGGTGCCAGAATTGCTTGAACAAAACCTTTTATGACCTTTCAAATCTCGTGTGAAAGGTGGATGTATGCAGATAGAGGTCTATGGATATGAACAGTACTAATGTAGATGTAGAGGGAGAGAAGAGGAAAGACAAACAGAGACTATACTTTATGATTTTTGCAGCATTCTGCAGGTTTCTTGGTCAAATGAAGGCTGTAACTTCAATGTTTCCTTCCTTCCTTCCTTCCTTCCTTCCTTCCTTCCTTCCTTCCTTCCTTCCTTCCTTCCTTCCTTCCTTCCT
>JBBMKD010000102.1:136446636-136483271 GCA_037834095.1 Argya squamiceps | reverse complement strand
TCCTTCCTTCCTTCCTTCCTTCCTTCCTTCCTTCCTTCCTTCCTTCCTTCCTTCCTCCCTTCCTTCCTTCCTTCCTTTTTCTCTGTTTCTTTCTTTCCCTATTCTATTTGCCTTTGCTAGCTTCTTTTTAATCTTCTCCCTCAGTTTTTGTAGTGGTTATCCTGACTCTTCAGCAGTCTTCCCTGCCTGATCCTTTGGGCTTTATTTGAACAGATTCTCATTTCCATTTCTTTCATTCTTGACTAGGAAAACAGATTTAGCAGGGTTTAACCCATTCTTCTATCACCATTGGTCCATGCAACACGTACTGCTGTATCATGCTTTATAATATTCTTTCTCCATGCCTTCTTGATTCCTTTCATCCATCTATATGACATCTATTTTTTTTCAGTCTTTCATGACTTCTCTAAACCTGTCTAGGTACAGGGTTTTCCTTACCTCTTCAGTTGATCATCTGCTACTCTAATATACATGACACTACCGGAAAAATATATTTTTAGATTCTGTCTCTGTCCACTGTCTTCTCTAGTTTTGAATGTCCCCACGATTCTCCTTATCACCTCTCCCCACGATTCTCCTTATCACCTGATCATATTCTCCTTATCACCTGATCATATTTGGGTTCTAAATCGTTATTGAAGTTTTGTAACTTTGTCATACCTTTATGTCCTTTTACATTATTTCCTCCTTTTTAATAGTTCTGGGCTGGTTTGTAGGTTCTAACATATTGATCTGCACATCTTGACAGTTTCTATTCATAATCATGATTCTTCTATAGCCCTTGCACATGATTGGAAAGGACTGGACTTGGCATCAATTTCCAGTCAATGGTACCAACTAAATTTCATTTCCCTTGCCATCATTCCCATTTTTTATCTTCTCTGAAATTATACTGGACGCTCTTTAGAGCAGGAGATTGATGGACTTATTTGACCACCTAATAGAAAAAGGCCTTGGTGTTCAGTGAAGCTTTGCCTTGAAGTAGCAGAGCGTCAGTACAAATAAATAAGAGATTTCATTATCTCAGTGGTGCTAATTGCTCAGAATTGTACTAGACAGGCTCAGTTTTGTTTTTCAACTTGCCTTTCTTTTGCTGACAGAAGAAATAAACAAGAGAAATATATCTCCACAGTCTCAGGAAAAAAAAAAAACCAACTAATGATTTTCTATTTTGCTAGCTGATACTTGTTCTCTCATTTCACCAGATGAAATAATGTGCTATACATTACATTAAAGGACCTTATCTGAATTTATGTACTCAGAGGCTTATTACTTATAACAAATTGGCATTTAAATAATGGCTTATTCATTAATATATGCAGTAAAGTACGTAGTCATGTTATGGAAGAGCTCAAACAATTATCATGCTCAATAATATCTCATAATGAGCCGGTACTTCATATCATATTGACCTTTCTGTACTCTCTGAAAATTGTTAAAGATGAGAGAGGTGTAATATGCCACAGAGTCTTTTCCCCCTAAGAATATAATTTCAAAAGATGTGATTAAGGGGTATATCTCATCCATTCAAGGAAAAATAGTGATGGCTATTATTTGTAGTGACAGTCCTCTCAGACCCATAAGACCACTGCTGAAAGTTGTGTATTAGGTATGAAAGGAAATGAATAGCAGAATAGATGTATGAGTCTAATGCCATTTGTAAAAAATAATTTTCTTTTAATCAGAATTGATACAAAGGCATAGTTAATTTTAATTTACATTTAGTATTAAATTAATTGTGGTAATTACGTTCCCCATATTTGTTTCCAGTCTATGCAGACTGATATCCCTTGACATTTCCAGGGCTCCTGAGAGCTTTGTAGATCTGCCATGTTAATCCATAAGTTAGATTAGGCTGTGAGAGATCCAAGGTTTCTGCTGATTGTAGGGACCAGGCAGTGTCTGTGGGAGATTTCTGTTCCTTCGTCCCCTACGATTGTGTAATAAAGTCTTCATTGCTCAGGGTGACTTCCTTCACTGCTCTCACAACTTGAAGCCTGTGATTTCCCATGTAGCTACACATCAATTAGTTGGGCTTGGAAATGGGAAAAATTAATTCCAGTCCTTTTATTCCTATAGTCAGTGCCAACACACCTATTTAAGCACATATTTGTCCACCACTACAATGCAGCACCAGTAATTTTGACACAACATCCATTTCCATAGAAGGATCTATAGATAAACCTAAGGTATGTCAGACCACAGATTTGAACCTGGTGGATTTGCTCTCCTGGTAGATCAACTTGGCCCCATTTAAGTTGTGGATTACAAATGGAAAGAATGAGAAGATGTCTTGATCACCTAAGCCTGGAAGGACTTCAAATTCACATATTCTGTTTTAGACTGAAACAGAAGTTTTCAGTCTTCTTCCAGAAGTGGCCTGCTTGAGATGCACTGCTAGACATATGTTCAGTTTTTGCTGGGGTGGTGGATGTGTGATTTTCACGAGTTCCTTTATTCTGTATCTGTAATATAAGGAAATGATGATCCTTTTGAACTTGGGAATGCTGAAACAGTTTTGTTTCACAACTTTCACTGAGCATTGGAAACTGTCACTCCTGCCAAAGTCTTCATATTGCATTTTCAATTTGTGGCATGGGCCTCAGGTACCTTCATCTGACATCATATCCACTGATGTTGTTCTGTGGATCTGGTCTCTCTGTCTTAACTTCACTAGAAATGTAAAACTCTCCTTCAAGAAAACTGCACTTCACAGGGAAATATTTCTTGCAGTCACCAAGTATTAATATACATATCAAAACAATCAAAGCCACATTCAAAAACACCACATCAGGGAGAAATAGAGGGGGATTTCAAAGGATTTTTAGAATGAAAGAAACTCAGGGAGAACAATAAGCACCACCCCTTTGCAAGCCAGAGGTTAGCATGCAGAGGGTCAGGGCTGGAGCATGCACCTCTGGCTCCTGGTAAAGGATGAATTCTTTGGCTAGTGGGGTTTTCATATGTGAACACTCAAAGTGGAAACAACGTCTAAGACACCTTAAGTAAGAGAAATCACAAGTAAATGCACTTCGTTTTCTACAGTTTAAAAAAGGACTATTTGTACTCAGAAACAAAAACCAAACAAAAGAAAGCATGACAATCTCTTTACAAGGGGCAAAAATGTTAGTATTTTAGAGGCAACATATTTTTGATATACATTGCCTATTAAAAATCATACAGTTAATAAGAAATACATTATCTGCAGTGTTCTCATTTTGTTTTTAGTACTCTTACACAAATGCATTTAAAATAAACAAATCTCTCAGTGCCCAGCAAAATTTAATTAAAATCTCAGAGCAAATTTTACATTTTAGGAATATACATGCACTCCACCTCTGCATATAAACGTTATATGTTATATAACACCAAAAGGCACCTCACCTCCCACAACAAGCCTCCAACTCTTTTCCCTCTTGCAGTATAAAAAACCCAGTCTGATTTTTTCCAAGTTTTGTTATTAAAAAAATAGGGCAGTGAATGCCAATTTTCATCTCTTGACAAATGTTTATAGCCAAGATGTAAAACCCTGAAAACAGGGGTTTATGATTTAAATACTGACACAATCTTAACTAGAGCAATGGGAACACTGTTGCCATAATAACTGCCATTCTCTGGAAAGTATTTATGGCAAGGCTTCAACCTTTCTTAAGGCAGAAATTCAGGCCTTTGGCTGCCATTGACTGTGGGTAATGGCAGTGAGATCCAGATTCCTGGGGATGGAGCCATCAGTACTCAGAAACCAAAGCCATTTCAACATGTCTGCTAAACCTGTTCGTGACCTAGGCATGTGCTGGATCCTGCAGCCCTGAAGCCAATGGGAGTTTTTTCCAGTGGTTTGAACAAGAGCAGGTCTGAGTCCCCCGTGTCCATCCATATCACATTCTTTTGTTCCTATCAGGACCTTCCAACAGAACCTGTTTATATATCTGTCTTTCTTAATTGAAACCAGAATATTTCTTTGCCTCCCACTTAAACAATGCTGGAATTAATATCTTTTTACACCATTAAAAGTACCATGTTACAATTCTGTAAATACACTGAAGGAACGACTGAATATGAGATTGTGACCTCTATTTATAAAGCCATAATTGTTTTCTAAATTTACCTTGTGCTTGCTCTTTCTCTCCTTCCTTGTCCTTTTCTGCACTCCTTGTTCTTTTATTTCTTTCTATATGTCAAAAAAATAATAACAAACCCTGATATTTTAAACATGTGAAATGAGGATGGAAATGTCTTATGTATAAAAGTATTGTGAAAATATAATGTGTTAAAAGGAATATAATTACATGCAAGTTCACCATCTCATTCAATTAGAATTCAGACTGTTTTTTCTAAATGGGACACGGGTATCTCTCAAATCCAAACATAATATATGTAACATGAAAATATATCTGATGAACGTTTGTCATATGCCATCCTGTTGGTAAAGATGACTTTTTTCCAAATAGTCTGGCCTCGAATGTACAGCATGAGGGTTCCATGCCATTGACATGGCTAAAACCATATAGGCTCCAAATGCCAGAAGATTTTTCAAGCTCAGAGGGACAGACCCCTGCAAGATATTTTTGGTGTCTTGACTCTCCAAGGCCAGAGCCAAACTCTTTCTTTTCCCCTTTTATTAAATCTTGCCCTATTTATAGCCAATGTCAATGAGACCAGCTTTCAGTTTGTTTTCTTTTAGTGTGGAGAGATTAGATCTTTTTATTTTAGCTTTAGAATCTGTGGCATCAGAAGAAATGCTGCCACCTGTTTACAGTTGGAGTCACTTTGAGGAGAACAGGAAAATTAAGAACAAGAAAGTTCAGGTTTTCAGGACACAATGCTGCCACTTCTATTTGGCAAGCTCTTCTGTGTGGATATGACTGATGTTTTTTTGTGGCCTAAGTAATATGGGAAGAGGTAATGGAGAAAAACATGGCAATTTCATTTCAAATTGCAACATGGGACAAACTATGGTATTTACAGTAATTTAGCCAATATTGTATGAGAGGAACAGTTCCTTTGTGTAAAATATTCTGAAACTTTGCAAATCTCATGGGACTTTATACACAAAACTCTGAAGATTCACACATGTTCCAGAATATGGCTGAAGCTCTGCATTTGAATTTGGATTATAACTGTCATTTGTAATAGCACTTTCTTGCTTATAGTGGTATCAGAAGGTAAAAGCAAACAAGATGAGATTACCTGTAGCTAAAGATCTCCTTGTTTGGTGGATTAAAAAATCCTCTTTAGGAATGGCACTTGAAAATTTCATGCCAGCTTGAAATTTGCTCTTAAGCAGGCATTCCTGTCTTTTTATGGAGTCTACAATTTTAGACATTATTTTTCGTTCTCTCAGAAATAGATATGAGCATTTAGATTGGGATATTTTATTTTCCTGAAGTTGCAATGAGGACCAAAGCTAGCATAGGAGTTTGCTTCTTCTTTGTAGGTAAAGTTTATAAAGACATTCCAGAAATGAAATTTATCAACTCAAGTAATATTAAGAATATTTAGAAGTGACTATTTTTATAGTCTTCCAGAAGATATCTAAGCCAGCTGTTAAGAAATGCTGAGTATGTTTGGTACCCCATACCCCTAAGCTTTGATACTCAGCAGCTGTGAGTGAGGTGCCTCTGTGTACCCACTGGATGAGTTCAGGATTCAAGATATTGTTCTAAATATTGAACATCATTGGTGCTTTTTTATCATAAGACAGTCATAAGACTAGTCTTATGTCATGCCAGTCTTACACCTATCCATAAGTCCTTGTACAAGAGATGGAGAAAGAACTGGGGCCAGAAACAAAAATTAGGCAGGAGAGACCAACTGTGAGACAGTGGGATGTGTCTGTTGTGGAAACAGGAAAGTTTCTATGTTTCAGTTCTTCTACCAATGTTGCTAATAGATTTTATCCTAAAACTGTTACATGGAAAATACATATTCTAAGCAGGCCCTCGGGAAAGAGCTATTTTAGCTTTCCCTCCTCTCCAACAGAGTGTTTTGCCTATTAGATTACAAAAATAGTCTCCCTTTTACAATTTTTTTTGCAGACCAAACAAATTCCACATTCCTGGCTGCACAGAAATGGCACAGCTTCAATGAAAGCCATGTAGCCAGGGCACTCTGAAGAGGTGGGACCTGTGGAATGGTATCTACTCAGGCTGATAATGCTGTAGTTTTTCAATTTCCAGGACAAGTCCTGTAAGCAGAATACTATGATTTCAGCAGGATGTGGTGGTGTCCTGTTTGGTAAGTGTTTGAACGGATCTGAATGCCATGCTGTACTGCATTCAGAATGCCCTTCACAAATTAAACAGGTTCAGATATTGCTTATTGGCTCCTGTCCTCATGGGCCTTAGCAACAGGTGCCTTGTTTGGCCTTTCCAGGTGATCCACAGAGGAGGAAGATGTAAAAACTGCTCAACTCACCTATGTTAGAGACAATTCTGTTTTCATGCCAGAATAGAATTTAACATACTTAAGTTCCGTTGCAATACATATTCTCTTCTCTCAGATGCCTAAGTGATTACAGGAAAGAGATTTGTGATAGTTTGTGGCTTGCTATTGTGAACCAAGGCAAGTAAATTTCAGCTAAGTTGTACTTTAGGAATCTTGTGTCTTTTGAACTTTCTGTTTTTTACTAAAAAATATTGCGTGAAGTTAGAAAATTATTAGAGAGGGATTTGATATATGTTACATCTCATGGGTGCTGATTTAAACTACCTTAAACTACTACTACTCTGCAATTTAAACTAATGCAATCTTGATTAAGAAGTTCAGAAGGTGGAATTACAAGAAGCCAAGGTGTAGAGTCAAGTACTTCAAACACCTTAAAAAACCCTCTTATTTTTATAAAAAGGATTAAAATCTTGAATTAATTGATGCTTTACCCAAAGGATAATCTATGAGACTTTATCAGGATTCATTATGTTTTGACTTCATCTTTGAATGCTAATATCTATGAGAGTTCCCTAGTGTTGAACACAGAAGTCAGAACAAAAAGTCAAGAGTGAAGCTTACTAGTCTTTTCTATGAAACTTGTACACAGAAAGAAAAATAAGCCTTTCCCTTGGCCACGTTTGAGCTCTGTAGCATGAGCTATTTAGATGCTTGATTCTTTAAAACCAAATCTGCAATCTGTTCTTGTGTTTTTACAAAGAAATGGTGCATAGGATATTTGCATTTTAAAGTCATCTTAAATCCAACCTGTGGGGAGGGAAGAAACTTCTTGAACTTGGCCTGTGGAAGATGTGATCATAACTAAGTTCTTCATGAAACATTCCCTGCAGAGATCATTCCTTGCATCCTAAGCTGGGTCTGTGTGGGAGAGAGGTGTCTAATGCTAGTTACCGAAAAACTAGCATTACTTACTAGTGGTCTGAAAAAAGGACAGTGTCACATGGCATCTCCTTCATTGTCACTGACATCCTGCACACTGCAGGACACACATTGTCTTTCTTATTCACCCTTGTCATTTTTTGTCTTTGTTTTTTAAATAATTTATCCAGTTTCCCTATTCTTCCAGGAATGTCTGCTGGAAGGAACCTAGAACTAAGTGGAAATAAGGTTCCTGTGGGTGTACTGAAGACCAGTTTCTTTTAGGAAATATCACCAAAGTCTGCATTCATATGATTCTCATTTTAAAGGGTAAATCTTGTATACTGTTCTGTAATTGTGTATCTGTGTTATGTGTTTCCTCACAAGATCTTTATTTTAACAAGGACTGCTGCTTTTACTTAGCCAAAGGTACTGTGATTGTCAGGATCCAAAAGCTCCACACATTTCCAACATTACTAGCAAAACAGAAAAAAGTCCACCTTCATGTTGCTCAGGCCTGTAGAAAAGGAAGTTATCATATGAAAAAAAACTATCTGCAAGACTAGGAAGACTGTATTTTATCCATGACAGCTCCTCCAGAATCTTTTATCCTTGGCTCTGACTAAGCAGGATCGATGCTACCTCTTAGCTAAGTCTGCCCATAACATACTCTCGTGGTACTCACCCAATTTTATGGCTCAGCTTACTGAAGCTGTGCGTCAGACTCTGGCAAATGACTGAATACCTTCACACTTCCCTTTGCCCACTTTTCTATCAAAACCACTCTCTACATCCAGACAAGCTAGTAAAGCCACTTATTTTTCATATCCTTACTCCCAAGAGTGCCCAAATAAAACAGCCTCAACTGAGAAAAGTGCACTAAACATGGAGGGTTATGCGGCAGACATTATTTGCTGTCTTTCAATGCTATCTGTTCTTTTACTTTGGCACTTCCACCCTGAGCTGTTCGTGATCTATGATGAAACCTCTCTCTGTATGTGGGCCTTGGTGGTTTATTTGATTTGGAGCAGTGTAGGCTGAATGCTGGCAAGAAATTGAAATATGAATGTAGGTAAAATAACACTGCATTTTTGTCCATTTTAGAGAATCTCTCAGGTCAATAAAATATTTTGATCACCTACAACAGAATTTATTGAAATTCTTTAAAATAAAAAAGTTTTGGTATCAGCAAAAGAATATTTAAATATCATTAAGGTTTTGACAGAAATCAACAAAAGCATAGAAATGTCCAATTAAGGCAGAAATGCACCATATGGACTTGGATGTGATAAGTAGTAAACAAGCTGTTATAGTGACACCCTGCTGTGGTTAGGTGTGGAACACAAATGTCCCTTTTAGGGTTTATCTACAGATGTTTTTACTTTGTAGTTCTATTTGTTCTAGCAGATATGAAAGAATTGAAATAAGGAGGGTGGGTGAGATTGTTTTTCTTCCTTGGTGCCTTTATTTTCATATTTGAATTTATAAATACTGTTGAACTTACTCATACAAAATCACACTGTGCTAGGACCTCTTCATTGCTTGCACTCTCATTCACAGAGATACATTCACAATTAAGTTATTTGCCAACCCTGTAATTTCTCCTAATTTGTGTTTGAAGCAGGAAAGACAAATACACTTCACTCTCAACCCACAAGTTTTCTCACTTTTACTCTTCTGATTCTTTTCCCCATCCTACTACCATGGAGTGACTGGGCAGCTGTGTGGAGTTGAGTTGCTGGCTGGTTAAACCATGACAATCCCTTTTGGGACCCCGTGTGGGGCTTTTACTTGACTCTTTCCTGTACTTGCCATGGGTCTTCCCTGCCTCACTGTGTGTTGGAGACCAGTGCTGGTTACTGGCTGATTTTTGCTTTCACTGCCTCTGTAAGTGCTGTGCTGATGAACGGCCCCTCTGCTGTGCCTGGGATAACACCTGTGACACACCTGGGCTGGAGGGTGGCCACAGCACCACTGCTACCTCTGTACTCCTGTACTGGACAGGCTGGAACTGCAGTGGGAACTTGAGTCAGGAGAATTGTGACCTGTGGGTGTGTCCATGCAGGAGTGGGATACCCTGCAGCATCTGTGGCAGTGGATAAGCCTGTGTCAGAGCAGATGCATCTCAACGTGCCTGTGGCTGTTGTTATGTCTGTGCCACACCAGCTGTACCTCTGAAGGGACTGTGGCCCAAGGATAAGTCCACACTGGAGAAGGCACACTGCAAAGCACATGCTGCTCTCGGTAGGTCCATGGTGCAGCAGGTCCACCTTGAAGAATCAGTGGTTGCTCATGGGATATTGAGATGAAATTATTAAAATTATTAGAGAGATGACTTTGACCATATGTAAAAATCAAAAGTACAGATTTTTATTTAAGAGTAAATGTTAGGTAGAGAGAGACAGAAAAAGAGTCAGGGGGAGAGAAAGAGAGTGACAGATAAACAGAGTAAGTAGAAAAAGTATCACCATTCTATAGATTCCAAAAACATCCTGTTGATCATCTTCTCAGGGGCTGCAGTCTTGTCAACATATTGGTTGCAAAGTCTATCCATCAAATGGGGGGGTGGGAAGGAGTGCAAAACACCTGGTCCAGTAGGTTTTTGCCATATTATACCTAAACTCAGGTGGGAATGCCCAGGTAACTCCCCTGGGGTGGGGAGTTTCACACTGGCTGATGTAATGTTGTGGATCACAGGAGACTTCAGGAGTCAAAACCCTCCAAGATGCTGCAGCTATCTCTTAGTCACTGTTTGGAGGGGAGATTTCACAGCTGAGTCATTATGTAAGGAAGGACATTGGCATGATAAGGACTTATCCCACCTCACAAGATTTTATTTTAAGCACCTCTTTTCTGCCTTTCCCTTATCTGGAAACATAGTTTGTAGCCTCAGATGTGCATGCCCTTCTACAGCACTCTGTGCATCACTAGCAAAGCACCCAGAGCCAAAGCACCCAAGCACTATTATTGAGCCATTAGCACCTCTCTTACAGCACCTGGTCGAGTGTTTGAGTCATTAATCACTACCAGCCCAGGCTCTCACATGAGGTCACACTGCAGCGCCTCAAAGTGTGTGGTCATAGATAAGCCCATGACAGAATGGGACACCCTGACTGCAGCTAGGATAAGGCCAAGCTGGAGCAGGTTCACACCTGAAGGGACTGCAGCCATTGGTAAGACACATATCCAGCTGGAGCTCTAAAGGCTCCCTGGCCCATGGAGAAGGCCATGCTGGAAGAGATGTGACCCAAAGTGACTGTGAACAAACCTATGCTGCAGCAGGAGAGGCTGGGGCTCATAGGGAAGGCTCCACTAGAAGCAAGTACAGTTCTAAGGGACTGCACTCTGTAGATAAATCTAAGCCAGAGCAGGAGCAAGGGGAGGAGTTCATTGCAGTGGTAAACACTGTGGTCTGGTCCACAGGGACCAGGGGTCAAGGCTGTAATGGAAATTCTGTGGGAATTGCTATAACAGGACTCACATGAACCAATGATAAAGAAGACAACAAAAAAAAAAGTGCAAGTGCAGCAGGGACTTCACCTGAGCTGGTTTTGGTGCCCAACAGTTCCACACAACAGACCACCTCTGCTGTTCGGAGTGACCAGTATAACAGGTGGAACCCAAAGTCATGGACTACATGAACTCAGTGCGTCTTTTATGAGCATTTTCTGTCTAGTCCATAGACTAAAGGAGTGATGTTTTATATTATATCAAGGCTTGGGAAGGGGGATGGTTGTTAAGTAGGCTGTATTGGATAGTGTGGGACCTGAGAATTATGTAAATGGTATGGAAGAAGGGGTGGAAAATGAATTGGTTTTGGCTGGGATAGTTTTCTTCATAGTAGCTAATATGGGCTATGGTTTTGGATTTGTACTCAAAACAGTGTTGGCAGCACAAAGTTGTTTTTCTTATTGTTGAGCAGGGCTTACACAGAGTCAAGGCCTTCTCTGCTTCTCACCCCATCCCACCAGTGCAGAGACTGGGGGTGTTGGGGAAGCTGGCAGAGAACATTGTCAGAATAGCTGATCCCACTGATCCATGGGATATTCTACACCATTATGGTGTCATGCTCATCATATGAAGCTGGGAGAAGAAGGAGGAATGAGAGGGAGGTTTGAGTGATGGCATTTGTCTTCCCATGTCACTACTGTGTGATGAGGTCTTGCTTTTCTTGGGGCAGGTGAATACCTGCCTGCCCATTGGAAGTGGTGAGTGAATTCCTTGTTCTGCTTTGCTTGCTTGCATGTTTTTCCTTTACCTATTAAACAGTCTTTATCTCAAGCCATGAGTTTTCTCATTTTTACTCTTCTGATTATCTTCCCCGTCCCTATGTGGGGAAAGTGAGTAACTATTTACAGAGGATAGATGATCAAATAAATAAAATGTCACAACCTGCAAGGTTTGCCTGATTCTGTGGGGATGTAATTCTGATGTTAGAACTGCTGTTTTAGTTTCAAGCAGTGAAAAAAATAAAGGGATCTCTCAGGCTGCATTTACTAAACTGCTGCCATAGGGGCACCACCTTTGTAAAAACCATGAGAAATCAGGACTAGGCTGACAAACACTTCCTCGGCAGATCTTTGTGTCTGTTGCTATGCTCTTTCTTCCCTTTTTATGGAAAGGGTTTCAAGTCTATGACAAGCCCAAGAAACAAATAATGAACTACCCTGTATCAACTCTGTTTCTCACACAGGCTAGCCTCATTTATTCAGAGAGAAGGAAAACCACTAGGGGCATGACACAAAAAAGACTTCTAGGATTATACATGTGTGGTGCTGGTAACAAAAAGATCTTTCTAATTTCTATCAATTTTTAACATAGAAAGTAGTCAGAGTGATAATTTGAGTTCTATGAGTAGCTGAATGTGAAAGCACAGGCAAGCCAGGATATCAATGTAAAATTATTAATATATGAAAGAAACAATTTTAGGTTTTTTACAAAGTTGTTATTGTGCTTAGAAAGGGATTTGAATGATTTTTTTTTTAGTGGTTAAATCACTGAAAGAATATTGGAATGTACAATTCTGACCCTTGTGAGAAAAATGACAGGTCTCCCAGTAATGTGGTGTTAGGATTTCACCCCAGATTCCTGTTCCTGTGCTGCTAATAACTGGGTATATTACCTGGCCCAAATCAGATGGCCTGTACAGGTCTCTCCTATAATCACTAAAATGGTACCGTTCTTTCCCTACTTGTTCAAAGAGAATGGAGATCCTTGCACAAGTGGTGTTATGTGTGTGCCCATGTGATGATTACCATGATGGCTCTGTAGCTATCCAGCACCAAGTAATTTTTTCTCTGCTTCCATTTGACTTTGCCAGTTTGGTGTCTTTCTGACATAAACATGCACAAAATGACAAATTTTTGGCGATTTTATAACAAAATGGCAATTGTTTTGGCAATGGTCACATTGTAATTATGAAACAACAGTTTCCCTTAGCAGGGAAAGGGTCTCAATGAAAAGAATATTTAGGCTGACTGTAGACTGGACTTTAGGCCAGTTGTAGGGATGAGAAGAAGGAGGTAGGGAGTGAGTTCTCACTGGGATCTAAGAAACACTGATGACTGACAAACCCAAAAATAGAGACATATTCTCATCCACCTTCCTTCAGATTCCACCTCTTGCCCTTCACTAAAGAAGTGGTCTTTGGCAGGAAAATATTTTCAGCCCCATTTTCAGTTTAAATAATCTCCCAGAGTGGTAGTTGGATATATATTGGACATCCATTGCCTCCTTAGGATTCTACATGAGACAGACAGGATTTTCAGCTTTGATTTGATCAGATAATCTGATGCTTTATCCTCTACTACTACATTTTTCCTCAAGTTATCAATTGTTTTCTGGGCTTCCTCTTTCTGTGAGGTCCTAGTTCTTTTCAGTGCTTAAGGTTTACCCTCCCTCCAGTCCAGAGTCAAATAGGCTGGCAACTTTCACAAGCACTAGATCCATCTATAACATATTTATTAAAAAAACTGAACAAAACAAAAACCAAAATAACGCCCCCAAAAAAACCCACACAACAAAAACCCTTAAATTGGAACCAGAAATGGGTGGTGGGGACATGGGGAAGAGGGGGAGAAACCCTTGGTGGTTTAAAATTGATTTCATGAACACTAGAAATATAAAGGAAAGGCTTAAGCATGAGAGAATTTTCTATGTGCTACATGTTGCAATCACAGGAGGACAATAACTCAGGCCCTCTCACTCAATTCCAATCTTTTATAGTCAGCCATTGTAACGCATTTTGCGCCCTGATTGCACAGCAGCTGCTGAGACCTGAACTTCCTGAAGCTCAGAACAGCTGATCCCAATGAATAAGTAACTAGTCTGCTATAGACTCACAGCACCTGACCTACTTCTCAGAACTTTTCCCAAAGGTGTCACATACCAGTATATAATTCCCGTAACAATCAAACCATGCAGTGCTTTTTATACCATTTCATATGCCAAAACTCCCTTTCAAGAACCTCCTTTCCGAAAGATCATTTGTATGTTGACTCATACATCATGTAATAATTTTTGTCCATAATTGCTCCCAGTTGTGAAGCTCTCATATATACTGGAAAATCAAGGAATTTGTGAAAAACTAAAGATCAATATGCAGCTTTGCTTGCTTTTAGGATTCTTCTGACTAATCTTCAAAAGTGTTCGGAGTTTTTTTTCCCCACTTCCCTTTTCCAGCCTGGACTAGAATCTTCAGCCTACAGTGAATAGAAACAATGGCCTTTTGCCCAAGTTCTTGGAGACTGATATATAGTTTTTGACTTTGCCACAGATTTTCTGGCTGATCCTAGGGTATTCACTTAGGAATTAACTAAATAAGGGGATGTGGAGCTTTTAAGCCCAGTGCTGCAGTGCCTAAATTTTAGGCTCTTGGTCCTTAGATTAAGCTTTAAAACCTGGAGCTGGAAATATAACTACACACTGCCCAAAGAAAATTAGATGCGTGAGTAAAAATATTAACGATGTCTTGACAGTTAAACAGTGAAGGATCAAGTTGAAGTGAACAGGAGATTATCCCTAGAGGGTTAATGATGAACATAAGATTGTCTGTGGAATACTAGCCTTCTTTGTTTCTTCTGCGGGAATTTTGATTGCATAGTTCTCTTATAAAAGTAAATGTCTACAATTGCCCTCTGAAAAATAGGCTCTTACTTTAAAGACTTCCATGCCTCTGGTGCTTGTCTTTATGTAAAAACAGGTTGGTGTGTTCATGTGAAGAGGAATTTTAATTCACTCAGTTTAGTGAGGCTAAAGCTTCTCTCATGAAGAATCTATATTCAGCCTCTAAGACAGTTACTCCATATATGTGATTTGTTTTACCCTAGTTAGTGATATTCCATGACTGGTAAAAATAATATTCCCAGTCTTGAAAGGAGAGGCTGGAAAGAAGAACTACCTTTTAGGAGGTGAATGCATGGCATCATTCTCTCTTTTGGAGACGGTTGGGTTTTGCTTGGGTTTTTGTTTGGCCATTGCTGTTGTTGTTTTGTTTTGTTTTATTTTCCCTCCCTGAATCTCTCATTCCTCTCCAAAGGGAAGGAAACAAAAGCTCTCTGTTATGCAACTCCCAGTGTCATGGGGCCCTCTTTGCAGCTAGGCTTCTACATGTTGCTCTAATCAAGTAATTAAAGCAGCCACAAACACTACACAGGTTATCTATAGCACTTCCAAGGAGAATAAGAATAGAAGGCACTGCAATTTCCACAAGAAAGCCTGTCAAGTTTCCAGCCTCTCTTCTTTAGGCTAGGATATTGGTGGAAATACCCAACATCTGAGATGTAAATTTAAAATTACAAAAATTTCATGAGGAAGAATTCAGAGAAACAATGTGTTGATCACAGTAGTTAGAGCTGAAATTCAATTTGCTTTGTAATCTACTTTGATAGCTCTTGTACAAAAACATATTTGCTTTGGTCAGAAATTTATATTTTTGGTTTAATATAAAGTCAATGGTCTGATCTGTTCTTTAGATTGATAAATAGATAAATTAATTGAAAAGGTCTAGTTATTTCAACATCAGTGTTAGGCTTCATTCAAAACATTCAAAGCTTTGAAACCTCATCTCATTTTCTCTTTAATTGTTATTTGTTCGATGGATAAAAATCAAGCCAAGTTTGAAGTCTTTGACATAAATCAGTGTACACAGTTGACTAAAAAGATGAGGGGATAGCATGGTCTGGCAAAAACATTTGTGTATATGCTCCAGTTTAACTTAATCCTGAAGGGACTTAAACACATTTTAATTCATCGGGTAGATGATTAAATGCTTTGAGGAATCAAAACCAGAGGTTCACTGACTGCACCGGATACCCACACAGCAGAAGTCTGGAATGAAATGTTGAACTCTAGCAGAAAACACATTAAGAGAAAGGAGGTACTAGGAGCTAAAAAACCCCCAAACCACAATGAAGAGCTAGATGACAAATAGTCTAAAAATATTTTCCCCTGCCATATAATAGAATTAAGTTTTGAAAGAAAAATGGAAAGAAAAGAATAACAGAACTAATATATTCTCACTCAGAATCTGTGGATATTTAAAGCATTAAATTAATTTTCTTTCAAATGTTGTGCTAATGAGTGAGTTTTGAAATACTGCTTTTTGGCATAATGTCTGTTTACTTTTCACTTTCATGAGCAAATCTGTGAACAATAATGCTAAGCTACAAAGTTAAGATAAAACAAAGAAAAGCATAACAGGAGGTAAATGGAATTGAAAACTAAATTCAGCTTTTTGCAAGAAAAATTCAATAATTATGATAATGGACATTATCAAGAAGGATTTATTACTTGTCATCATATTCATTAAAATAGATGCAGGTGTGCAATGCATCTGTATAAGAACATCCCAGATTAGAAGAAAGAAGGAAATTCTAATTTATGTTTGCTTTGATGAAATTGGTGAAAGATCATTTTTATAAGGAAGTGAGTAAAATAATGGGCTTCAGCTTACTGAATTTCATTTCCTGTTCTGTACACAAATTTCCTGTGTGTCTTGGAACAAATTGTTTAACTCCTCTGTTCCTCAGTTCCCCTCTAGGAAAAGGAAAAACAGCATTCCCTTACTTTATGGGAATTTGTGTGAGTGTAAATATTGTCAGTCTGTCTAGTAGTAGTTTGTCCATAAGGAGTCTGACTAGTAAAAATTGTTTTAGGGAGGGTTAGATGAAGAGGTTCCTGTCCCTAGGTATGAACTTGCTCTTACTGCCCATATCAGGTTGGTCGGCACTTGAAAATTTGCATTTTTGATATTGTTTCAGTTTTAGTGTTCAGACTGAATACAGAATTGACTTTGAGTAGATAGAGTTTTCTTTTACCACTCTGGAAAGCTCAGGTATGAGCTATGGAAGTCTGTATTATAACAATCTGCAGATATCACTGATGGCACAAAAGACTAGTCCATGGACACTTATCTTAAAAAACAATTCAAAGACTTCCAAGTTTAAAATTGGATGGGTCATCTGGGGCTGTGATCTCAGCCAAAACAAATAAAAAGCATCCCAAGGCAAATCAGGTGTTAGGTACCTGTGTGAGGGCTTATCTTAAATACTGCTTTACAAAAGGCAACCAAGTTTTCACCAACACCCAGCACAAGTCCTTTGATACCCTTGATACATTTTTTGTTCTCTGAGAGAATGATTCCACTGGCAATGGTCAAATGGTAAGAGTGTGGAGGTCTTGAAATAATCTTGGGTTTATGTATGTGTACATTTCATGCTGGAAATACATCTCTCTGGTTTACTTTGGATTAGGTTTGCATGTTTTAATCTGTACTTTTGGCAGTCAGAGACTGACATGCTGGACTCAGCTGTGTAACTGTTCTTAGTCTGTCCTGAGAAAGCTAAATGAGCTGCTAAAGTCACACAACACACAATGAGATGGAGTTTTAGACTACCCTGTTCTTCTACTTTCTAGATTTTATTCTTCTGAAATCTGATTGGAAACAAAAGAGTAGTCCCTAGTCCCATTAAAAGCAAGTTCTAAGTACATTCATAACCTTTATTCCTGGTTTCTGTGTTAATCCTGCAGATGTTTTCCAGGCACAAAAAGGACAAGGAGGCAATTGGGAGAAGTCAGCATAGATTGAAAAAGAGGAAGTAATGCTTGACCAACCTGAAAACCTTCCATAGTGAAATTACTGTCTTGGTGAATGATGAGAGAACTGTGGATATTTTCTACCTTGACTTCAGCTAGGCTTTTGGCAGTGCCTCCCATAAAATCCTCGTAGAGAAAGAAGGTGATGAATTATGGGCTGGGTGGGTAGACAGTGAGTTATGTTAAAAACTGGCTGAATGGCTGGTTCCAGAGGGTGGTGATCAGTGGCATGAGGTTTATTTGGAGTCTGGTCATTACCAGTGTACATGCAGAGGTCAACACTGGGTCTTATCCCATTTGACATCTTCAGTTTCTGTGAAATCCTCATGACTCTGTGCTCCTGTGAAGTATCTCACGGGGAACAAATAGGATTAACCAGAGGTTGGTCTGCAGTTGCAGGGCTGTGATCTCATTGGAATCATAGATGTGGTTGATAGCTTAACTGACTGGAGTACTTCCATGCATGGATAATGTTTATTTAAGAAGGACAGGCCGGGACAGTGAGGAAGGGATAATTGTCCTTCATGTGAGGGAACAGGGGGAATTCATGGAGTTCTGCCTGTGGAAGGATGATGAACCAGATAAGACAGCACGAACCAAGACAAGGGGGTGGCACTCTGTTGGGTATCAGACCATTTGACCAGGAAGAAGAAACAGGCTGGCTAGAGCAATAACACTTTAGGGCATAAGCAGACCAAAATTTTTCTGGAAGACATGGGTCAAAGTTTTTAACTTTTGGTAGGTCATAGATCTGATGAAGGTAAAAAGCTCTGTCTGGGCCTGGGAACTACAAAGAAGGAAGTACTAGCTGGAGTTTGAAAGTTGGGAGCAGCCTTGGTGAGAGTGACCGTGATATGGTGGAGATAAAGAAAAGAGGTAATTAATTGTAATCGAATTCTGTTTAAACGTGAGAAAAATTTGTTTTATTGTGATAGTGATCAAACACTGGAACAGGTTGCCCAGAGATGCTGTGAAGTCTTCTTCCTTGAAGAAACTCAAACCCTGCCTAGACATGGCTCTGAGCAGCCTGGTCTTGGTGACCCTGCTTCGAGAATGTGGGGCTGAACCAGCCAATCTCCAGAGCTGCCCTCCCACCTCACTCTTTCTGTGATTCTGTGATATTGATTTCCAAATCACCTGTTTCTGAATTCATACTCTTTTCATAGGACACAGGAATAAACATGAGAGAGAACCAGCCCTCAGTGCTGCCTGGGACATAAATTGGTGTGTGGGACATAAGATGGTACAGGGACATAAGATGACACTCTGGAGCAGTTCTGCTTCTGTCACATGTCATTGCAATGTTCTCAAACCCCACAGCTCTCTGTACTTGTATTAAAATGGTATGACACATTAAGCTGTTTAAATACACCTTTCTATTTTAAACCTTCTCCAGTTAGGATATGATAGAGAAAAAAAAAAAAAGTAAAAAAAAAGATTTGGCCAAAGACTTTCCACCTGTAATATAGGTCCTAGACTGGTTGGAAAGCACATAGACTCTGACATAACTTTTAGGTCAAGCTGTATATACTAGAGTGAGTTTCTTAGAAGTAGAAATTTGTGATGAGTGACAGTGAGAAATCTGTAGAAAATAATCAGGCCATTAGGATGAAAAATCAGATTATTTTATAATATATTATAATAATGCATGAAATGGACCAAGAAATGATATAAAAAATACAGTGATGAACATTAAGCAAGAAGAAAAGAAGAGCTACAAGTTAATAAGAGTTGTTGCAATATCCATTCTGTTGATCAGAGACATGATCAAATTATACTCAAGCCTGTCATAACAGATATTTGCAATGTGATCTGGTTTTGAAAGGTATTTCTAGAAAACAATTTTATCCAATTATATCAATTGTGTCCAATGTCTTATTGCTTATCCAGTGTTTACCAGTTCCATCTGTAAAGCATGAGTAATACTGCTTTCCTACCCTGTGAGTTTCAGAAAATAAATCTCTTAAAATCTAGTACAACAATAGAAACAACAAAGTAATTAAAACAGAAAGCAATGAGATTGCAAAGACCTTTCCCCTGCTCTGTCAGAGTTTGCCACCAGCAGTCTAAGATCACTCTAAGGAAAGATCATCATCATTCTTGGTCTTATCAAGTTCTTAAACTATTGTTAGGTTTTTACAGGGGACATTAGGTGGTGAAAAGGGAAAATGAATCAGCTCCAAATTTAGTAACTCCAACTAAACTTGCAACAGCTCAGGGTCAAAAGATTTTTGAAATAAAGATTTATTGTTCATTGCAGGCAAAATCCATTCCTCACTAATGTGAATGGCAAAATCTGAATGTAAAAAGCATAAATTCAAGAAACTAAGGAAAATTTCACCCCTTATGTTAAAATGAATAGAGCAGATAAAAAGTAGAAGAGATATTCAATACCAGGAACAGTACAAAAGGATGAACATGTTCTTTTGGAAACTCCACACCGGGAAACTTAGAATTGGAAACTTGTAAAAGTCCAGGTCTCCACTGTCTTTAAGAATAACCTAGGGGTTTTCTCCAGTAAAATCCTTGAAATTAAGAAAAACTGTACTTTTATATAAAACATATTTACTGCAGTAAGATAATGTTGCCACAAACAATTTCATCATAATAAGTTCTTTCCTTCTGCCAACATTCTCTTCTGCTTTGTCACTATTTGCATTGTTGCAGTAAGTAATTTTAAACAGGGTATCAACACACTTTACCAGATAACTATAACTACAACTAAAAACAGAATTTACCAGATAACTATTACATTAAAGTAGTACAGATAGCATAGACAATGATGGCAGTATATGCAATAATTGTTATTGGTCAAAACATGTAAATAAAAGACTCTATGGAAATTGGTCAGTTAAATTGCAAGGTATTGAACCACCTTACGTGATCTGGTACAGGTCAACCCTGTCAGACTTCAGCTAAGAGCACTATACCCTCGTGTCAGACATGGAACAGGACATAAAACTTGATAACTAAAAGAATGGGAGGTAGAATGGTCATAGAAAACCATCAGAGGTGACTTGATTTGTCTGAGTACACATTGTGAATTTCTGACAGAGAAACTCAAGACTCTTAAACCCCACTCTAGCTTCTTGTTCAGTGAATTATGTCATTAGATGTAATGTCTTCTGAGGGAGTATTTCCACTCACTATTACTTCTAGTCAGTGATGTTTGGTCTTCTTATTATCTGGTGCTGAAAGAAGAAACTAAGGTTGTGGTCTGTCTCTGCTTCTTCTCCAGTTTTGGGGTACTCGCTCTACAATACAAGGGAACACTGAGACACAAAGTTCTACTTTTCTTGGCCATTATGGTTGCAGCTGAGCAGAAAGCAACAGAAGTGAATGACTTAGCTCAGACTGACATAAATATTGCAAAGTATACACATCTGAGTAGATTAACTTTCATGTTCTTTCCTCCTTTTGATTTCTGTCCTGTCACAAAGTGGGAAATGCTAGAAATACTGTTAAAGATGGGAGTCTAGCTTTTTAATGCTTGTGATGTTCCAAAAAAATCTCCAAACTGAGTCTTTGGAGGGTGGTCTTTGCTTGCTTATTTTAGGAATCATAGAATGGTTTGGAAGGGACCTGAAAGATCATCTATTTCCAAACTCTCTACTGTGGGCAAGGGCATATTCTACTAGACCAGTTTTCTCAGAGCCCCATCCAGCCTAAATCTCTTGAACTCTTCTAGGGATTAAGCATCCACAGCTTCTCTGGGCAGCCTTTTTCAGTGCCTCACCACTCTCACAGTAAAAAATTTCTTCTAATATCTAATCTAAACCTGCCCTCTTTTAAAGCAATTATTCCTTGTCCTATCCCTACCTGTGCTCATCAAAAGTCTTTAGCTTTTTATAGGCTCCATTTGGGCACTGGAAGGCTTCTCTAAGGACTCCCCCGAGCCTTCTCTTCTGCAACTCCAGGCCTCCAAACCATCTTCATAATAAAGTGGTTTAGATCTTTTTACCACTATTTAGATGTCCCTGTGGTGATCCTGATCCCTGTTTTCATTGGTGCTGTACAAACAGAAGACAGAAAGTCTCTTCTCACCACAGAGAACAAGTAGGAAGCATATCAAACACAGGCTGCAGGGGATGTGGTAATGTTCAGGAACTTCTGAAAATCTCTGAATGATTTAAAGCAGTATAGCTTTTTACTTTATAATCAGGCTTTTATAATCAAGGCATTTAGTCTAAGTTAGATGAAGAATTTAGGGGAAGAAGGAGAAAGGATAAAAGGTTATGAAATGAATGAACTTTCTACCTTATTCACAAAGAATCAGTTTAACTACCAGACAGTGAATGGGGTGGTCCATCCAAGAGTGGGGAAAGAAAATTAGACAAAAATTAGACCTAATCTGTGTAGAAGATTTGTAACAAATTAAGAATTTCCATCTGCTGCACTTGTGTGAATGCAAATTGACATTGGAGACTTGCTGATGAAGAAGGGTTCTTTTATCAGTGTTCCTTGAAAGTTCAATTGTTACATATCAGGAGATGTCCAGCTGGAATCCAAATGAGTACCATCCTAGCTGAGCTTCACATCTAATGTTTGAATAAGGATTATGCCTAACTGTCTGGTCACTAGTTAGCTCTTGTAATATCTCAAAATCATGTATCAGCATAATTTTCCTTCCCTGTTGGTCGGTTTATACAGATTTTGTATATATACTATATAATATATATACACTATATAATATATATTTATATATATTGTATATATGTATATATATATAGTGTGTGTGTGTGTATATATATATATACTATATAATATATATTTATGTCATTTATGAAGTGTTTGCTTCACACATAATTTGCTGTAATCCATGGTAAATATTTTCAGCAAAATCAACTTTGAATTCAGGCCTTCAGAGTATTTGCTTTCCTCAGAGACAGTTCCCCGGACACAATTTTTGCTTGCTTATTTCATGGGTCAATACATGGGATTTGCACTGGTCCACAGCTCACCTATCCCTCCTACTTTAAAAGTCAACAGAGTTTAATTTACAAGTTCTTTGTAAATTAAATGTCAGATTTAAGAAATCACCAGAGGAATAATCCTCTATTTACAAGTTTCTTGAGAGAGATGAAAGTGGACTTTGAGCTGTTTGTCCATCTTAGCTTGGGCATTTCATGGTTCAGAACAGTTACTCCAGAAGTTTCAAGTTGTTTATTTGAATAGTCTCCAGAAACAGCATGAACGGTAATGGTCTTTTTTCAAAGTAATATAGAAATATAAGTTATATATAGTGTGGTTAGAGTCCTCGCTCTGGAAGGAAAGATACTATATTTTGGTCTCAGCTCTGGGGATTATATTCACTTTACATTATGTTATATCTCTTTAATGCAAGACACAAAAACTCTTTTGGGATCCAAATTCTTTGCTGTGCAAAGTGCTCAGTATTCTATTACAGAGACAGGCTTCCTCAAATGCTCTTTCTCTGACCCAATATATTGTTTTATTCACAATGAAAGAAAATAGCTTCGGGATGAGAGGTGGAATGTGCTCCTCACTCTGTCATCCAGAATGGATGATAATCAGGTTGTTGGGACACTGTCTGTGGATTTGAACCTCATCAGTCACAGAGGGCTTAAAATCAAATCCTTTACATCTATGAGTGAGTATTCTTACTGCTAAACCATTATACACTGGGGGTCCATTTTCTCCAGATACCTTTTGTTTTTAAAAGCACAAGCAAGCAAAAAAAAAAACAAACCAAAAAACCAAAAAACCAAAAAAAACCACCACAACAAAAAAAACCACCCAACAAACCAAAAAACCCAAATGGATCCACTCCATTAATCAAAGAGAGAGCAGCTGTAAATATCTACTTTCTGAAGACTTGGAGATCTATACTCTAAGGTAGTTAAAGGACCTCCTTGTATTTTGAGCTACACTGCTTGAATACATAACATGTATTTACTCCATGTAAATATTTTAGCTTCCTTTGAACATCTAAGGAAGGGACAATTCCCTTTTTCTGTGTGTGCATCTCCCACACAGGCACATAAAATAATTTCCTAGAAAAAAAAAACATTGCGAAATTTATCAGAAAATAAGGTGTTTGGTGTTTTTTATTAACAATATAAAATCAGGATAACAGAAAATCGATAAATAACTGCAAAGATTCACACCAATTACAAAAACTCAGAATCAAGAATTATTCAAAACTGTGACAATGTGTGGATGGCTATTTTGGATAGCCAGAATCTGCTCTTTTTTAATAGGAATTTCTTAGACATAAAGAACAATTTTTCTGAGAAAGTTTAAATTGCACTGATTCTTTTTTTAAAGTAAACATATTTGAAAATTTATTTTTCACGTTTCCAGTAAGAAAGAAAATTGATTTATTCCTAACCAAAATACAGAGAAATTCAGCCTTGTCTATTTATTAGTACCTATCACAGCTGTTGGACTTCTAACAGCACTAACTTGCTCTGAATTGAAGTATTTCTTCCTCATGGCACTCCACTCTCCAGAAAACCAATGGCTGTTCCAAAACAGCCTGATTAAATCTAAAACTGAAGTATTTGGAAAATGTTGTAGTACTCAGCCTCTGTTTCCTCACTTTTCATTTTACTGGCATGGTCTGCTGTTGGCCTTGTAGGTCCATGATCCTGGTGAAAAGGCTACATATTCACATTTTCAAGAAGAAGAAGAAGAAGGAGTTTCTCAAAACCTAAACTCATTTCTGAGGGAGATTAAGGAACAAATCCATCTGAAGGCTATACCTGAGCACCTGTAGGCAAGAAGAGAAAGGCAGCATGCATCCCTGACCAGTAAGCTTCCTAGGATTAGAGGCCTGGTTTTGTCAGGGAGAGTAGAGCAGTAAATGTGGTATATATTGAACTTTTGCAAGGCATTTGATATGGTCTGTCATAATCTTCTGTTAGCCAAATGGCTGAAAGCTGGGGTGTATAAATGGGTGGAAATTTTATGGACCACCAGGCTTACCACACACAAAGGTATCATCATGTTGTTAATAAAAGTGCTAAAAGTGTTAGGTCTAATGTTTACCCCTTAAAACACCACTGATAATCATCTGTGTGTAACTTTAACAATTTCACAGATGATACCAAACTGAGGGAATGCTTCATAAGTCATAAGGTAGGGCTCCTGTAAGAGAAATCTCATCAGAAATTTGGAGAAGTAAGCTGATGGGAAAACCATGATGTTTGACAAGGTAAAATGCAAACTCCTTTACCTTGGAATGAATAACCCCACTCACCAGTGCAGGCAGGAGTCAGCTGACAGTAGCTTTGCAGGAAAGGACAGGTGACTCTTGGGCAAAAGCTGAATGTGTTTCATTAGTGTGTCCTTGCAGCAGACACGTCCAATGGCTTCCTGGGCTGCGCAAGCAGGAGTGTAGCACAGGGGAGTGTCTTCTCTGATGGCACTTTTGAAAATCACATTTGGAGCACTATGTCCAAGTTTGGGCTCCTTGATACAAAAAGAGACACTGTCCACCACTGTCCACTCACTGACTTAATCTGAATCAGGTGGAGTGCCCCCAAGGTGGTCATGAGAGCATGGAGAATATGGCGTAGATTGGGTACACTGGGGAACGGGGTTTGTTCAGCCTGGAGAAGAGGCAACTTGGAGGGATTTTACATCTGTCTGCTGGGAAGCCATACAGAAATCAGAGCCAGACTTTTCCTAGAGGTGGGCAGAGTCAGGATGACAGTTAATAAACACATCTTGCAACAAGGAACGTTTAAATTAGACATTAGAAAAAAAACCCAAACAAACCATGAGTATGATCAGAAAGTGGAGCAGGGCCCCATAGGTGCATAGGCTCCACTGACAGAAATATTCAAGGCTTTCTTGGTCAAGTCTTGAGCAATCTGATCTAAGCTGGCCCTTCAGGTGAGGTGTTGGAAGAGATGATCTCCAGAGGTGTCTTCTATTCTAAATTGCACAAAGACTCTGCAGTTAGATTTCCATGCTGAAAAAAAAAATCATTCACCCTATGAAATATGTGTCTCACCATGAATACCACACAACCTGCTCCTGTCACCATTGTGATGTTCTGACCATGCAGTGTTTCCTTCCTGCTTATGCTGTGTCTGTGTAGTTCAACTACCATCAACATTTTCATCTCTTGAAAATATGTTTCTCCCTGAATAAAAACTCCAGTAGAGAAATATGCTTTAAGAAAATTTTAGCTATATGAACAAACATTAGAAATACCACTTACAAACTGGAAGTCAGAGTAGCTGGATTTTGTTATATACTGGGAGACTCATACTAATCAAAGAACTAGGGTTACAACTTTAATTCATATCAGAATGAATTGTCTTGATCAGACATGATAAATTATAATTTATTGGTTAGATAACTTACAACTTGTGTGCATAGAAAGTCTATCATAAAGTTTTCTCTGTTTGAGTGTTCTGGAAGACTTTCTCATTTGTATTCCGGTAGTAATGAAATTTGCAAAATAGGAGTGGTCTATTTATGACAGTTTGAACACGAGAGTAGCATTAGCATTTTGGTTATTATTTTTCCTTTTAAAAGAAAGGAAAAGAGAGTTGATCATGTTACTGTTGCAGGACTGCAAACAAGATTGATTAAATACACATGCTTTAAAGATAAAAATTACAAAATACTTTAGTTTTAACAGTGATTTATTTTTAAGCCGGGATATAAGGTATGTTTTTCTTTCTAAATATTACTTGTTTGGTTTAAATGTGCAAGAGTGTCTTATCCAGAGAATTTATTATTCCTTTAGATATATTTTTTCTTTGATTTCACATTATTATCAAGTAACAAACTGCAGTATATCAGTATAGACTTGAGTCCTTTCCCAGCCCCCAAGAATAGGAACTGAACTGACTAATCAGAGATCGAATAATGTATTTTACTGCTTTCATGCTATACGACACATTACTAGGAATGAAGAAAAGCACAAAAGGAGGAAGAATTAATTAATTGTAGTAAACCCATGGTTTACCTCTCTGTGTTTTTGATCTCTAACTTATGCATAATGGTTTTGGTTAAAACTCCCATCCGTTCTTTGTTGTCAAATATAAATACTAAAGTGGCCAATCAAAATATTGTAAAGATTATCAGTTTTACAATTTTACTCATTCCTTATTAAAACAGATGCATGCACAAAAGTAATAAGAGATGTAATAACAAGCACAATGAGAGGAAATACTCCAATTACCATGAGTATTACAGAAATTGAATAATAAATCAAGACTGATATAATCAAATAGAAAGAAAAAAAAGGAATAACTTATGGTAGGTTAATACTAGGAAAACAAAAAATTTTATTTCTTCTGTGTATTTAATGAATGGAACTCATTTCCAGTATCTTAAGTTTGAATATTATGTTTAATAAAAATGGATTTCTCTATAGACAGGGGTTTCATAACTTATTAATGGGGACATGAGTGCTTAAAGATTAGTCTTCAGTGCCTCTCTTTAGTATCAGAAAGAAGCAAGTCTTTTTTGTTCCATCCTGTATATGATTTTATATCTGTTGAAGTTTCATTTTTGCATTTTAAAAAATTTATTTGCAAAATTAAAATGTAAAACCAATTCCATTGGTTAGACAATCAACTTAACTGCTAGCAATAGATCTTTATGAAATTGCTAGTGATCAGTAATGTAATAATGAACAGATGTAAGGACATTTAAGGAAAATGAAATAATTTTTCATGGAGGCATAAATTGCATCTCTACATTAAAAAAGAGCACCTAAAACAGCTTAAAGTCTCAGTGACTGGCCCATACTGAAAAACTTAGGATGTTGTAATAATCTCTTTTCCATGACGCCTTCCTGAACAAGAAAAACACTGCAATCTTCTCTTTCATTTACTGTAACATGGTGGAGAGATTCCAAAGCTGGTCCAGAAAGAAGTAAATAAAAATAAGTGAATAGGAAATATTTAAAGTTACATTGGGCTTCTGAGATGGTGGACACACACAGACACACATTAAAAAAAAACAACCTCAAAACTACCTAGAAAATTAAGTAGACAACTACTGATGCATGGTTTAATACAAAAAAAATTGACCTAAGATGTATAAACTATCTAAGCTACCATACATTTATCAATATGTGTACAATCCTGAGCTTCTTTAGGTGTTCATCCATCATTAGAATAACCTTTTCAGGAGGAGAAAAATGGATATGTCAATGAACGTATCCTGACATTATCAGACTACCCTAACTACCAATGAACTATCCTAACATTAACAAACATCAATGTGTTCTTTGCCCTTTAGGTCTGCTTACTCTTTAAATAGGAAAAATTCAATGAATAAAGAAATAATTGCTCTTGCATGGTTTTTACTTTGTACAGTGGCAGGAAAATAATTTCTCCCAGATTCTTCTGGTAATTGCAGAAAGTACTAGCCTTACGAGTAAAACTGATGAGAAAAAGGCACAGAGTTGTTTGAACTTTCCTGTTTTCTGCTTTCTCCCAGTCCTGTGTCCCATTGAGCAGTGGATCCACATTTTCTCTAGGCTTTTCTTTTCCTCAGGCTTGGAAAATGTTCCTCCATCCTTTATGAACTACCTGTTCCCACTCCCACCTCTTATTTTTCCCATCTCTTGCTTCCTTTTTTTATGTTTTCCAGGAGCTTCTTGCTTCTCCATGAAGTCTCCGGGCAATATTTCTTGCTTTTCTGCACATGGGGATAAATTGTTCTTGAATTTGAAGGAGCTGATTCTTGAAAAAAACCCCATCTCTGTTTAAATTCCTTTATCTCCAGGACCATATTCCATAGGGTTTTTCAAAGAAGGTGCCTGAACAGGCCAAATATATAGTCTGAAATCGGAGCTGTAATTCTGCTATTTGCCTTACTCCCTCCTCTGGTGATCACCCTCATAGTGATCGCTGCCAAACTTTATCCCACCTCTAATCCCCAACTAGTTCTTCCTTGTTTGTAAGTACCAGCTCCAACACAGTATTTTTCTTACCAGCTCCTCAATCACCTGTTTGGAAGTTGTCATCAATGTACTCCATAAACCTTCTGGTTTGATTGTGCTGTGTTATCATTGCAGCAATGCTCTTTCTGAGGCCTCTCCCTGTCAAATCACCAGCACTCTTTGCTTGCCTGCCTCGTCCACCACTCCCTCAGTGAACTGTTGGCTCTCATTCTCCTCTCTCACTGATTTGAGCATTTCCCACCAGACTGGTCAGCTTGTTGGCAAAGATGCTTATGTCCCACTTTATCAGATGGGTGTAACCTCTTCCCACCACAGTCCTCCAAAATGGTAGTATAGATTTGAAGGCAAAATCTCCTTTTTCCACATCTGGTACGCAACCAGCCATTGACTGTAGGATCAATCCAGTCCTCATAAAACCCTTTCCTAAAGCCCTTCAAAAACATCTGAGGGAATTAGTCTTGTTTAGTCTGGACAAAAAGAGGCTGAGGGGAGACCTTATTATGCTCTAAACTGCCTGAAGGTTGGGGTGAGATGAGTGTTGGTCTTTTTTGGCAGGTAACAAGCCATAGGACAAGAAGAAATGGCTTCAAGTTGCATCAGTGGAGGTTTAGATTGGATATTAGCAAACATTTCTTCACTGAAAGGATTAGCAAGCATTGGAACAAACTCTCCAGAGGAGGAGTTGAGTTACCATCCTTGGAGATGTTTAAAAGATGTGTGGATGTGGCTCTTAGGGATGTGGTTTAGTGGTGTATTTGGCAGTGCTGGGCTAAGGGTTGGACTCAATGGTCTTCAAGATCTTTTATAATCTAAACTATTCTGATTTCTTTCATTTAAGGACCAAGGAGAAAACCATCCAGGCTTCCACACTCTTGGCTCTTGCACTCAGTCTTGTAGTCACACTTGATAATCTTCAGGTATCCCCTGGAAATATCAGTGCACATGTGGAAGAGCTCCAGTGGATGGGATTAGAAGAACTAGTCAGCCCCAGCAGCTTCTTCCCAAAGTCCCATATCTCACTGCTGAAAAGCAGCAAATTTCCCAAGGGCAGAAGTGAGCTTAGGAGATTGGAGCTACTACTACTTCTTACTGCTGCTCAGCTCAGCCATGTTGGGTGTTTTGTTTGACAGAGCTCCCATCCCTTCATCTGCTACAAGGGCAATGCTGTGTTCTGTAGCTGCAGATTTGTAGGGGGAACAGGAGCTGAAGAAGACAGAAATCACAAGCTTTCAGCCTTGGTCACCATAGAAATCTTTGTTTCCTGTCCAGATATGTACAGATTCTGTCTTTACCTCTGCCAGCTGGATTTTCAGGCCCTTGTGTCTGCAGTGTTTCAGAGAAAATTCAGTGATTTTTTTTCCACAATACCTTTGGTCCTGTTAAGTCAGTCTGTCTCTTCCTGCCGCTTCTTTCCTTGGCAACCCGAGCTGTTCATTCACGAACATCTACTGCAGGGAAGGAGCCCACCTTACCCTCTAACCCCAGTACCAGTGAGAGGCCCCAGGAACCCCTGAAGCCCCAAATCTGTGAGGCTGTGACCTTCACCGGTTGATCCTTCATAGTGTCCTCTATCCAAGGACAGCCCTATTGCTCTGCACTGGAACTGTGCCCTGTGGCATGTCAACACCACCACCCAGCCCGTCTGTATTGCCCTCAGCAAAGCTCCTAGCTCTGCTCTGCAAGAATTGCCACCTCTGCTAGCTGCTTTCCCTGGAAACTGTGTCCTGAGCCAGCAGTTCTGCTAAACTCCTCCTGTGGCCTGCTGGAAGGATGCTTGATCCTCCCTTATCAGGAGTAACTTGGAACAAATACTCAACACACCCTTTGATCAAGGGCATCTGACAGAGCTTGTTAGAAGGTGCTAGAGCTTGCTGGATAGGTCTGGGTAGATAACCCACTACAGGCACCTTAATGTTTCTCAGAAAATGCAAAGGAGTACCCTGATGATCTCAAGGCAAAAGTCCTAAGGAGAATCTGTTGGTTGATTTTAGGTATGGGTTCTTGTATGGCTCTCTGGATTGAAACCAGTTTATACTAAATCTTCTGCTTGCTTCCAGCACACTAAAACTGTGAGAAGTGGGCTGGAAGAAAATGGAGAAAAATTGCCAAAATGTACAATACTTGGATTATTTTGGCTATAGCAATGTTAATAAATGTGCCTGGCGTGGCTCTTTGGCATTGAACTCAGCTGGCACCAAATAGCTCATGGTCAAACTGCTAAACTCTTTTTCCCTCCAAAACAGGACAGCTACTTCCAGACTGAGAATGGTCCTTGGTGTATGGTCATTCCAACACTGTGCCTTGAAATTATCTCAAAGACCACTGTTTGGCTTGGCTGAAAACTGTTGAAGGGACTGTTTTAATAGTTTAACAGTATGTATTATTAAGTTCCAATGTCCCTGAACATTCCTCACTATTATTTCCATTAAATGTCTTTTGTACATTGTTCTCCAATTGCCATAATCTCCAGTAACTGTTAATGAGTTCATGGGTTTGAACAGCTTCTGAGAATTCTAGTCTCTTGAAGATGAGTTTAAACAGGATGGTATAATTGGGTCTGAATGCCTCATGCACATACATTAAAACAGAATCACAAGCTTTTTTCCAAGATCAATTAGCACTAAGCCAGGTTTTCCTAAGACAAGAAGATAAAAAAAATGAGGGAAAATTTACATTGCAGTATTTCGCAAAGCAGAGGATCATATGGATAAGAACTACATAGGCAATGTGCTTCTGGATAACTTTTCTCAAGCAAAGACACACTCTTTAGGATCTTGTTCTCACTTGCTGTAGAATTACTGGGAGATGTGAAAGCAGCTGCAGCCCTCCTTCATCATCAGCAGATGCAGTATGGCTGCAAGAAGATGGCTGCTCCCCTTCCAAATAACTGCCAAACAGCAACAGCTCCAGTCAGCTACTGGAACCTTGATACAGAAGTTCTGTACCATGGCATCTTCTCTCTGATGTTTTTATACAGAGGTTTGAAATTGTATTTTTTTTTCTCTTTCATGAAGAGGAAAACAAAGCTACGACATCCAATTGTAGAATGGCCTGGTTTGGAAGAGAGCTTTAAAATGGTTTCGTTCTCCAACGCCTCTGCTATGGGTGGGGAGCCCTTCCACTAGACCAAGCTGGTCAGAACTCCATCCACATTGGTCTAAGAGACTTCCAGGGATGGGGAATCCACAACTTCTCTGAACAGCACTGGAAGTTATTTAAGAACTATTAAGGCTATTAGGAACTTTGGAAAAATCTCAGCCATTTTCAGAGGCTTATAGAATTCAAGTTGTTTAATACAACAATTATGTTATCATATTAAATGAGTTTAGTCTAGATCACTTGTAGAATTATCTTGTTGTAATCAAAGATTTCTTGAACTCACTTTGAAAATTTTATATCTAGAAAATGAATTGTTGCATGTCTGTGAAACTGCTAAATAAAATAAGCTAAATGAAGGTATGAAAACATGTGACACATACATAGAAACTCATCTATTTGGGTGAAGAATAGAGGTAGTTTAGTTGTAACTTATAAGCGAAACCCTAGAACTGGTGAAGATATTGACAAAAATCTCTCTTTTGCCACTAGATCCAGAATATCACCCTGTACACATCATGAAAATAAATAAGAAACAAATCTTAGCTCAATGCTTAAAAAATCCATTTGGATCATCACTCTTTAGAGAAAAGTTACCATAAAATCCTCCATTATTAATGTAAAAAAAAGTAAACTTGACATAAATTACAAAATGGGGCTCACCTGCTTTTCTACTGAAACATAATTTCTCACCTACCAGTTAAATTCAATGCAGACATTTTTACATCATGCATATTTTGGTAGAAAGTGCTATTTTTGTGTTAAGAGCAGATGGGCCACTAGACCTGATTAGTTCAGTTTGCTTAGTACAAAAATTATCTAAAGGTAGTAAATGATGATGTATAAAAGAAGATTCTTAAGAAAAAAAATTTGATTTTTTAGCAACAGGAACAGTAGCCCATTTATTAAATCTGCCAAAAATTCTGCTTGTTGCTTGTCAGTACTGACACACATATTTCCCATTAAAATTTTATTATAATAAGCACAAAACTGAGTTCTCTCCACTGGGGGGAGTGGAGAGAAACGCACATGCAACATAATCCATGCTATCATGTCTATAGGGAGTGCTTTAGGTAATGCATAGCCTTCCAGACATCCCATTCTTTAATATTTCTGAAAAAACTATACTGCAAAACTGACTACAGCATATATATATCAGACAAAATTGAATTTCAAAGTGAAAAGAATTCCACTGTAAAACCGACAAATAATATCTTACATTTACCCTCAATTACAGCACCAGGTGACACCATCAGTGACTATCCAGCACATGCATATGAACAAATGGGACACAAGACTCTTCTTAATCAGATTCTAACAAGATATGAGTTCTAACAAGATATGTCAAAAACTTTATGGAGAGGTCCTGTGGAATTTAATAGAAGGAAGGCAGGAGTCAGTTATATGGAATTTTAATGAAGAGTCAGGATATGCTCTTATTAAAATGAGCAGAAAAACTATTCTGTGTAATATTCTGTATAATGTTATAGAATTTCCAAGGCATCATAGCCAATGTTCAACATTGAATTGGGATAATATTGTACTCCTTTTTAAATGGTTAAAATTTGGAAAAAAAAAAATTGTTAATTAAATATTAGAGGATTTTTCCATAAGTCATAATATTACCAGGCTTAATTTTTCTAATGGGTCACTGTTTTTCAAACACATTAAAGTTGATCTTAACTCAGAATAAGTTTTATCTCCAGGATATACTCAAGAGATTATCTATTTTTTCCATTCTTTAGTTATTTGTTTTTTTAAAGAAGGGAAATAGAGATAGTAAGCCTATTTTCATTATTAGAGGGCATTACTGGAAAGTGAAGCCTCATGATTCCAAATCAGAGTTAGATGACATTACTGACATATCCAATTCTGACAAACTGAAATACTAAAAGTGGTGACTCCACAATTTTTTTTTTTTTTATTTCCTGAGGTGGAGTGAACAGGCACCATAACAGAAGTCATCATGATTACACTGTAACAATAAAAAATTTCTGCCTCAGAAGAGCCACTTGTCTTTTCTGTAACATCTTGTTAGCCAAGACTGAACTTAAACTAGATAAATGAGATACAATGACAGAGTAAGTAACAACTGAGGGAAGTAAACCAGTTTCCTCTGCCTAGCCCTGTCTTGAAATTTGTTGAAATTAACGTGGGGAACTGGGACTACTTTTAGAAGAGAAAGTTTTCATTCCATATTGTCATAGTGAAGGAAGGAGTGGCTCTACCATGAGGAGACAAGCCAAGAGCTGAGTGTCCCCTCATAGTCTGTTCTTCAAAACGGAGCAGGGCTGCTGAGGTGAGACTTTCCCCTTTTTTAGTGCACCAGCATTAGACTGAAAGAGCATTTAAGGATTGCACGGCTGCATGAGGCTTCTGTCACATTTGGCACAACATTCCAGTGAAAAATTACATTCAAATAAGTGAAACAAAAAGTTGCAGTAAGCAAACTTCTCCCCTGCAGCTGTAACCTCCTAGATATTCCAGGCAATAGTGACTATTGCCTGGAATATCTCTCTTGCTTTTTGAAGTTCCACACCAGAGACTCCAGTGACTTCAGCTTAACATTTGTGTGGGTGGGACAATAATCATATTTTTGGCATTCACAAAGCTCTTCACTTCTAGCCAATTACAAAAGGATCTCAGTGGGGCAAGCTGTGGGCTACTCCTCTGATTTAGGGAGAGAAAGGCGAACCAAATCTGCATTCACAAAATGCAGAAAGTGATTAGGAGTTGTGAGAGTCTCTCTGTTTACCTCCTTCTCTCACAGTGGGACAAGATTCTAGGAAAAATCACCTTGCTCTGATTGATGAGTCTGATGATTTCATCAGCTGTGCTGCTACAGGAGAAACTCAGGGACCTGAAATGAAGTTTCAGCAGGTAAGGTATCCTTTTCTGTCTACCTTTTCTTTAACTCCCAAGAACTCCCCTGCACCCTGGTGCACAGTTCTTAAATATACCACAAATAGCTCCAGAATACTCATGTTTAAGATGCCTCTGGTGTACTTCCTGTGTGCCTTTGGCTGCAGGGTTCTGGTTGTTTACAGTTTTAATAAAGCTGGGTTTTATAGCTTTTTTAGTCCATACACAGTCTAAAATTGGGGATCAAAAGAGGCTTGTGTAGATGCTCTGAGACAGCAGCTGCTAAATCATCTTTTGCAAATGGATCCATTAGTGAAGTTTGATTTTATTGTATCTATTGTTGCTCTTATTCTCCAGTTCATGATAGTCACCAGTTTCGTTCCAATTTGCTTTACCTGTAAATACAAAACAGGAGAAAGAAAACAATCTTGCCTTTGTGGCACACAGTGAATTTGGCCTTGTATATACAATATATTTTAAACTAAATTCCCCCAGAAGCTAGTAATTAGCAGATGTCAATGCCCAGTTTGCAAGTGGAAGCCAAAACAAAGATTTGAGACCTTCACACCAACAATCTGGATATTAAGTAGAAAAAAAATCTTCCAACCATAATACCTCTCTTTGTTTCCTAATGTGGCTGTAGCAATGAGGATACAATTGGAACAGCTGTGCAAAAAAATCAGATTTTTATCAATTTGGCATCAGTCTAGGAAAAACACAACATTGAGACTTAAGAGTAGAACAGGGCAGGCAGCTTTACAGTACTAGCTCGGCAACAAATGACATTTAGAAGTGCTTTGCATTATAAATTAGCTGGGAAAATACTGAATCCCATCATGGGATTAATTGCATATTCGTTGCTGGAGGAACACTTCTCTCTCAGAGAAGGGAGCCAAAACCTGAACATCACTGGGCTATGCACTGCATGATTTGTTAGAAACTTTGGGGCCTCTAAGTATTTAGTGTAACAGCTTATGGACTCTCATAGTGACTGAAGCCACTAAAATCACTGAATTGCTGCATTGCTCAGATTGAAAAGGAATTTGGGAGGTCTGTAATCTAAAGTCATGCTCAAAGCAGGGTCCACACTGAATTCACACCAGATGCCTCAGGACTTAGTATGGTTGGATTTGGAAACCTGCAACCTCTCAGGCAACCATTTTTAGTTATTACCCTCATAATTTTTCTTCTTACATTCAGTCAAAACCTCTCTCTTGTAAATTTATGACCATTGTTTCATATTTTGGCTCTTAACCTTAGCAAAGAAGTCTTGCTTCAGCAAACTTATTCTCAGTAAGCCCCTCATAGGTGCCAAAGTTCCTGTTAGGTTCCCTGCACTGATCCTTTTCCAGACAGAACAAGCTCAGCTCCCTCAGCCCCTCCTCACAGCACAAATGTGATCCAGCCCCAGCTATCTTGGTGGCCCTCTGCTCAACCTGCTCCAGCTGGTCAAAATCTTCCCAGCATTGAGGTCCCCAAATTGGATGCACCATTCTGGATGTGATCTAGAAAACACAAATTACAACAGAATGATTGCTTCTCTCATGTGCTCACTACAGTCCTCTTAATATTACACAGAATTCTATTGGCATTTAATGCTGCCAGAACTACAATGATCCCAGTATTTTCTACTCCTGCAGGAGCCTTTAAATGGCTTTCAGGAGGACTTCACCCATGATTTTCCTGGGATTGAAATCTGTCTAGTGATAATTTTTAAAGTTCTGCAATACAGCGTGGAGCAAAACGAGAGATGAAATTAATGTAGATAAAGGAAATAGTCCTTCCTTTCTGCAGCCTCACACAGCCAGTTAATACTTCATAAATATTTTAAATCTTGCTCTCCTTGAGACTTGTGCAGGTCATATCTGCAAAGCTGAGCTCAACACTAGACCTTTCTTCCTTTTTGTAATGATCAGGATAATTTTATTTTGTCAGATGTGGATTTTCAAATTGAGACTTGCTCTTTAGGCCTTGGAGTATTTACATTGGTCTTTTAGGAACAACATCAATGTTTTTCTTTTAAAAAAGAGTCAGAGAGGAAGGTTATTTTTTGTTACAAATTAATAGGAAATTTATCATGTCAGAAGACCTGCATTCATTTTCACTGTGAATTTTTGTAGAGTAACCCAGTTTTTCAACTTTTAGGAAATTAGGTAAGCAAGAATGAAGTAAAGCCTCTTCAATATATTGTGAAGATTTCTAAGATATGAGAAAGAAAAAGCTCTTGGCTCATCTGCCTGGTAGTCTCCTTCAGAGTTCCTGTGCCTATAGTATGACTATTTAAGGTTTTAAAATACACATATTACTGTGATGGTTTAGCACAGGTAGTTTTTTTGTTTTTTAGTCTTTAGGGAAGTATTAGCAAATACTGACAGCTTGT
>JBBMKD010000102.1:136369177-136446536 GCA_037834095.1 Argya squamiceps | reverse complement strand
CTTTTTCTCCCGAAAATCCTATCTCCCAGAGAATAAACCACTACACTTGATTTGGCGAACGTGAAACCACGACAATTACTTATACGAATGTTTTGAAATTGTTGCCTTTAATATTCAAAGTGAATTCCCCTACAGGAGTTCCTCCAGATCATTAATTACACCTGTCAATAATTCCTTTCCTTCTATGTTTGCAATGTTTCTTTTGAGATTATGTCCATACACATGTTCTACATGTGTAAATAAAAAGTTTATTGAATACATATTCTCGACTACCTATTTTAAGATGAGAAAAAGCACTTACCTCAGCTACACATTAATTAGGAGCACTCAGCAGTACAAAAATTTAGAGTTCCAAAATGCATTTCATTTTGAGAAAAAAAAAAATCCAGAAAAATTGTTATTTAGCAAACATAGTAATAATAATTGTGATTGATTATAATAATAATTCCAAATGCTACATTGACACCTCAGATAAGTTTTCAGTTAGCTGTAACATACAAGTATGATAAGCAACTAAAAATATGAAATAGTTCTGCCAAAATATTGCATTACTTAGTGTTTTTTGTACCTCCCCAGGGAGAACATAGAGTTGTTGTAAAAGCATTGTCATTATATGGTAATTTTATATCATCATTTTGCAAAATTCTTTCTTACTTGTGAAGAAAACATTCAATAGATCTTTTCCAATCAGCCCATTCTGGTCCTGGAGTTCACATCTTTGTGTTCCAACAATGTTTTCTTTCAACTTCTCCCTAAAATATGCAAGCACTTCTTCAAGTCCACCTCAGTTCAACACAGCACACCAACTGCAAGTAATTTTTAGAGAAATTGAGCAATAAGGAGCACATGTGGAGCTGTTTGACTGAATGATGACTGCAGGGGCAGGAAAATGTTTATATGTGTACACATAATATTTATATATATATACTATACATATGTATGCAAGGTTGTAGTTTGGATAAGACTGAGAAACAGGAACTGCCAGCAAGGGCACAATTTCTTTCCTGACTCAGATTTCTCTTAATCTTGAATTTAGTTAAAATTTTTTGCAACTTCCAAACATTTAAAAAACCTAAAATTTCAGATTAAATCTAAAAAGTTACTTCTAAAAAGTAAGACTGGGGAACCTCCACCTATGGGTATATTCTTATCTAATGTTAAAGTTACCCCTTCTCTGAGTTGGAGTTTGGACTCGCTGATTTCTCATGAGTCAAGATTGCATGTGACCATTAGATGAAGTTGATAGAAAACTTTAACTGATTTCAGAACTATTTGAGTTAAGCAAAAGAAAGCAGGATAGAAAGGCTGCACAGACATGATCCATGTCATAAATCTGTGTAGTATGCTGGTTGACACTTGAAAATGAGGGACAAAGAATACAGTTTATTTCATCTCATCATAAATTTGACCTTCTTGAATTTTAGAAATTTGTAGCTGTTACTAAGATAAATTTTCATTTTAACTGTTTTCTTTGTTTTTCAGCTTCTCATCTTCTACCTGCTACTATTTGGAAGACTAAAGAAATCCCTTGTTTTGTTGCTGGTGCATTTACTGATATGTAGGTCTGATTCTATCTAATATTGTCCTTTGCAGTCAATGGCTCTGAACACATGGCTTCATTGATGTTGAATTAACAATTCAATCTGAAATAGATCAGAAGCATGCTTGATGTGAGGGATAACTATATTTACGGAACATGAAGACCCCTAAAAGTGAAATTCACATGCAGAATGCATGTGGAACGTTTGGAAGCATTCTAATTTTTTTATCATATATACTCATTTTTCTTTCTCTCATTAATGCTAGCAGGCAGTTTCTGATCTTCCATTCTGTACAACAAAAAAGTTAATTATATGTGCTGTTGGCAGGCTGCTACCTGTAACAATTAATTTAGATTCTCTACTGATTTATGAGTGTTGTCTCTGTGCACAGAGTTATGATGCACTTAAAAATCTTAATTGATTAAATCGAATAGGCTAGATAGCTTTAATTCAACAAGAATGGGTCATAATATTTAAAGTATATCTGAATTCTGGATACGTTTGAAAGCTTTCTGCATAGTGTATTAATTAAAAAGAAAGGAAAATAAAACCAAAAAGGAAAAATAAAAATGTCATGGCAGTATAGTCCAAGATAGGAGATCTTGCCTGGATGTTCCAGGATTAGATTGCATAAAATGATCTTTCATTCCAGTATAGAGGAATGAAAAAGATACATCAGCAATACTGTAAATTATAAATCAGAAAGCATTGCCCTTCTCTGGCAGTGTTACTGACTAACTGTGACTTTGCCAGGCATCAAGGCAGTGCTACAAATACGTGAATGAAAGTGCTTGGGAAAGTGCACGAGCTAAGAATTTGTCTGGAAATTCCTTTTCACTAACATGGTTATGTTTCTGTATGACCAGAAAATGACAATGAATCTATTACACTGCCTGGGTGTCTGCACAATAGCTCAGTCATTTAAACATTGGCCATTTTTGTCTTATGATTTTTTTTCCTTCACTTTTCACTTTTTTCATTCAAGACATTTGGGAGGCTTTCTATTACATACAGAAGGCTGAAACTCTGGTTTCTAGGTCCTCCCCTTCAGTAAATATTTATGCATTATATATACATAACAAATCCTCCTAACACAATATATTATTCCATTTTATAATGATGGACATTGTGAAGCAACATCATTGATCACTGATGTGATTCTCTTATGCTTAGTTTTAGAATGACTTTCAGGGATCAATATAATTCAAAGCAGCTGCATTGAAGAGCAAACCCAGACTTTAAAGCAGAAAACAATGCTATGGCAACATATTCACGATTAGTGAAATGCTGGTATATACAGCATAAGGGAGATGTGATGCAGCTGCCTTGCAGTTTGATTAAACTCCCAAGTAATAATGTTTTCAAAATTCCAGTCTTTGTTTTGTATCCATATGGTTATTGTGATCTGTCTCTGAAAGCTTTAATGTTGTGAGGGCATTAAATTCAAATTTATTTGTATTTTAAAATCAACAAGATTAACATTTAACAATGAGGAATATTTGTGAGATTATCTTTCAATAATTCATCATGCAATCGCATGTTATGCATAATATTTGCACATAATTTGTGTAAATATTGCTTTTATTTTTTTGCTTTTACAGTCAGAGAACCTGATTGGGACATAATAGCTCAGAAATCTGGAAGAAGTGTACCAATATTTATAGACAATAAAGGAAAAATACCTGGTAAACTGTAAACACTCTAGTCCATATTATTACATGCTGACACCTTTATTTGGGGGCCCATAGTGCATTTCCAAAGTGTTTTTAACCTTCCAAGGAGCAATAGGAAATCTCTCAACAGTCCTATGGCATGTGAATGTAAAAAACCCAGGATTTTATTCAGTGTGTCTAAGCGTGATTGTCCTGTAAGCAAGGTTGAACTTTCTCATGTTTTTCAAAAGTAGAAGGCAGAGAAGTGCAGGGTAATATGCAGGTTCTAAGACTTATAGACATTTCTTTGCCAGAGAACAGACAGATAATTTGGATCTAATGTATGTCCTACCCATAATTTTTATGGACTAGTATTGTATTTGAGTAAGATATTATTTAAAATGTATTGACTAGACAAGCATAAAGGAACAATCTGGTTGATGGTATTTCCTCACAGTGTACCAAATACACCATAACCACTATGATGACTGGTATTTAAAGCACACAGCTATATGCACTCTGCAGCTGGACAGAGCTCACTCAGCTAAAAAACTCATGCTGGCTGCCTGGAGATTGGCTCCAGGCATGATGCTGGGCTATGTGCTTTAATCCAGGCCATCCCCATTTCTCTTAAACAAACTGGGCAGGAAAACCATGGCAGGAGCCAAAAGTGAATGTGGTTAAAGAGCAAAGAGAATGTCAGCAGGAATACTGGCAAAGACAAAATTACAATATTTGAAGAGGAAATTTAAAATGTGTAGCTCACTTCCAAGTTTATAACCTGTATCAATCTACAATCAATCATCGACTTATTTTGGATACCTACCTTATGAAACTTTGCAGAATTAAAAGTTCTGTATTCTTTGAAAATACAGCTGAAGGAGTAAACTGTATCTGTATCTGCATTCAATGTTTAGTTCTTACTATGCCAGAATTCAGTTTTCTTTATCTCAAGATAATGAAGTGCACATTTCTCACCGCACAAAATGTACTTAGTTTATTGTTCAAGGAATGAGGCCTATCTGCTGAGACATCCATTGTGCATAAAGAGAAGTCAAGAATCAGTAATTTAGAAAGAAAGATATAAAAACCTAGATAATAAACAAAGTACTTAGGAGGAAGAAGAGTCTTTGATTCCAGCAACAGTGGTAAGTTTTAAGTCTTTTTTTTCTCCATTGAGATGCAGAGAGCTTCTGGCTGTAGTATTTGTGTGTGGAGGGAAAAAAAATGCTTTTTTTAGAATTCAATAAGAATCAGAATCCACAAAAGACACAATTTTGAGACAAAACTCTCAGATGCCATCTCCTTTTCAGCTTTCTACTCAGATTATTCAGATGATTTTCTTGAGATATTTTTTCCTTGATACGTGGCATACTAAAATAAAAGATTTATAGGAGTATGGAGATACGTAGTATGGACAAATACATATACTACAATAACCTCCAGATTTACAATATGATGAGATCTTGCAAGATAATTTACTAACTTTTGTTTTTTTCATCTGTATTTCCTACAAACACTACAATAGTCACCATTAGATCCAGTGACATATGTGTTACACAATCAGGAAAGAGCCAGCTAGATCTTTTCACCTGTGAGTTTGAGAGAGCAGACTTGTGTAGTAAGTTTATGGAAATTTTTCCTGACCTGGTGTTTCTGGCAACATACACGATGTAGCAAAATTATGTGCTTCTAAATCACTAGCCTCAAAAACTAATTTTTCCCTGTATCTCAGTGATTTTTTTACTGTGATGATTAAGTTTGAATTTTGTTTCGGACTACTTACTAACACAGAGTCTAAAGCTTTTCCTCAACTCCCCTATGGTTTCAGAAAATCCATTGACCCCAGCTGCAAGACTCTTCCCCACACTGTAAAACTAAGTCCAGAGTACTGTCCAAAGGACTTATTACCACTACAAAAAGCCTGTCATTTTCCAAAGTGTTGTGATTTCTTTCCATTTTCCCCCACAGTCCATAATGAGAACAAAATCTGAAATTTGATGTTACACAGAGGGTGGTGAGGCACTGTAACAGGCTGCCTAGGGAGGTCCTGGATGTCCCATCCTGGAAGTGTTCAAGGCCAGGTTGAATGGGGCCCTGAGCAACCTGATCTAGTGGGTTGTGTCTGTCTATGGTGGGGAAAAAGGAGGAAGGTTGGAACTACATGTAAAATTTGAGTTCCTTTCCAACCCAAACCATTCTATGATTCTACAATGAAATGGGAGATTTTCTTCCCATTAATCCTGAAGAATCAATTGAAAGGACTGACCAAGAACACTGATTTTTTGCCCAGAACTGTCATCACTATCTTATGAGAAGAGTAGTTAGAAAAGGAGTAATAGATAACAGAAATGGAAGAAGTTTTCCAAAAAGCCAACTATCAAAAAATACTCCATGTCTGGAAAAACACCAAGGCCATGTTTGGTCATGAGAGAGATATTGTGTTAAGATGTAAATAAGATGTTGGAAAACTGCAGCTGGTACATTACGTTAATGCTGAAACATGAATGCCTCAAGTCCCTTTATATGCATTTGAGGATCCCTAAAGCTTATGGGTCTTTAGTGTCAGTTTATGTACTACCTGATGCTTCTGACAGCTACATTGAGATTCTGCTCTATGGACCATGAGAACTGATTAAATTCTTAACAGAATTCACACAGAGACAGGAAAGCCTGTCTAAGAAATCTGGGCTTAGGGAAATGTTGATACCTTCACACCATGAGACTGCCTCCCACAACTGTTTTTAATACAGGATGTCTTAATAACCTGTCCTTGTCTGAGGTAACTTAAGTCCCACTGCAATGTCCCTATCCAAGCAATTTTTTTTTCTTTGGCCTTCAGAACTTCTGTTAATGCAAGTATCAGGTTAATGAGGAGCTTAAGAAGAACAGGAGTGCAGATATGTGCAGTTTTATACCTTCCTGTGGTACCATGGAGAAGTCCTTAATTTTACAGGGTTTAATAATCATTGTTCTTCAGTTGGGAATCAAGTGGCTTTGAAAAGAAAGGGAATCTGGGCAAATTTTAAATAATTCCTATGAGCGAGAGTGCTTCGGACATGGTAGAAATACATTAAAAAAAAGGCTAAAAAATAGGGAAGAACTTATGGGTGCTTAAGTTTGGAATTATATGATATACAAGTGTGCCCATGTTGAGGGTGAAATGGACATCATGGGGGAGATACAAATGACCCTCCATTCATCATTCCTATCTTTAATTTTTATTCAGCTTATTATCTTATGACTGGGTGGAGTGCAAGGAATCACTTTGATGTTTAAGGTGCTTTTTTCCTTTAAGAGGAGAAAAACAGGTCTTTGCCTGCCTTCTTGAATGTCATCTGTGGCAGTAGGTGGGTACCAATTTCTAAACTATGTCCTTCCAAGTGAGAAGTGTGGTATTGCATTCACTTTGAGGAATGTGAATTCCTCCCACAAAGTTCCTCACTACTTTGATAACAATGACTGAAAGACCTGCTCAGATTTTTTCTTCCCTTATTCAATTTTTTTATGCCATTATTTTTTAAGTCTCTTAAGCAAGAGGTATTCACTCTTCTTCTTGTTGTGCTATAATTGCTTGAAAATCAGTACTTCTATTGAGACTTGCATATAACCTTCATCCTAGAAAGCCAGGACCCCGTGGCTTTGATTTAAGTCTGGATTATTTATCTCCCTTGTCCTTCTGCATAGCTATACACAAAGTCAGATATATGAATAAAATACAATACAAACTGGCTTATTTTCTATTAAAATATTTATTCTCTCCAAACTCCTTAGTTTAAGGCTTTATACTTCAATTCCTTTCACTTATATTCTACATCTTTGATAGTTTATCTGTTTATTTTTTTCCTCTCCACTGATTTGCCACAAGGCTGGCTGAAGCTATAAATATATTTCAGCATGTGCCCAAAACACATGAAAATCAGACTCTTGTCTTTATGTGGGATTGTAGTATCTGAAAATAAGAAAGCTATGCAAGAACTGCTCACCTTATAGTGTCAGCAAAACCTGACATTTTTGTAATCATCCTTCACTCAAGTGCTATTGACTTTAATTTATCTCCAACATTTTCCCTGAGACCATAACACAGTAAATTTCTTCAATACAAAGAATGCATCAGTTTTCCTCAATTTCTTTAAATCCATTAACCCACCTTTATGATGATAATGTTTTCCCAGAGACTTTGTACTAATCAACTTTCTGTAACATCAGTTCCTTAATCTACCTTTGATAAACCATTTGCCATTGTATATACACTATATCTTTGCTTAGTAAGAGAGTTTTGGTACCTGTTACTCCTACTGCAATTTCTGACATTACTCATATTTTGCACCTTAGTGTGAACATCACAGAAAATAGAAAAATAAAATACAAATAAAATACAGCAGACTTACACCAAGTTCATGCTTATTGCAATTCTGAAGGAAACAGGGATGAAACAATGCTGACTTCAGTGTGTATTTATGATGCACAAATAAAGTGCAAACACTCAAATTTATAAAACCCAAGGGTAACATTTGCACTCTATCACTGCTGCATGTCGTTTGTCCTAAGCATACCTCAACAGTGAAAACACATCAAGTAGGGTAGCAAAAATTTATTCATATGGAACTAACGGCAACCTGGTTCAGTAGTTTTCCTTATGCTTTCTCTGAATCTTTCCTGAGCACTATGTAATTGTCATCACTTTAAAAAGTGTTAATTTTGGTTTTTTGTGGGGGTTTTTTTGGTTTTTTTTTGTTTGTTTGGTTGGTTGGTTGGTTTTTTTTGGTTTTTTTTTTTAATGGTTTGGTTTGGTTTATTTGGGCTGCTTTGGTAACATCAGATCAACAAACTGAGGGCTAAAGATCTTATGATATGTCTTGATGTTAGACACTGACAGTACTCTTCCAAACCTTAGCATTCTAAGTGGGAAAAAATTTTAATATTAGACACGTTTGAGTGGAGTTATTAAATTCAAGATTTCAAGTGCATATTGGAGGTAAAAGACTGAGTGCTTGTTTGCAGACCAAAACTATGGGCAGATGGTCACACCAATCTGTGCTCCTTGCAGCAGTAAGAAAACTGATATTTGTAAGAACAAGCTCTCTCTGCTCATGCAGCACAGCAGATGTCTGCCCTCTCCTGCTCCTTCAGCAGCAGTTCTGTGCACCAGCTGTTCAACAAGAGGTCCTGATGAAGCATTGAAGTGAGGGCACAGCTGATTCCTGCCTGCACCTGTCTTCAGAAAAAAGCTAAATGCACCAAATATACTATATTATAGCCACACAATATTACTTAATTTTAAATTATGTAAGCAATGTCTTATTATTAGCACCTTAAAAGAAGATTCATGAGAAGATTAGAATAACCCTGGAGTATTATATTTTTACACAAATATGAAATATGCTGATCACTTGCTTTTCACTTGTGCTTTTTTTGATAAATACATTCTATCCACATTTGTAAATTAAATATAGGGGATTTGATTTCAAGAACAGATGTGCTTTTTTTTTTTTAAGCGTTTATTGTAATTTTTCCATTTTTTCTCATTCTTCTCTGCTGGATGTGAAATATTTTCTTTTTAATTTGTTGATTTCTCTCAGAACTAAAGTAGCCTGAAATGTGACCATTTTTCAAACTCATTTTGATATTGGAGGCTCATTTCTTGGAAAGCAAAATGACTCAAGATAGGGGCAGGGGGAAAGGGGTGAATTAAAGTGAGATCAGTTGCCTTTTGCATAGATTTTGTTCATAACTGAGTAAAACCACAACCGTCTGCCAGGTTTACACTTGACTGTGCAAGTGATGGGGCCATAAATAAAACAGGTACTTAGAGCTTAAGGCTGTGGGAGACCTCTAGATAATTTCTGACTTTGTGTATTCAGTAGATTAACTCACACTCAGAAATTCCTATAGGAATCCAAATGACTTTCATTAGACTTGGAGATTCTGATCTTCAAAATATTGAACACCTAAGCCACAGCAAACTATGAGTATGACAGAGGTTCTACCAGTTTCTGATGAGATACTTCAAGATGATTGTGCCTTGCCCAGGATTCAGTAGTTAAAACTATTTTGAAATATACTACCAAACTGAACAGACAGGCAGTTTGTTTTTTCTGATAGTGGTTTTGAGCTGGAGAGAAAGATTCATTGAGCATTCACTTGGAACAAATATTCTACTGCAGAACAACGTCCATCCTTCCCAGTGTTTCATCTCGAGGTAAAGACTGACTCACAACAGCTGGTAACAACCTCCATCTTTCTCAAGAATGCAAAGTAATATGAAGCTAGAACACTTCTGAATACATGTACATTATTAAGGGAAACAAACAACCTCCCTCCCCACCCCCCCCAAACCTAAAACCCAAAACCCAAACCAAAACCAAACCCCTTCACATCCTGACTCTCATAGAAAATGATGAAAACCATGTTAGTTTTAGACTTTTGTTACAATTTCCTTCTCTTCTACAGACATGTAAACATTAATACAGGCTCTTCTCTTCTGCAGCCCATCAGAAAATGGAATTTCAATCATATACGTCCCAGTCCCGCAAAGAAATCCCAAACTATTCCTTCTATCCTTGCTATTCCTTCTAGAAAACTACAGAGTATTCCGGGCCAGTTTGTTTAAGTTCAAAATGCATTCTACCTGATTGTGGAATGCCTTTGTCAGATGTCTCTTTCATCAACAAGTAAATGCATACAGTGATAAGGCATTCATCCACCTTCTCTTTTGTAAGCTGAATAACTTGTGATACTGAATCCTCTCACACTAAATGTTGCTTTTACATTTTCATGGCCTGGCTTTGCTCTCACTTTCATTACACATGATGTGGTAGTAGATCTCCTAACCTTTGCACATTCCTGCATCACCCATGATGTGATTGGATGTGACCTTGAATGGCAGCACCAGCACCACTCTCAGGTTCAACCTGAGAGAAGTGTTTGTTAAAGACAGTAGCAGGAGTTCTGTGTAGGAGCAATACTAGCTGGTCAGCTCTGTTTCCTGTCCTTAGGTCACCAAAAGTAAAAAGAAAACACATAGAGTCACTACCCTAGGCTACCTTACCCTTGGTCTCAAAGTGCAGCTTGCAGTCTGCTGGAGTGCTAACAGCATGGATGACCACATTTCTCAGCTTGAGCTTGTACCAGGGCTGCTCTATTTCATTCACTGTTCTAGACAGACCCCTTCATTTCTTCTTGTCCTCTATAAGGTGTCAGCAAAGGACACCTACTTTTTGGGGTTTCACTTTCCTTGGACCTGCTGGGAAGTCCTGCTCTTTATTTCCAGGCCTTGCAACTAGTCAGCAACTTGCTGGAAAAATTACCTGGTACTTCCCTCTGAGCTATATGATAATTTTATCATTAATCTGCAGTGCATATTCTTGAGGTATAAGGGAACTTTGAAATAGGAATGATGATAATATAGCCAGTGGCAGTGAAGCCAGAAGTAGTTTAAAATGCAGATTGGATTCAGTGGTAATAGTTAGGGTTATGATGACACTAAAGTTTGTTAATATCCTTATCCATATTATTATTCTTGTTGGGAATAGTCACATCACCTTAGAAGTCTCCACAAGGAGAGAAGTTAGTGGAGCTATCTGACCATTCTGGATGCATCTAAATTTACCAAATGGGAACTGCAAATTATTACAATAGATATGATAGCATAATTTCTTACTGTCTGGGAGAGGAGAGGGATTAGAGAGCACCAAAATATGTGACATTACGAGCAAAACATTTGAAAAACAAACATTTTCTTTTCTGAGGGTTTTATAAATTGTTTACACATATGTAGTTGCAACATTTTATGGTATTGGGAGTTCCTAAATGGGTTTTTCTTGAATGAGAGTTTATAACTTAACCATGCAACATTCAAGGATTGTATGGAATATTTTGCTGGGAGCTTCATAGTTGTTTATGTATTCTATTCTATTTTGTCTAATCTATTTTAGGACATCTACTCATTTAACCTGTTTTTAATCTGTGCAATCACTCTATAAAGACAGCTATATTAGACACAGGTCATATCATATATGTATTATATATATATCAAATATAACAAAAGAAGGGAGTAGGTTTAGGACTGTAATTTTATACGTTTAATTTAAGGTTGTAACAGCTCTATGCTCCTTACAGTATCCCATTTTAGAAGGACAGCAGCACTCTCTACTTTTCTACTCCTGCTGTGCCCTACTGAACCACATGCTCTTCTGATCAGGATTAGTGCAGCTGCTACACTTCGGCCATATTGTGTGATAAGAAATGAGAATGCAACCAGAGTTACCAGGTAAGGAAAATTTTTGTATTTAAGATCATTGAGATAAAAAGACTCATAATTGGGTTGAAAATCATAGCTCATTCTCCCCATGGAAATCTTTAGTACAAGGAGAAGCAGCTGGTCTGAAGAAGAGCATTAGCCAGGGGTAGATTATGCTAACAATCATTACAAAGTCAGTCTTAAAAGAATCGTCCCTGGAAGATGCAAAGGACTAAAATTAAATCACTCTGAGATACCAGCAGAAAGTGAAGATATGTGGCATCAGTTTCCTTCTCACAGAGCTTTCCTCTTCTGAAGGAGAATCCTGAATGTTTTTTTGCAGTTTTGATATCTGCCTGTGGTGAAGTGTATATGAGAACATGAAAATCACTTAATATTTTCACTTTTTACAATAAACTTATGAAAGCACTAAGTTACAATCATCACATTCTAGTGTTTTCCCCACCTTCTTTTGTCCCTGATAAAGATTTCAGGACATAACTTTATTTTGGTATTTCTCAGCTACTTTAAGATTATCCTCTGGCTTGTGTGTGATACCACACACATGTCCTTTCAGACACAGTGTAGTTAAAGATGTCATTGGCAAATTCCTTATTGCCAGAATAGTATTTTAGCCATCCAGAGCTTTTACTTTCCTACTGAGAGCATCAGATTAATTGTCTCACTCTCTTTCATGCACAGGAAAAGTCAAAAAGGGTTATAAGAGTAGATTGAAGCAGACTGTATTGTGATTGCATTTCCACTATACATATTCCTTCACTTCAAGAAAAGGAAATTCACATGTACTCTTTTCAAACTTGCTGAATATACTTGGCTTTGGCTAACAGTACAAGAGGGTTGGTGGGTTACTCATATACTTTTATGGCAGTGACTTCTCAAAGTATAAAAGTCACTGCAAAAACAAGTCATAAACCTCTTTATTTGTATACATTGTATACAAGAAACATCATCCAGATATATTGTGATATAAATATCCTTTCTGTATTTGGTGGCTCCAGTGGGTATGGTCTTTTCTTCCTTGCTGCTTGGATTAAGGACTGAGCAAGATTTTAGCTGGTGGCTGTGTTAGTTTAAAACTGACGCATGGTCTCCACTTGTGGTAAGAACAATGCACAACAGTGGCTTGCAGTAGGTGACTGCACCCAGTGCATGGACTCAGTTTGGATGTGGAAGCCTCAGAGCAGTTCCAGCAAACGCTGTTGATGTGTGTGTTCAACTATTTGAAATATAAAGTTGGGATTGGAACATATGTCAGTTTTTGCTCATTTTTACTGCTACTGCTGATGTGAAATAGTTTTCATTTTCAAACAACCTTGGTAATGTCAGTGAACTAGTAACTGCTGGAGAATAAAGGAAACTTTTCTATTAAAAAGACTATGTGGAACTAATTGGTTTAAAATGTTTTAAAAATTAATTATTTGAACTTGAATGTCTTTACAAGGCTATGAAGTTATACTACAGATACTGATTTTTGAAATAATTAAAGTAAGGTTTAATTTCAAAAATTTTCTTTTGCAAACAAAAAATCCCAATGATTTTAAAAAACACGGTCAAAAGAACTTCTTATCCACTAAGAACAAAGGCACTCACATTATCCACAGTTGTTCTGAAGGGGTAATTTATTTTTTAGAGTGAGGAAATTCTAAGGAACTTCTAACTGTATTGCTGATCAGATCTTTATACAAACTTGTGGTAAATGTTGAACACTGGCCTCCAGCCACAGGTCTCTAAAATCCTTGTCAGCACAAGGCAAGAAAACCTCAGTAATGCTAAATAAGTCTATGAAAGCTACCATGTAAAGCAGCTGGAGAGAACAGAATGTGTGTAATGAAAATGAATCAGTCAGCAAAGAAACCAAGAGAAGATTAGGAAAGTAATCCTTAATCGACAAAATTTCTTAATAACTTGGACAGTTGTGCTGGTTCGGGTTTGTAGAATTTATGTGACTTTTAGGATATAGAGAAGTCTTGAAAACAGAAAGGAAAGGGAGAGTTCTAATTTATATATAATGACTAATATATATATTATATATATGACTATATATATATTAGTCTAATATATATAATGACTTTGCATGAAGACCGCTGAAGTTGTTTGAAATCTGCTTCCTCCTGACCCATATACAATTAGCATGCAAAAAAAATCATTGTAATCTAACTTGATAAGAAATTTTTAATAAGACAGTGATCTATTTATTCTCTATGTAATGAAAAAATGTGAATAGCTAAAAATCCTTCATTAACATTAAAAAAACATTACAGCTACTATAAATGCTTGGAATTCTCCTAGTACTGATAAGACATTTCTTCATAAGAATTATCTATCTATCTATCTATCTATCTATCTATCTATCTATCTATCTATCTATTTTTTTCCAGTTTGGGATAAAGCCCCTCTGATTCATCTACTATTGAGTCATTGTGAAAGGAGAACTTTTACAAAACGATTTTGCTCTTATACAAACAATCCAAGCACATTTGATACAACTCAATTGTTAATTCCAATGACTCATTGTTTTGAGTGTTCCTCATGGCACAGTTAAAACAGATGAACTGGGCGATATGGACAACTGCACATGTGGGAATGTTCTCTACTACCACTTGGAAAGGAGGGCTAAAACAATCCCAGCTTCATCTCCTTATTTTCTGTAATCTGTAGTGCTTCTATGCCATGAGCCAGTGGTTAAATGCAATGCACAGGAAGAAATGCTGCACTCATTGAAGTGAGGCACCTACTATACGTGGGAGAACAGGTCATGTGTCTTACAGGCTTTATTATTGTTAGTATTTTTAGTATTGTTACTGTTGTTGTTATTAGCCTATCCAATGTAACTACATACTAGTTAATCATAGTTCCCTGGGTCATGAGAAATAAAATGACAATAACTTAATAATTAACCTGCAAGATATATTATATTAACATGCAAAATATATGTTACTAGTACTGAATTATATAGCTGGCATGTATTGATAAAATCAAATTTTGCTAGCCTGTTTCTGAAAAAAATCCTGTTGATTTTTTGAAAAGTAAAATTAAAAATATTTTGCTTTTCATGGATTCAGTAAACAATATAAATTTAAAAAAATTAATACTGACTTGTGATTTGTTCTTTGGTACCTCTCACCATTAGCTTCAAGCAGTATAAGACAACAAAAGCCTATAGTAGGAGTCAAAGATATACCAGTGTAGAAAATAGAAAATGAGACATGTCTGAAGAAATAATTCTGAGATGGAGAAGGAAAAGATTAGTATAGAAGATTTACAAAGTAGGTATTGGCAAAGTTTTATCAAAAATATTTAATAATCTTTAAAACAAATGTTTTCACCCCTTGGACATCAGCCAGTGACCAGGGCAAGTATGGACCCCTTAGAAGAGTTAAACCTGCTAATATCTGCAGTATTTACCCTGCCTATTATTGCAAAATGATCCTTTGTACTGTAACAATTTCCTGAAATGCTTCCTATAATTACAGTTTGTGTTAGAGAGGTTTATCTCATGAAGCCAAAAGATAAGGACTATTTCAGCTAAATGGAACATTTCATGAATGGTTGAGGTTTTAATCTTATCTCCCCCTTCCAACTGCTGTTGGAATTCAGCTGTCAGAGTGAAGGGGCCTCACTTCCATCTTTCCTTACCTTCCAACCTCCAACTATATGTGAACTCTCAACTTTAACAGGATGAGCTGTCTGCTTATACAGCTCTTTTAGTTTTAAAATTTCTAGTACCAACAAAATTTATCTAGAGTAAATGCAAGTCATTTTTACAGAAGGAAAGCTTAATAAAAGACTAGATGCTAAGAGAAGGCAAAGAATGGAACAACAATATGTAGAAAGATGATACTTTTATTTTATGTACAAACAGACATTTATGTAATCCCTTAGTCTCATAACTTCATCATATTTCTTTCCACTTTTATTGTCTAGGAGTCATGAGTACTTGCGGGATATTATGTAAAGCTATCATGAGAAATCTGTGATTTTTGATGCAATTTTCTGCAGCACTTCTGGATAGGATGAAAATGCCTTGTGGCTTTCCTTGTTATGCATTAGTCTGAGGCTCCCACTGGATGGTTTTACGTTTTGATGGGAAGAATGTGGCAGTTTATTCAGTGATTGATAAATCTCATTATCTGGTCATCTAAGTTCCACTCATACAGCACATAAAGTTTGTGTTTGGATCCAGAAATTGCCACTCATGGAACCCTTCATGATACTCTAAATCCAGAAAATGTCATACTTTTCTGAAGGAACTAATTCCCTTCATTTATACCGTCCTGCATGTTTTGAACAACAATTAAGCGTTAACCATTCTACTTCTATAGTAATAACTGATTTTGGGTCTGGCCTCCTGACAATCTGGAAAGATGATCTGAACAAAGCACTTGTGTATATTTGTCTTCCCTATTGTGTTGGAGGGTGTGCCTGATTATTTCTATTATGATAGATCCTCTGCTGAACTTTTCCAGCCGAATGTCTTGTTTATTAATTTGTAGCAACCTGCCTTGGAGCACCCCGCTGGCAGCAGGAGTCATGGTATTTGCACAGATAATCCATGCAGCTGTTGAGGCACTGATCTTGTCTTTGACAACTCTAGGTAACGCAGGATTTGTGTCTTGATGACCAGTCAGTTCTGATGTTCACAACCGGGCTGTTCATTGGTTGGCTAAAAAGTGTCATTTGCTATCTGGTCTGCATTTTCAGTCTTGTTGGTGGACACAACCCTTTGGGTTAAAGGTCACCTTGAGATGATGGCTCTATTGGTATGAAATATCTCCTTGAAGAACTCAAGTCCACACTGAGGAGAACTAAACCAATACAATAGAATGCAAATATAAATTATATATTAAAGGAATTGGGAAAACTTACTTGTAAATGTAATCATAAGCCACATATCCTTGTTAAGTGTATTGAGCATCCGGGATTTCTTTACTATTGTTTCTTAGATAGTTTGATGTATGTACCCAAAATATATCCATAAGAATAGATGGTGTGGACTATTAGCCGTAAGTACTAATTCATAATGAGCACCTCACTCGTTGTATCTGTTACACACACATTCCCAGTAAGACTAGCTTGGGTTCTTTTCCTTCATTGAGAAATGAAACATTCATTAAATAACTAATTTTACTTAATTGGTCAGCACAATATTGCAGTTCATGACATGCCCAAGTACCAAAAATTATTTAAACTAATATAGACCTAAAAATTATTTCATTCATATACTTCGACTCTTTCTGCTTAAATATTCTAAAGTGAATGGTAAATACTGGTTAAATAATCCCATGTTTGAAAGTAACTTTATGAAAAAAAAAATCAATTACTCTTTTATAGAACTGCACACCAGTTATAAAAGAATTAATGCATTGTTTATTTTCTACCAACAGTCAGAAGAAAAAATGGTAATTTTGTGATGCTGCCTGCTGTCAAGGCAAGAGTTCTTGAGGGCCAGATTTTATGTTTTCATCCAGATTGATCAAATAGCTTGGTACACAGCTGCTTCATGCTCGATGAGAGGGAAAAAGGTACCCTCCAGCTAGCCACAAAAAAAAGGTATGTTTATCTAGAAGCACCTGCTAATGCAACAACCACAGCACTGGCAAATATAAAAAACAACATTGGGAGATATCCCGAGACTGAAGGCACCCCAAGGCATATTACGATTTTCTCCAGTCTGTTCTCAGGGGACTGAAATATTCCACAGCTATGTCAGGCAGTGTGCTACGGTCCTTCCTTTACTTGCCTTTTCCTAACACCTGATTCCTACCTTTCTTCCTGCAGTTCAGGCTCATTGCTTCTTGCCATCTCCACCACAGACTCAGACAGAATTGCAGAGTCAAAATAACTTAGGGTTTCTTAGTGTTTCCTTAAGTGAGAACTTTTCCACACTTCTGAGCATTCTGGCTGTCCTTTAAATCCTCTGCAGTTGGTGGTCTATAGGTCCCTCTTTGGAGATACTTGGATCTGTTTCTAAAGGATTCACAGGGCAGTCACTCTGTATAGCTTTCAAATGGAAGCTTCTTAAGTGTGAATGGATTCATCTCACTTAGGTTTTTCCATTTTAAGGGTCTGTAACCTAAGCCAGTTGTCTAGAATCTCTGTTTTGTCAGTGTAAATACAGTCTCTGACTAAGAGAGGAAATCCTAAGTCTCTATTTTTTCATAGCTCCTTCCCAGCTAAACTGAACTTTGGCCAGACTACTCAAGGAATAGTTGTTCTACTGAAATTCCACTTTTGCAGCAACATTTATCATGATTTGTATCGGTGGAAGTGGTGGGTTGATGTTGGCTGGATTCCAGGGTATCACCAAAGCTGCTCTATCACTCCCATCCTAAACTGGAAAAGAGAGAGAAAATAAAGCAAAAGGCTTGTGAATCAAGATAAGGGCAGGAAGAGATCACTCACCAGTTACCACGATGGGCAAAACATACTCAGCCTGGGGAGAAAAGATAATTTCATTTACAGTCAATCAAATCAGAGTAGGATAATTAGAAACAAACTTAAAACTTATGAAACCTTCCCCCCCACACTTCTTCAGCTTCACTACTGATATTTTCTACCTCCTCCACCCCAGTGGCACAGGGGAACAGGGAATGGATTTTGTGTCAGTTCATCACATCTCTGAGTGGGTTGCTCATGGGGACACAACTCCTGCAGCAAACCTGCCACAGTGTGGGCTCCCCTTTCCATGGGTCCACGGGTCCTGCCAGGAGCCTGATCCAGAACAGGCTTCCCATATGGTCACAAACTACTTTGGGCACCCACCTGCTCCAGCATGGGGCCCTTCAGGGACTGCAAGTGGATCTCTGCTCCACCATGGATCTCCATGGGCTCAGGGGCACAGCTGCTTCTCCATGGTCTGCACCGAGGGCTGCAGAGGAAACTCTGCCCTGGCAGCTGGAGCACCTCCTGCCCCTCCTTCATCACTGACCTTGGTATCTGCAGGGTGGTTTCCCTCACATATTCCGCTCTCCTCTCTGCAATTTGATTCTTCACAGTAACTGTTCCCTTCTTAAATATATAATTACAGAGACTTTACCTCTCTGGTTGATGGGTTTTACCTTGGCCACTGGTGGGTCTGTCTTGGAGCTGCCTGGCATTGACCAGGGAATATATAAGGGAAACTTCTAACAGCTTCTCACAGAAGCCCTTGTAGCCAGTCCCTGTCCCCCTGCAGCCAAAACGTGGGCAAAGAAATCCAGCACACTGGATTATAAGGAAGGTGGATACTTGACTGGACCACCAGGCTCAGTGGCTCGTGACAGCAGTACAAAGCATTTCTGGTAGCCTGTCTTTAGTTAGCGAAGAGCCAAGTGGCGCCAATACCAGTTTGCATTTGTTTATAAACTGATAGATGGGCTACAAAGCACTCACAGCTAATTTAAAGATGAATAGAGCAGTCAATTAGATGGAGGGCAGGATTGCTCTTTGGAGACACCTCAGCAGACTGGAGGAGTGGTCTGACTGAAGTTCCATGAAGTTCCAAATCCTGCCTTTGGGAAGAAAAATCCCATGCACCAGTACAGGCTGCAGTCCAACTCATCAGAAAGTAGTTTTGAAGGAAACAGAAAAAAGGCAACAGCTCTCTGGATGTTATGAGCAAGGATGCAGCCTGCAAGTTGGAGGAAATAATTGTCTCTTTGTAATCAGCATTTGTGTGAACACATCTGGAGCACTGTGTCCACACAGCTCAGTGGATTTTGTTTCCTCTGGAAGGGTTAGATTATTGAGAGATGGGGAAGAATAACCTCCAAACAGCAGATTTCAGCAGATAATACAAATAAAAAAGTGTTACTGCATACTGTGAAAGTTATTGTTGGTGTGCTGATGGCCAACTTATATCTTGCTCACTGTCTACCTTTATTTCCCTCTCAAAAGGTACAAAGAAAATAATTTACCAACAGATTAAGACATAGATTAAGAATTAAATCTTCATTTGAATAGCCACTCATAGTGCAGAAGAGTTATCATATTGTAGATACATTGTATGCATTGTTATATAATTCATATCTAACCACTTGGATCATTGCCTTTCTCTGAATTCTGTGTTCTAGAGCTTAATTGTCATTGGCCTTAGTAGTATTTATTGAATAGATAATTTGACATAGTTCTCACACTTAGAACTTGGGTAGCAGGTTTAGAAATTTCTCTGTCCTGTCAAGCAAAGTATTTTTTCATTTTCGTAAGTTTCCTGTATTCAGATTTTTAAATTATATTTGTAGAGGATGAAATTTCAGATCATTATCCAACCATTGTTGTAGTCTTGGCATTACTCTATGGTCCTTTTTGCCTCGTCTTTGGTGACTCCTCCTGCAGTACGATTTTGATGGAAAAATAACTAAGTTGTGAAATTCCACATGCAAGTTACTCACAGTTGAGCATGGCTGAAAAGAAGACACTTGAAATGTAGTGATTGATACATATGTTCAAAGCAGCTGTAATACATATTTCTAAATAAAACACTTGCAGAATTTCTTTTTGCCGGAATGTTCATATAAGTTATGCATAATATTAAGTAAGTTCAAAATCCAGCTCTGGTCATTGACATAGAATAGATCAACCATGAGATTCTGCAGGAGCATAGCTCAACTCCACCTTGGTATTTATAATGCCAAACCGCACTGAAATCACAGGGCCCAACAAAGGTCTTCTGGACAGAGCCAGTCAAAGGCTGGCTCCCATGAAGTGAGAACTCTGAAAGAATTAGGTTCCATCCATAAATTTTGTCATTTTCCATAAAAATTTTAATCAAGACCAGTCAATTTATTTGGTGGCAGAGAATAAATGCCTCACTTCCTACTATACTTGCAATAAATCAATCAGCAGAGAAGCTTATTGAAAAAATTGTATCACACAAAAATGTATTCCAGTTGCCTGTTATATTTTGTCTGCACAAAATCCTCACAGCACTAGTGAGGACAAAAAGGTCTGATACAGACATAATCTCTGAACACAGATGCAAGAGATAATTCATCCTATTGGCTGGGATTTGTAGGTTATAAGTCCTACATTTTCTGAATGCAGAGGTGTTATTCAACAGGTCAGATGTGCCATGATTTAAGATTGCCTGTATCTACTCTCTTCAAAAAGTTCCTGGGCACCCTGCAGCTCTGTTTGCAGATGTTTCCCTTGTAGGTAAATGAGGTTAAGATATAAGAACATAAGAAAATTATTCCATATTGGATCAGAATACAGGCCTGCCTAGGCTCGCACTCTATCTGCAACAATAGTACAATATACAGCAGGAACATAAATACATAAGTATAAAGAAAATATATTCTGATACCATAATATACTGTATACATATTTTCTCACTTTTTAATCTTTATATTAGAAGAAAAGAATATAAACACAAAGTATATAGAAATATTTCCTCTAAATAGTCTTTTAGCATGTGGTTCACAGTGACCTTGCAAGCTTACTGAGTCATACTGTGGAGTCTCTTGTATTTAAATGTCTTTGATAGATTTTTCTGCACTAAATTTCCATGAATGTACTAAAGCCAGGTAAAGGTTTAGGAATGATAAGTGAAATATACACTTACATAATTGACATCAACATGTACTGAATTATGCTCAATGCTAAGATTTTTTTCTGTATATCTGCTGTATGTTTTAATGAAATATGCATTCCATTCTTGGAAACTTGGTTCTTATTTTGATTAGTAAAAGGATACCTTTTTTGTATTTTGTAGTTTAAAGATATAGGGCCCTGAGGCAAAGTCAGAGTAAAAGGAGAATAGTTGCAGAAGTCATTACAGAGGACAAAGTCTACGTGCTCTTCGATTAAATTAAAAATGGGTTTAGCCCTGGGAATGAAAAATCATTCATTTGTCTAATGTAGCAAATAAATGTTGCAGATGGTTCTAACTTCAGGAGAGGCATCTAGACAAATAAGGCATGACTCACATTTTTCCCTATTTTATTCAATTTCTTACTTCATGTCATGAAAGATTGCAAATGAATAACTGATGCCATTAGAAAAAACACATGTTATTGAGTTTCTTTAACTTCCAGTTGGGGAAAAAAAATTGAAAAAGAACTCTTATGTGATTTTTTGCCATTTACAGTATCTTAAAAGCTTTTGACCTAGTTAATAAATTCTTTAAACTTTTATAATTTATTGCCAGTCTATTAAGCATTTTTGAAAGCTATTGTTCAATCTTTATTTATTATAAATGCATTTAACAATGGAGAGGGCTTAATTCCTCTATATACTGTGTTTGAATAGGATAGATTTAGTGTTCTTTGTAATAGCTTGTGTGGTTCTATGATTGGGATTTGTAACCATCAAAATGGTGTTGATAACACACCAATGTTTTACTTACTGCTGAATAGTGCTCGCACAACATCAATCCCATCCCATGATGTCCTGGCAGTAGTAGGCTGGAGGCCAGAAGAAGTTGTGAGGGACAGTTGACCCCAACAGGCAGAAGGAATGCACCATAAGAATGTCCGCAGCAATAAAAGCTGGAGGAAAGAGGCAGGAAGGGGGGGTATGTTCAGAGCCATCCCAAGGATCTGTTCTTACACACAATGGAGCCCCGCTTTCCTGGAGATGGCTGAACACCAGCTGATGGGAAGGGGTGAGGGAATTACTTGTTTTGTACTGTTCACATACACAGCGTGGTGGCTTACTTCCTGAACACAGTGTGGCTACTAAAGCTGCTGTGTATCTTCTCCTCAACTGGACAGGATAGAGAAAACCTTGTGTATCCTTAAAAGGACAGGATTAACATTGGCTCTCTTGGATATGGAGGAAGCTTCTAGCAACTTCTTGCACAAGCCATCCCTGTATCCCCCTACCACCCCCAAAAAACCACACAAAAAAGCCTCTTAGATGCAAAATCAAAACTCACACTTTTACTTTATGTATTAAACTTGTCTTAACCCAAAAATTTGCTCATTTTTACCATTCCAGTTCTCTCTACTACCTCACCAGGGAAAGTGAGTGAAGGACTGTGTAGGGCAGACCTGCTCACTAGGGTTAACACACAACATTCTATAATTTTTATAGATTCCCTGTCAAATATATTTAGAAAATAACTTTAAGATGTACTTCATACTGATATGGGTTTTGCTGTGACTGCTGGTAGCAATAGCCTGCTACTCTTGTGCTATAATATTTATTAAACAAAGAATTGCTGACATAAACCTGCTTATTAAAGGTCTTGTATAAGTATGTGGCCTGGGTCAGAAAACAGAAGAAAATTGTTTCTCTTGAGATTGTGAAGCATATTTGTGCATTGTTCAATTGATTTTGTCCCAGAAATATAGGCATCCTTCCTTGAATCTAGAATGAATAATCCAGAGACAGTTATCTCCATTGTCTATGACTAGCTTGGACTGGACATTTACATTTGAAGTCTGAATTTAGATAAAAATAAATTGTTCTTTCAATGCTTAGAATCAAACCCCTTAATTTAATTAAGGGGTGGGGATGTCCTTAAAAGTAATTATATTCCTTCAGAAAAATAGGAAAAAATGTATACTGAACAAAGTGTAGAAACATTACGAAGCACTGAATTCTGCTGCTTTTGAATACCCAGAAGGTACTTTGTATTTTAACTTGCTCATACTTATCTCTACTTCTTATGTATTGTAGACATATGTAAAACAAACCTTAAGGTAGCTAAATATCCCCTAAAATACATTTTTGAGTGACTTTCTACCTTTCCACTATTTTTATATTCCCACATGCGATAAAAGCCAAAATTACTTCCTGCAGGAAATTTCTCACTGTAGAAAAGAGAGTTTGTGAAGGTCAGAGTTAAAACATTTCAGTCAAACTCTGATTGAGAAGTTATCTACCAGGCTGTGAATCAGATGAATATTGTAATCCTGTAGTTTGAGAAGATTCCTAAGTGGTAACTGTGAAGATGAAGATTTTCTGTCAATGGAGGAATGATACGTAGTATATTCAGTGTTTTAAATTGTTTAGACTCTACAGTCCTTTGAAATAAATGGAAAATATCCTCTTGAATACATTAGTGACATCAATGCAGCACTTCAATCACAGCATAACCTCAGGATAAAAAAGTTCCACATCTGGTTAACATCAGGATTGCTGTTCTAGATCTGTGACAGCAGCTGTACAACCAGTCATGTTGAGGTTCATTGTTGCCCAAACAAGGAAGAGACCAAATAAAAGTAAGAACATCTTAATTTAAAACATTTTTCATCACTTCACCAAAGAATTTCCTAAATATTAACAGTGGTAGTTTTTTTCCTAAGAATGATTATAAGAAGGGAACTTTGTCTTCGTTCCACAGGTCAGGAAGTGAGATAAATATGTTTATTTGGGATTGAATTGTCTAAAAAGATAAACAGATCTGTGACCACTTTTGTATAATCTAAGAAGACCATAAAAACACAAGCTATGGGAGTTAAACTAGAAAAATACCAATTCTGGAATATCAGAGAATTTAAAAACTAATAGGACAAGTAACATGCTTGTCATGTAAACTATCTGGAATATGAATGGGAGAAATTACAAAGCCATTCCAACACACATTTAGCATCATCATTTCCACAGAATCATCAGGAGTCAATTATTTACATTCTTTTCAAAAGTTTATGAAAGTACAAGTTTATGAGAGCTTATAAACTTATGAAAAGGATATTGACCAGTTGAAATTGTGGCAGAACAATGGAGTTCTCTCTGATTGGAAAAGGTACATAAAGAAAAAAAAAGCAACCCAACCCTAATCCCCCTTCTTAAAAAGAGAAAGAAAGGAAGACTCAGGGAATTATAAGCAGGTTAGTCTCTCTGTGCCTGGCAAGGTCATGGAACAGATCCTTCTGGAAACTATGCTAAGGCACATGGGAAACTAGGAGGTGATTTGTGACAGCTAAAATATCTTCAGTAAGGGCAAATCATGCCTGACAGAATAGGTGGCCTTCTATGATGGGGTTACAGTGTTGGGGTTACAATTACTACAGATGTCATCTACCCGGGCTTGTGCAGAGCTTTTGAGACAGTTCTGCAGGACATTCTTGTCTCTACATCAGAGGAAGAGTCAACGTTGTTCAGTCTGGAGCAAAGAATATTCCTGGGAGGCCCTAGAGCAGCCTTCCAGTACCTAAAGAGGATCTACAAGAATGCTGGAGAGGGATTTTTAACGAGGGCGTGAAGTGATAGAACAAGGAGTAATGGTTTCAACCTGAAAGAGTTACATTTGATATTAGGAAGAAACTCTTTACTGTGGGAGTGGTGAGGCATGGGAACAGGTTTCCTGGAGAAGCTGTGGATATTTCATCCCTAGAAGCATTCAAGGCCAGGCTGGATGGGGCACTGAGCAACTTGATCTAGTGGAAGATGTTCCTGCCTATGGCAGGGCTGTAGGAACTATATGATCTGTAAGGTTCCTTCCAACACAAAACATTCTATAATTTTGTCATTCTAAATTGCTAAGTATTTGAGAATATGCCTCTACTATCAGCAAGTAATTCTGCTGAAGCAATTGACACAATCAGAGAGGGTTAGGAAACAGATACATAACTTTTTTGACCTAATATAATTTTTTTTGTGAACCAGTGATATAGGATATCACTGATATACTTCTTATTGGCTGTTATTATGATAGTCCGTGTACATTGCCTAGAAAATGTCATTCTAAACAAATATCCTTTTTTGATCAATGTTCACAGGCAAATGTCATACAATGAAACTACACTTTCAGGCAAAGACAAATTCCAATTTAAAATGGCGTAGGATGGGATTAGTCCTAGAACTGAAAAACCGATAAACAAAAGATACAGAAAGTCATGAATAAGAATCATTAGGATCAAAAGCAATTAGATGAGTGGTTCAGGAAATGTTGTTAGGATCAGTTTTGTTTAATGGTTTTCTTCTTTCATTTGAAATAATTGTACGTACGTTTACTGTATTTCCAAGTTATGCAAATTATTGTTCATATAGGCAAGTGTGGTGGTGGTGGCGGTGTCTCAGGACTCCTGTCCTGCTTTGCCAGGCCAGCTCTGACACCGGCCCCAGTGCAAGGTACGGTCCAGTATCCGGGGACATCTTCCCCATCCTGTGGGGCCTTGCCACACACAGCACCAGCATGAGCAATGAGGAGGAATGAAGGAAGGACTCTGATGGGTGAACTGCAACTGGGGTTTATTGAAGTCCACGTGGGACCTCCTCACCACCAGAGAGTCTGCCCAAGAGAGGGCAGATCATCTCTGTGCAACATCTTAAATGCAGGAGAGGGGCAAGGGGAAGGGTACAGTGTGGGTCCTACAGGAATAAATCCGGGACTGGCTCTGTACATAAAGGACAAACAGTAGAACAAATCAAGGAGGCAAGGGAGGGAATAACAGGGATCCTGCCCAATCACTCGACGCCCTCACTGGAACTTTCTAGACCCAGGGAGAGGCCCGGAAGTGACTGACAGGACCCGGGGGTTCCATAACATAATGATTGACAAATAACAGTAACCGGGATAAACCACGAAAGGGTTAAACATGGGTGTACAAGGAACAACCATTATAACTTATACAAGCAGCATGAAGGCATGGAGCAAATACATACATGGAACTGATAAAACTAAAAACACACCACTACAGGGAAGGATCAGATTAACATACATATAGATGTAGATAACCTGGTAGATTAGAGTAAATAGAAATGGGATAACACTCTAGTGGTAGGAATTGTTAAACCTTTCTGTTTGGGAGTCAGGGAAGAGAGGAAGATTCTTGAGATACTAGGTGATGTGAACATAATGATGCCTATCTATCAGTCTGTTTTCAGTAGACTAATTTGACTTTAGACCAGAGTCATCATTAGAAGTAAGAAAAAATTAGTATAACTTTGAAAAATATTCTTGATATTTTATTATGTTTTCTTTATTTTGACAATAAGAATTTGGAGTGCAGGAAGTATTACCAAAGATGCTTCTGTGTATTCAAATACTAAAGGCATAAAACCCCCACCATAATCCATAGTGCACACTAGGTAAATTACTGTGATAAACAATATATGTAATATTAATTGATCTGTATTATATATATCATTCATATGTCTGAGCACTTGCTTCCCAAGGATTTAAGTCAATGGATTTACTAAGCAAGAAAAGTAAGAGTCACCTACATAAGCAGGGTCCTAACAGGAACTTACACACAGTTACCAGATTTACTGCTGTGAGTGCAACTCTTAAGGTAGAGGTATTTTGCCAAGTCAAAGAGAAGAGATCAAAGGCCACCAAGGCATTGAGAAAATCCCTGGGCCTAGCAAAGGGTAAAGTTAGTCAAATGGTCAAAAGTGGCCCAAAAATATGCTAGTGCAGGTAGGAAGGTTAGAGCACAAACTACAATGGACTTTTCTGAGTTACCATCCCTGGCAAGGGTCGCACTCAGCCTTTGCAGTCACTTCAGTGCCTCGGGGAGATGTGACATTTATACCACGGAATACAGCAACCCATTGCATTAAATTGAATATTAGGCATGTTTTTCATCTATTCTGTATGTGGCTGAGAGGCAACCTTTGGTGTTGAGGGTGGTGCATGTAATATGTATGGAGAGTAAGCCAGAAAATGAGAAATCATTATACCTGAAGGTTATCTAGTGAGAATAAAGAAATGTGCAATCATTTTCATTGGCATCTGCTGCTATATAGCCTGGAGATGGTGTTGCCAGCCATTTGGAGAATAAGTGTTTTCTTCTATAAGTATATAAATTTCAATTTTGCCTTAGGGATTTTAAAAGTATTATTGTTAATTCAGTTTTCATTTGCCAAGGATACCTTTAATAGGTGCCAAGAGGCAGACACAATTGTTTGGAATATCATAGGCAGACACTTCAGGAAGAAAAGGAATTTTAAAAGGGCATTCATTTTGATGGCTGTGATTATTATAACTGCCTCATAGCAAAAAACAGAAATTACCCTCTCCCTGAATCCTTTATGAGTTTTATTCTTTGTAAAGGGAAGGGGTTTTTTTCTACTAAAAGAGGGAGTGTTTTTTTTAAGCAAATGGAGACTCCTGACTTTACTTAGGATGAAATAAACTTTCAAAGTCCGTGTTCTAATGATTAGATATTCATGAAATTCACAATTGATACAAAGTAAGATATTCTTCTAGATTCAAGTAATTCACCCATACTTTAAAAGCAAAGAGACAAAGTCCATAAGTCTGATCTAAGAAAAAGATTATAGGAAGATCATATTAGTTCTAAGTAGTGACTTTAAATGCCTTTTGAACTGCATCTGAACAATTGTTGATGAAAATACTGGTATTGTTAAATATACCTTAAAATTATTAACTTTGGATCCCTAGTTTCTACTAGGGTTTCCCACACATGAGAAGCAACATTATTGCCTCAAAATCTGCAAATAAGACTCTATTAAATGTAATTTTAAACTTTTCCTCCTTGGCAACAAAAGAAAGGCTTTGCTGTCTAACCTAAGGATTTTGAAAAGAAAAAAACCCTTACACCAGAAAGAGGTAGTATAACATTGTTCTGCACCACAAAGCAAGGCTGAGTTTTTACATTCAACATATCTGAAGTGAGGACCTTCACAGGTGCAGCTGCAACTGACATCTATTCAAAGGAACAGGCTTATTTTATTTTTTATTCTGTATAAGACATTTACAAATATTAGTATGACAAATTCAAACACTCAAAAACAAGGTAGCGAAGTACTGTCTGGATTAAAGTTGGCTGTATAATGTTACTCTGACTAGATGACAGTAACAAATTAAGTTGTTGGAGACAGGTCTTGAAGTGTTAATCTGCCAGAGAAACCACAGTTTATTTCTTGGTCCTTCCATAGATGTAGTATCATGTTTACAGTAAACAAACTTTTTAAAATGTAACCATCACTATTGTCTACTAGATCTGTCCTTCTAAAATTATAGGTACTCAGGAAGACAGTTGAAAATCAGGAAATATATGCTATGCAATATTAATTACACTGCTAACCCATTTTTTTCATTTTCTATCCAGATTGTCCATTTGCTGCTGATTTGTGTGCTAATTATATCATCCAGTACCCCATAGCATTGATGTGCAAAAAGCCACTATTTTCCATTAGGCAGCCCTGTACTGCATCGATAAACACCAGATGAGGTAAACTACAAATCACTTTCACTGTAGGTCTGACTAGTGTGCAAGAAGGGTCAGATGAGGTCATGTTTTGTACTGAGAAATTAAGGCATCAATTGGAAAAGGGAGCAGTATCCATGCAGGAATAAGGGATCCTAGGAAGAAGGGAAAAGGGAAGCTGAATCCTTAAAGAAAATCTTAGCATCAAAACATAAGAGGTATGTATATTTGTTTATGCACTGTGAATCTGCTAATTAAGTTTCCCTGTGTAATCTTAATTATAGCTTCAATAGATGTTTTTTACTTGCTCTTCTGATGCTGACTTTCTTTGTACTGATGTTTGTCTTCCTAAAAGAAAGCAGATATTGATAGGATATCATGCTGGTGATTACCAGTAGTGGAATCCAAAGCTGTGTCTTACTAGGAAATGAGAGTGAGTTCGCTTTGCAGAGCAGACCCTGAAGAATTGATGTTCACTGTAGCCATTTTGTGAAGATTTGCTTCTTTGGTCCCAAGGACTGGCTGCCATTAGTGAAAGTAACAGACTCAAGATGCATCCCTACTCGAAGATAATCATGATGCAAAAAGTGGGGATTATAGAGAGATTTATTAAAAAAATCCACATCCAATCTGTTTAATATTATTACAAAGCCAGTCTTTACACCAGCTACAAAAATACTTACTTTTGGAGCTACCAGAGCAACTAATAACAATGCTGAGCTGTCAACCTCTCTGTGGGCACACAAACCAGCAGATGTCACAGGTAGAGGCAGGCAGCCAAGGGCTAGTGAGACCTCAAATAATTTGATTCTCTTCTGGGCATTGAAGAAGAAAGTTTTCAACTAAGTGCAGGCTCTTCAACCAGTTTTCCTCCAAGCCTGTCTCTGTTCTATTTTTTTCTAATGTCAGAATTTCCCCTCTGTTTCTCTACTGCAGTTCCAGCATGTACTTTATCTCATTTCAGTTTCACACTTCTTGCTCAGCCATATCCTTTTTCTGTTCACCTACAGGGAGAAATAGCTCTTGTTTTTCTTCTTCATGCTCATCCAATGTCTCTTCTTGCTTACTCCTTAAATTCTGAGCCAAGACTTCTCATTAATGTTACAGAGACAGATGGATTCTGATGAGTATGTGTGATACAACTGAACTATTTTTAAAACATATTTTTTCCTTTTTAAAAGGAGAACAAAACCTTGCAACTAAATTAGCAGTGACTTGTATTTTCAACACAGAACAGCAGGCTGATGAAATGTTTCTTAAACAAGAGACAAATTTAACATAAATAATGTAATGAGTCTGATATTGATAAAGTTTCTGTGCTTGCAAAACATATGCATGGCAATTATTGTGCTAGTTATCAAGTACAATAATTTCTTTTTTTGCCATGGGCCTGAAGAAGCAAATGCCCAGAGTGGTTTTTGGGCTTCTGTTGAATTGAAGTAATAAAAATGCACAGCCACAACTGGCATGGCTACCTTAGGTTTCTTCTGATATGTCACTTGATAGAGAGGGCTTACAATCAGAACTATAATTTGGAATGTGCATTCTCAGCTTAAGAAAGCTCAAGTTCCCTTTTTGCTATTTGATGGAGAGGTTGCCATTGTTCTATTAATCACATCCATTGGGATCTGCCCACATCCATATTGTCATTTTATTGCTAAAATCTGGATCTCCTGTGCAGTCCATTTACGTTGATTCATTTTATGGCAAAAGCAGCTTTCAGAAGTATTTGGACTATTTTCTTCCCTTTCTCAAAACAGTCTTCTGCTTTGTTGCCTATGATGATGTCATCAATATATTGCAGGTGTTCCAGAGCTTCAGCCTGCTCCAGTGCAGTCTGGAGTGGTCCATGGCAGATGGTAGGGCTGTGTTTCCAACCTGGGGCAGTCAATTATGTGTACAGGATGCCCGTTCAAGTGAAAGTAAGCTGGGTCTGATGTGCCAGGCCATTGAATTCAATCCACACAGTCCAGTAAATTGGTTAATCTCTTCCTCAACCTGGCTGGAGGCAAGGCCCCTCTAGTCCTGGTCATAGTCTTCATAATTCACCTCTTGGAAATAAGATTCAGAAGTCCCTTTATTAAAATCATAAGTCAGACCGGCCCTTCTATTTGGTCTGAGGAACTGCCCACTGGAAACTGGAATACATATATTTCTGGAAGAACCCCCTTTTGTGATTTTTTTAAACTACAATAGAACACACCAAATTCACTATTTCATTCCTCTCCTAAGCTGTATAGGGGAGAGAATTTTTAATGAAAGACTTAAGATAAAGCTATGGAGAAATCACTCACCAGTTAACATTATGTGTAAAACAGACTCAATATGGGGAAAAATTAGAGAAATCACCTAATAATAAAATCAGAGTAGGATGATGAGAAATAAACCCAAATCTTAAAACACCTTCCCCTCAATTCTCCCTTCTTTCCAGGCACAGCTTCACTTCAGTTTTTTTTCTCCTCCTCCTTTCCTATAGCAATGAAGGGGGATGGGGGATGTGGGCTGTGGTCAGGTCATCACGTTTCTGCTGCTCCTTCCTCCTTGGGAAAAGGACTGCACACACTCTTCCACACACTGCTGCAGTGTGGGGTCCCTCCTAAAACTTTTCCCACCTGACTTCTTTCCCAGGGCGCAGTTCCTTAGAAACTGCTGCAGTGTGGATCCCTTCCACATGGTCCAGTCCTTCAGGAACAGGCCCCAGCTTGGATCCCCTGCAGGGCCACAAGTCCCACCAGCAAAGATACTTCAGCATGGGCTTGTGTCTGCATGGGTCCACAGGTCCTGTCAGGGGCCTGCTCCAGTGTGAGCCTCTCACAGGGTCACAGCCTCCTCTGAGCTTCCACTTGTGCTGACATGGGCTCCTCCCTGGGCTGCAGGGGCATCTCTGCATCCCTGTGATCCTCCATGGGCTGCAGGGGCATCTCTGCATCCCTGTGATCCTCCATGGCCTCAGGGGCTGCCTCACCATGGGCTGCACCACAGGTGGCAGAGGAATCTGCTACAGTAGCTGAAGCACCTCCTGCCTCTCCTTCTCCACTGACCTTGGTGCCTGCAGGGCTGTTTCTCTCACATATTCTCACTCTTCTTTCCTGGCTACCACTTTGCAGTGCCTTTTTTGCCCATTATTAAACATTTTATCCTGGAGGTGTTGCTACTGTACCTGTTGGGCTCTGCCTTGGCCAATGGTGGGTCTGTCTCGGAGCTGGGTGGCATTGGCTCTATCAGATTCTGTAGGGGAAGCCTCTAACAGCCTGTAGACCATTCTGCTACTTAATCCTTGCCATAAAAATCCAACATACCATAATAAAGAAAGGGATATATCTTACACAATAAGCCTTGTTGTCTGGTGTTGCTCACCCAGTCATACTTAGCAATATATCTTCTAAAATCCAGCTTCCACTCAATTGACTAGCAAATTATCTCTTAGTAGTTATAACAATAAATTTATAAAGGAGCATCACAATAATTTATTGAATATTGGTGCTGTGTGAATTTTCAAAGCCAGGTAAAGTCATAGTTTTTTTCTGAAAACAAGACTATCATGTTTGGGTAATCACTCATGTGGACCGAAAAATAGTCATTCACTTGAATAATAGGAGATAAAAGGTGAGAGATTAATGAGATGGATCCTAGAGCATGGGGAGCATATAATGATGTTGAAATCTTTAAGATTCCCAGAATGGAGACTGATTCATCATTTTCCTATATTTGTAAATATTTCTATTCTAGTTTCTCTTTTTCCTCCCTGTTCCCTCTTTTTTGTTTTTTTTTTTTTTTTCAGATGGCTCTGAAGTAAACTGATGTTAAACCTGCCAGAACTGGACATAAATTTTTAAAATGGCTGTTAGATTTCATAGAGCACTGTTTTTAATCTGCCTTTCACAATGCAGGAAATAGAATCCTTTGGTAGGGACAGATTAAAAATGAAACAAATACACTTAATAATATGAATTGAGAAAAACACTGAGTCATTAATATTGGGAGCAAATTAATAAAAAATGAACTATTGGGAGTTAGAATATACAACACTTGTGGTGTGTTAACCCCAGTAAACAGATAAGCACCACCAGTCTCTCCCTCACTCTCCCTCAATGGGATGGGAGAGAGAATTGGAAGGATCAGAGAGATAACACTTCTGGGTTTAGATAAAGGTAGGTTAATAAGTGAAGACGGAAGGAGGGGATTCACCAAGGCATTTTGCAAAAGCAATAACTCACCACCAAAGCACAGTCTTCAACTGTGCAGACTGTCTTCAACTTATGGCAACATTGGGAAAACTGCTACGCAAACTTCACTGCTCAGCATGGTGCTCTAAATTGTGGAATGCTGCTTTCTTTGGCCACTGTGAGTCAGCTGTCATGGCTATGTTCTCTCCCAGCCTTTTTACTGGTGAGGCAGAGTGAGAATCAGAGAAGGGTTTGATGCTGTCCCTGTGTTTTAGTTATTGTTCCCTGTTGCACAAAAACAAAGATTGTTGTGTTAGCAACACTGTTTAGGTCACCAGTCTGCTGGTGCTCCATATGAGCTGCTATGAAGAAAATTACATCCATCCCAACCCAATGCATTACAATAGTAAAGAAGTCACCTCTGGTTTAGGAAATCCTGACATTTTTGACTGTCGAAAGCTGGATGCCTTTATCATTTCTCATTCCCCGTTCTCATGTATTTTCTTAGAACCTACTGCTTGTTATCAAAGAAAAAAGACTAGGAGACATGAACATTGGATCTCCTTCCAGTGAGACTGCTCTTCAGGCAGATAGATATATACAGCTTGTGTACTTTATCACAAGTGATTAAGAAATAACTTGTAGGCCAATGTATTTTAAGCAGGTATTAGACTAAAATGCATATACTGTACTAATGTCACTCTGCCCTAACTTGTTTCAACTATCCTTTTAGTTCTCTGATAATGTTTTACAGCACCATAATTTATGAAAACTCACAATTGTAAGACAATTACGTTTATTCATATACACTCATCTTGTAATTATATGTGGTATTTTGAGTTCTGTTTTTTTCTAAAGGCAGAGCAAATTCTTCTCAATGTAAAGGGCAAGTATTTCCTCACTAAAATATCTATATAGATTAAGAAAATATGGATATAGGCCACATACAACAAAAAAGGCATAATTTATGATTATATAATCTATTTATTGTGTTGAAGTAAACATCCACATGTCAATACACAGACCTGTCAGAGTTTGCAGCTGACTGGCACCTTACCAGCTTGGTGGCTTTGTAGCTATTTATTGACAATGAAGTCCTCTTCTGTTCCCTACAGACAACACAGTGGCATGTTAGACAAAGACCGAGCAGCAGTACAGGGGTTTGATAAAGGACTGATTGATGTTCTCTTATTTCTTCATTTGCCTATGTTTCCATCTTCAATTTACACACTGCCATCTGAGAAAGAGATGGCATATACTCCAGAGTTTTTCAATCAATCTTACCTTTCTTCAGCATCATTAAATCACTCAATTCACTGCTGTGAAAATGATTTGAGTGTCTCTATTTGTTAAAATCTATGATACTCTGACTGTGTAGGGAAACAGCTTCATTTTACTCCAAACTGGTAGCTACAGAAGACTTCATTAATTTAAAACAAATCAGGTGTGAAGGTTATTTATTGCTTGGCATATTGAGCACTTTTGGAAAGGTTTCTTAGAATGCCTTATTTTGCAACCAAATTACACCCTCCAAAGTGCTTTTCCATCGTTCAATTTTTATTTTATTCTCATTTAGCCAAGAAATAACATAATCTTATCCTTACAAAGAAGACCTTTGCTTAAAAACAACTGAAATTATTTGTTGCATGTCCAGTCAGAAATTAATTAGTAAGGATTGAACAACATTTACCACTACTTTATCAGAGACATAGGATGTTCCCCACCACCATTTCTCTCCAACCAATTGCTCTGTGCAAGCATGTTAAACCTTTTTATGCCATAAACAAAAGAGGACAATCCCAAGACTGCAGGAATAATCAACACATTCAGATATTTTCAGATGCACCTCTCAAGTGGGCAGATATATTGTATCTGAAACCGGAATTTGGTTATTAGATTCTTATAACCGCTGCCAAGCCCTTTATTCTTTACTATGAAAAATACTGTACATTACGAGAAATGCTATTATTAAAAAATCCAAGCACTAGGGGTGTTAACTTCGATTATCCTGTAGATGTTGAAGTGTTTAGCTCCTTATACTGCAAGACTCACAGCTGGTAGAAGACTTATTTTGCAAATGTAAATGGTAACTGGTTAAAGAAGATGACTAATTTTTAAGCCTTGAAATGTGGCTTTTAGAGAAGGGTAGGCAGTAAGATAAAAAGGTATTGAGCAGGTAAGACTAAGTACTAAAGTAATAAGAATTTTAGAGGTGCTTTTTTTAGTTATTGTTTGCACATTTTTTAACACAAGTGTCCACAGACTCTAATTATTAATTTTTATGAACCACCCAAAGACAGCAATGTGTTCGAAAAACAAGACAGACATTTTTGTCTTGAGAGGCTAGATGGGAAGAACTCTTACACTTGGATTAAATAGGCTGATCCAAGGACAGTTTAAGGAGATGAAGCAGCTAGGTGGGGAAGATTCAGGGGAAAAGGGTGCAGATAATTGCTCACCAATAGGGGCTCACTCAGTATTAATAACAGAAGAAATCAAGTAAATTGCCTGAAAAAAGAAAAAAAATAGTAATCTTGGAGTGCTGCAGACTTAAACAGTAATTGGTGTGTCATAGATACACATAGGACACCATTGCTGACCTGTAGTATGAAAAGAAATACATTAGTAGACATAAAAAATCTGATATTTCAAAGGACAGCAAAATAACCAAGCAAGACCTCTCCACTTTTCTGAGAATTGAAATACAAGTGCACCATTGGCCAGTGTAACTCCAGTTTGGGAAGATATCCAAATATAAAATATTAATTATTTTTCTGCAATAAAAACCACTTAAACGCCATCTTCAGCAGCCCCACAATATACGAGGCAGTGAAAGATGGTTGCTTAAAGTATATATCTTTTGGTTTGTTGGTAAGTGTAAGTTTAGAATTATGTACATCTGTTTATGTAACTCTATCAACTTTTTGATAAAGCTGCAGTAAATGAATCAGTGACTCTGTCCTGACCTGGTTTTGCTGCAATCATCAGCTGAAGTGATTAGTTGCAGACTGTGCTTTGTCTTTGCCAGATTCAACACCCCTACAGAAGTGCAAATCTGCCAAGAGACAAAAGATAGAAAAGTTCTTATAATTCATCTAATCTTCACACAGTACAAAATTTGGAAATGCACAAATGTGTGGGGATCTCACAAAAGTTTTCTGTCCCTTTGGGGAGACCATGCGTGGGTCTGCACAAAAAGCAGGCATTTCTGGAGGCCTCATTTTTACCAGGAGGTGTGAGGAAGCTGTTGTACCTGACATGTAAGACCTGGGGAGAAGACTTTGGGGAAGACAGGTCGTGTGTGGTTTACAACTATGCTATCAAATACACCAACAGTGTGCAGAGAGTCTGCAGTGCATAAGCATTTAACTTGTGTCTTTTTTTTTGTCATTCAGGTGCCATCAATAATTCTTCTGCTTATTACATAGCAATAAAATAGTTTTGAAGTAATTAAAAAAATATATATAACAAACCTTGGTGCTTGTTTAGAAATTATATAAACTTTCACCACATAAACCTCAAAAATCAGCCACTACCAAAAAATCTATGTATGGAGGTCAACAATTTCGAATGAAGCCTTTGCTGTTGGTTAAGATCATATTATTCCACGTTCATGGCTAACACTGAAGAAACCAGACAAGACATCTTAATTAGTGATTAAAATGATCCACATAATAGGTGACTAATAAGGATGAAGAAAATGGCTTTTACAGACAGACAATCAAATCCTTCCTGAGCTTGCAAAGCTTATTGTTCTGCAATTATTAGGCTGTGCCTTTGACACTCTATACAGTATTTAATTGTCCCATCCAGGTGTGAAGCAAAGAAAACAAAAGATGAGGAATAATGCTGACTGTGATTCCAGAATTAGTGATTGGTCTCCCATTGTAACAAATAAATTCAGCAATGTTAGTAGCATTCGGCTAAGAAAAGCCATTAAGAGAAGGGATTATTTTAAATGAAATATTGATAAATCCTCAAAAAAAGGGAGTTTTTCAGTGGGATTTCTCAGCAAGGGAGAGGTCCCAGTATTTTATTCTGTTGAAGGGCAGTGGGATTCTCCCATATGCTGAAGAAGATTTTGGAGCAGAATCTTCAGTGACCAGTGTAACTGTGGAGAAAAAAAGAATCTCTCTTGAATCAACACAAGGATCTGCTTTTAGGGAAAGAGTGGATTTTTGTCATGTTCTGAAGCTAAAGCTCCAGTGAGGCTCACATACCTATACGTGTGCAACCTGGCATAAATGAATTTGTTGTTGCACTAGCTAGACATAGGCTTCTTTTCCTCAGACAAAAATCACCCACCCAAAGGAAGGGAACATAGCATCTCAACAGAGATATAAATTTGTTATTCCTATTGTGGTAAAGTAAATATGAATATAAAAAATAAAAAAGAAAGGAAATGTATATAGAAATTCTCAAAGCAAATTCTTTGAGAGAAAGCAAGCAGCCTAATATTGTTAATATCTTGCTTCCCTAGGTATGACCTAAACATTACCTTGTCAGTAAAAAAGAGAATTTGTATGCTAAAAATCATTATATTTTGTGTGAATCATTGAAGGGACAGCAATGGCTATTATACTAATCAGAATGCTGCAACAAATCTACTGGACATGCAACTAGCAGATTTACCTCTCACTTCTCCCCAGTGGAGAAAGAAAATCTTTTTTCCCCTGGCCTGCATGAGCACAGGAACTGTTGAATCATTAAAACAATATTTTAGTTACATATGCTTTTTATCAATTTAAAAACCACTTAAATAAAGATCAGATTTTCAAAGCTTCTTAACACTCATTTTCCATTTCAATTTTGGTAATTGAAATGGATCTGATAATATTTTCAGAACTCTTAACAGTGAGTTCTTTTGAAAATGTTTTCACTACATAGGAAGAAACTATTTTGCAAAGTTTCTCCTAGTTAATGCTGCTTTCTAAAACTCCTAACTATAATGCTTGCTAGTGCTTCCAAAGTAATAATCTTTATGTTCTACTATTATAATAAACCTGAATTTGACACAAAGTTCTCAGCAGAGAAAAAATTTAGATGCAGAAAATTAGTATAATTTCTGTTATTTATTTTTATGTTTATATGCATGGTATTTTATTTTCAGCTGTTACTATTACACTCATGTTTAAGTTTTCTTTTTTTTTTCCATAGGTGTTTCTTTCTTTCACTCCTTCAGAACCTTTCTTTAGAAAATTAAAATTCAGGAAATGAAAGATGGGATAAAATGGCCATAAAAACTAAAAATTATGTATTTTCAGAATAAAAGTTTGAGGGCATATTCTCTCACTCCTTGTTACCACAGGATTCGTTATACTGCCCCAAAAGCTGTCTCTGTTATCTATGGGTGGTGGAAGCATTTCTCTGTGTCTACTTAGGCGTTTTTTGTGACAGGGTGGACAATTGTCTTTGTATGAGTTAGGCAACCTGGAGGCAATAATTTTGGAGACTAACATGTTTTAGGGCATGTTCAGGGATCTTTTCAAGTCATCTGAGTTGGATGTCTAGATTAGAGTTAGACAAATCATTTGCTAAGAGTCCATAAATCTCTCTATAAAGAAATAATATATAAAAAGTGCTTACATTTGCTAGATGCATCCTACTTCAAATGCACAGACAGTAAGCTCTGATTAAAGGTCTTTCTTTAGGCATAGACTGTTGCCTGTGACAGTAGCAACATGGTTTTAAGCCAAAGAGAAAGAGGTTTTCCTGATCTCATAGATGCAGCTGCAGCTTCTGCAATGTGCTGTTTCTTGAGGGGCTGCCTACTACAAGACCACTTTTCCCCAATGGATCCTGTTACATAGACCAAGGAAAATTCCCAGGAATACACACACAAAGCTCTGCTGTCTTCCTGTGCAACCTCACCCTTTGCTACCACCACAGACTTGGATATTGACAGGAATTTGACTGTATGAAAGACATTTGTTCCAGTTTTGAGAATGACAAAATTAAAAGTTGTCCAAAATACAGAGAAGTCTTCAGCTGTCTGTAAATAGTGCTGACAGAAACAGAGCAAGTTCCAGACTTCTTACAATTTAAGAAAAATAAAATTTTTTACTGTTTAGGTGGTTTTTAGATAGAAGAAGGGAAAATATTCAGTGCAAGATACAAAGTGAGGGAGGTGAAGAGACGCCTCCATGGAGAGAAGGGGAGGAGAAATTAGGTTTTCATCAGACAGTGTGGTAAGTCAGGGAATCCATAGGTAGTTTTGCAGTTTTCTTAATTCTCTCCCAGCTCCATTCTTATCCCCACGCTTTCTTCCTCAATATCTCTGTCCCTTTTCCTCTCTCTGGTCCAGTCCAGCTTCCATATTTGTACGGGCCTTTTTGTACCCATCCTGAGAATGCATTGCCTCTTCTTATTCCTCAAAAAACCTCACTATTTAACCTATTACACCTCATGGAATGACAAGGGAAAGGGAGAAAAAGAAGAGGAAATTGGCTAGGAAATATAGCTTGCTCCAAAGGGGTCAGGATGTAGTGATCCAAGATCTGAGGCTTTTTTTAATCTTTGCTCTTTTTGGTTATGGCTGGTGATGCACAAGGTTCATTACCTGTATCACAGTCTTAGTTGTCCTTTACATCTCTTTCCCACGTCCCTCTGTTGACCTCCACACCTCTCCATAACACTAATGTTACCTGGGCAAATTCTGCATCTCTGGGCATAAGAGGATAAAGAGCATTCCTATGTAAAACAAGTTGCCATCCTAGGCAGCTGCCAATTCTACCTCTGCAATAAAATGGCCTGTGTCACCCTTTACCATCCTCCAGCACTCAGAAAAGGACAAAGGAAATAACTGGTACATAATAAAATATGGAATCTTTAAAAACTGGTAGAAACCGTGTTCTTATGAAGTAGAAAATCTTCCTTTTCTTCTGGCATCGATTTCAGGTCCAATGTTGTGTTTCACAGAAAAGATTAACAGAATTGTTCAATTACCTTAAAAATAATATCAGGAATTATACATTCTTTTCATATTTTCAAGTTCTCAGAAGTATACATTGATAATGAGTTGCAGCTAGATATATGTTGCAGCACATTAGTTATTAGCAGCAGCCCTAATCTTTCTGCTTTGCATTTAAAAGTCATAAAAAGAACACTAGAAAAATTACTTTTATAATTTTAAGGCATATATCTTATTTTAATTTAAACTTCACAGAAAAGTAAGTTCTTTGACTTCCTAAAAAAGTAGTCCAATTTTAAATCATGCAAAGACGAATAGCTGGACCAAAAATTTCACTCAGTTTGAGAACTACTCTGAAGTAATGGCCAAAAAATTATATATAATTACACATAACTACAAAAGGTTTTCTCCATCTACTGGGTGCCCCATTATTTTCTGCTTCATTAGTAATAATGCATATTATTTCTTGAGAGATAGCACAAATTATAATTATAGGTTATTTTGGAGCTTTCATTAGAATCTCCTGGTTTTATGTGCAGATGAATCTCAGAACAATCGTTCTTTGGGGGTAAAATTTTCCAAGTTTGGTCTCGCCTAAATGTTTGCCTTGGGTTTGCCTTTTGAGGTATGAAAGTTCTGAGGTAAGTAACTCCAGGTGTTTTGGAGAGAAGAATAAATGTAACTCTTCAATCTCACTATAAGCTTCTCTTTTCTTAATAAATCGGTTGCTAGGGAAAAAAAATGCCCTCTTAGGCCCTGTGGTTTGGAAGTGAAAGCTTAAAGGAATCAGAATATTTTAAACCATTGACTTATATGCTGGCAATGCTGGGATGCTCTGCAGACCACCTAGGTAGCCTCACTGGCCATGGGCCTCTGGAAAGGGAAGCTATTCCTCTGGCCTGATTTCCATTCCCAGTAGTGAATCTGCCTTTGCTGAAAGATTTACAGCACCCACCGTAAGAAAGTGACCTGGCTATCAGAGCAGTGCTCCTCAGTACCTGTGCTCATGTTGTGCTCAGGGTCAGCCCCTTGTGAACTGACAGAGGTGACCCTCAGGAACAGGCTGGAATCTGTTTTTCCTTGCTCTCATCCTTGTTTCTTTCCTTTCTTTATTTCTCTCCCCTTTCTGTTTCCTTTCCTGCCTGGTAGTATAGGGTACTCCTGAATTCTGTGAAACTTCTGCAAGGATGTAACGGGTTGATGGAACAAATTGAGTAAAATCCAAGATTTTATAGCCAACACAGGTCTCTACTGCCCATTTATAACTTTTCCAGACATGAAATACCCTGAAAACTGCATCCAGGTTTATGTTTCAGTGGGAACCATGCAGTTTAACAAGCTGAATAATAAAAGATGAATGACAAGGCTTCACACCATTCATGGAGCCCCTCACAGGCAACGGAAAGGGCAGCATAGCCTCCTCAGTTCTGCTTCTGTCTGTGGCACCAGGCAGGAGGCACTGAGCCCTTGCTGTGAATCACTGCCTCCCATTAGAGTCCTGGCAGATGAAACACAGACCTAAGATACTGCTGAGTGAGTCCACAGTAAAAGAGACAATCTTTGCAGCCCTAAAACAACAGTTATTCTGGAAGTTCTTTGTTACCTTCTTGTACTATGGCTCTCTTCCAATATCTAGCTCAGTCCTATCAAGATCTCTACCACAGACTGTCCTGACTTTATCCAGCTTAATTTCAAGATGCATCTTGGCCAGAAGCTGTTTAGAAAGGACAGGTGTTCAGACTGGCATTGTTCCATAATTTGAACTGTTCTGGGGTGGAAGCCTGACAGAATTTCATCTGCTGCCTTGACTGAGATAAGGGAGGCCACGCTTGCCAGTGACTCACACTGAGAAAGTGTCTCTCCAGTATTGCTGTTGTGGCAGAGGTTGTGACAGCTGTGACACACGTAGCCCCAGGCAGAGTCATCCTGCTTCCACCACCACAAATAGATTTCCCACTTTTTGCAGGGTTATTTCAACTCACAAATGGCTGTCTTTGGAAATATATATCTTTTTAAAGCCAAAGCTATTACAGAAGGGGATGAACTAGTATGAAAATGGTTGTCTGGAAAGATTCACAGCCCAATCTAGTCTTATTCTTTCATTAAAATGCTGTGTTGGTGATTGGTCTTAAAGAGAAGATTATTTTCTTCATCTCCAGAGCTGAGTACAGAAAAGGGCTGCATCTGAGATATTTGGAAAAGTCTAATTCAAGAACTGTGAGCCTAATACTTTGTAGAAAGTTAAACGCAAACCTAAGGAATGTTTGGATGCTTTTTTTTTTGCATTTTGAGTTCCTTTGTACAGCCTAGCCTACACTTTTCTATCTATACAAACTGCTTGAATTCTAGAAAACTGCTTTTGATGTTGCCTACCTATTGTGGAGCTTTTTCTTCATAGGAAAGTGAAATTTGGCTTCATTACTCTGTGACTTTCAGAGTTTGCATGGGGAGATTTTTGTGACATCTGTCTGGTAACAGAGTGCAGAGTTATAAGTATTCCTGTTATCTGAGAACTTGTCTGAAGACTGTAGGGCAGAGAACAACAAAGTTTTCTGTTTTAAGCTGTCAAAAAATCAAAAATCAACAGGATTATGAAATGAATAAAGTGTATTGTGTCCCTTGACCCACTGACATGGGAAAGGGTGTCATATCCCATACCTTCTGCCCTTGAACAGATATACTGTGAATATTCTAACTTGCAGTGTGCTGTGCCAAACATCTTTGCACTGGCACATGCCTGGATTCCCAAACACATCTGTAACATCCCTGCATGGAAAACATATTTCTGGTTTAATGCCCAGTTGGATAGAAACATAAAGAATTTCTAGGAACTCACCAAAGTATCCTTGCCTCCCCCCCCCCCCAAAAAAAAGTTAAAATGGTCCAGATACATCAGCATAACATTGTTCTCCCTTTGGCCCCTAAATCCTGTAGTAGCAGTTTGAGTAAATCTAGCACACAGTATTTAACTCATGACCCAAATTGTCCTTAAATTGCCCATAACTTATAGGCAAAAATTTTATTCATTTATGAGGTATATTTTATTCCTGGCTGATGGGAAAATGTCATGTGGTAAATATGTGTGGTTCAAGCAGAGTATTAGAAGGGTCCTGCCAGGGAGTCACTATTACTTGTGAGTCAGGTATTGTGCCCAAGCAATTCTCATCCTGCATCACATGAAATTCTGTGGGGCATTCTGGAGTCCTGTATGAACATGTATGGTGCTTGTGGGTAAGTTGTTGCAGCCTAGAGGATCGTCACTTAGGTAAAACTGGGTGACTTAGGTAAAACTTAGGTAAATCTAGCATAGCAACCTAGTCTTAACTCATTCTATCTCTTTTATGTTTCCATCATTGTTACAACAGTATAAACTTCTATTTTAATAATTATTTTTCTGCTAGAAAAAAATATAGGAAGACATAAAATGACTTATCTTCTGAATGTAGCCTGGTCTTTCAGGTCAACATATCTTCAGCTCCTACTTTTAAAAGCCTACCATACACAAGGGATTGAAAAGGCAATTAATAAATCTTCCAGTATAATAGGTAAATATTTATAAATAAAACACATACTATTTACCTGATAAATGCCCTGTCAGAGCTGTTCTGGTGTTTTGCACTCTGTAAGTATGTTTTCAAGAGGATGTCATTACTTTTAATTGTGTATTGTGAATATTTCTACCTATAAAGATTGCTAAACTGATACCAGTTAAATACATCCAAAGCTGTGATAGATGAGTTCAGATAAACACTGACCTAACATTGACCTCATCTTCTATCTGAAAGCAACAGCAACAGAAAGTGTTGAGAACTAGTTCATTATTCATTTCTTTGTAAGTTCATCTCTTGTTTCAATTTAAGTTGTCTTGTTGGTTCTGCATGGTGATATATTTCTTGGCATGGCAGATCAAGGGGCTGAGTTAAATTCATTTTATGAAGGTCATCCACAGCCTTGAACCTTGATCTCAGTAGTGAGATACAAGTATTTTATTCTTCTACCTTCTCACATAGACTGGTGAACTAGAACATAATTTTTTGAACTAAAGTCAAGTCCTCTTGAGTTGAATGGCCCATAACAGACTGTCATTGATGTATATATTAAAACTTTATGAAATAAGAAGCCAGAGCTGGTCCTGGAGTGTTATTGCAGGAAACACATTCAGGGAAATGATCAAAACTTGTTAAATATACGTAGTAAAAAAAATCTAGAAACTGCTGGTCATAAAAGAATGTCTCCAAATTAAATGCTTGTATGTTTGAAATCCTTTTTGTTTTCCTTCCCAAATTAAAAAGAATGACAGCTTGTTTTACAGGTGATCAAATTCATCATGGCAAGATGTCACTGGGTGGATGCAACATTTTCCCTTTCATGTGATTGTTCTGTATGTGATAACTGTTGTTGTTTTCCACTTGGGCTGTGCACTGTGATCCACATGCGAGGTCTGCTGCACCATTTCCCAGTTTGTTTCATTGTACTCTAACTTTTTACCAGATTCCTTTCTGTGAAAAATGGAAACGATATTCTTGGCTGAAACCAGCAGCATTCTGGAATCCTGCTGCCTCCCATTGTTTTCAGAAGGTTTTCTAGTTTTTCATCTACCCAGTTGGTCTTGCTATTTTTGTTTATTTTGTTGCTAAAGAGAAATGGGAGGCACATTAGTATTGTCTCCCAATTTTTAACAATTACTGTCGACAAGCTACTATAAAATACTGGTATTTCTCAAAAATAGCACATACATTTCAAAGCTACAAAAAAATGAATTGACATTTAGAATGCACTAAAGAACACAAGAAAATTTATGAGTAATGCACTGAATTTCAAGATGTAAGAGCTTAAATTTCCTGTATTTTAGATTCAAAGGAAATAAACCTAAAGTAAAGACTTTACATCATAACCGAAATCAATCCACTATTCTGTTGCAAGCCTCCCTGAAGAAAATGCATCCTTTGCAAAAGAAATCAATTTTGGTTTGGTAATAGAGTAACTATTTGTTAAACACAAGTCTAGTGGCCTATGAAAAGCAGAGAGAAAAATAGTCTTCCATGTGACTGGTCTTCTTTAAAAGGAAATAGAAAAACAAACTTCTAATTTTTACTCAAACCCCAGAATTTGGACAGTTTTTACCTCTTCTGATTTTCCTTTATGCTAGTATGTGCCAGGTCTGAGAATTTTAAAAATACTGGTGTGACCAGAAAATGACAGTTCCAGTCAAGCAAGGAACAAAGTGCTTTGTTCTGCCTGAAGAAGTTCACTCCTTACTGCAGAAAATTCCATTCTTTTTCTTAGCTAGAGCTATTGTATATTCTGGATATTTTCCAGTATTTTACTGTTGTATTCAAGAGTGCCATCATGATCTTAAACTCTCTTGCAAAAGAAAGAGAGCAGGACAAGAAAGCCAAAGAGGCTGTACCTCTGCTGTAAGACTTCATAGCTTGGTAATGATTATTATAGCACCAATATAAGTGTCCTGATAACTGTCAGTTAACTCTCTCTGGTAACTCAACTATCTGTCAGGTGATTCAATTAATAATACACGCCCAGGCAGACACATCTAAAAAAAACAAAAAAAAACCACCAAAAAACCCCACAACCAATGAACCAATGAACCACCAAAAAACCCCAAAAACAAAACATCAACAAAAATTTGCAAATCCAGGCAGGAAAAGCAGATAATTCTTATAACTGCTATGGTTCCAACTCAGCTATCATGTATCAGTGATGCTACAGAAGGGAGAGTAGAGAAAAAAAGAAACTTCCTATGAGGAAAATGAAAAAAGATTTGTTAGTCAGTTTGATTTTTTGCAAAAAAATTATCCTTTCAGTCCTTTGTCATCATAATGTCTAGAAACACATAGAATGCAGTGGCAAAATGTTTCTGGTATGATGGAGAGGAATAGTTTATATTTGAATAAAATGAACACCAAACATAAGCAGATGATTATAGAAATTGTTGGAGCTATTTATTATATAGTCAACAAAAACTAGTTAACTAGAGAAATTAAATCCTTTTTCATCCAGAAAGCTTAGATATTTCTCCACAAAATATTTATTTTTCCAAGAGGATGCAATATGATGCCTTGGGTAAGTAAAGGTGTAAACATCTTTGATTTGCCTGCTGCACAACTCCTGTATTTGATAATGCTATTGGAGTAGATATGAACATCTGTAGGCAAGACTAGATTTCTTTAGTCAAAGCAGAAGGAAGCATAGCCTGATACTGTTTCTCTGTCAGAACTAAGGGTTTCTAGTTCTCAAATTGCCATAGCTGATTTACTTTTAAAAAAAATATCTTATTTATTCAACACTATTTTAGAGTTAACCTAGAAAAAAAAACCCAAAAAACCCCAAAAATCACCACCACCACCAAAAACAACAAAAAGCCCCCCAAAACCTTTACTTTGAGATAAATGATGATATTGTATCCACCATGCATGCCTTCATTAGTAAAGAGTCAAAACACCTTAAAAATCTGGGCATCCTAAGAAATATTTTCTATATTACAAACTTCCCAACAAAGATAGCTAAAATCCAGAATAAACTCTTCTGGGATACTTATGTGTTGCTTTTGGGTCAAGCTTTTAACTGGAAGATGCAGATTGCGTGAGATTTGGACCTGCAGGAATGGCTTTTAGGTGAAAATGCTTTCACACATTTATATTGTGCTTGGCCATTTTGAGACTGGTTTCTTTCATGAGCTCTTAGATTATGTTTGGAGGCTGGAATGAGATCAAACTCATTCCCAGCATAAAAGGTATGAACAAGAGAAAATTACAAACCTGTATTTTTGTGTAGCTGAAATATGGATTTGGCTTGATTGCACAGTCTTTATTCATATTAATAAAAACTTATCAAGGAAAGCAAGCTACTAGTTTCAATAGGAGAAAAAAACCCCAATCCCAACCACAAAACAACCTAACAAAAAATTCAATGATTCTGAATAAGTATTTATTCACAGAAGCAAGTTTTGCACAGTCTAGCCCAGTTAATAGTAAACAATTATAGACATTTGACTATCTTTTGTATAATTCTTTGCCAGAAAGCCTTGAGGAAAGAATATTCTGTTTTTTTTCTGGAGGAAAGAAGAAAAGCCAGTTCTGATCAGCCTTATTTGCATGTCATTTACCCATAATTCCACCTGCTAGCTTTTGATTTTTTGATTTATTTGTGTCAGTGGGTGGTTTGGCACATTACTGCTCCCAGGAATAAGAGAGGTATAAAGCTGGTTTGGAAGCTACCTTTTCCTCTCAGCTGTGACAAGTGTAAACTCAGCACAGCTGAATGCTCTTGAGTTGGCTCCACAAAAATACTTTGGCATTTAAAGTAGCATCAAAGTCCAAAATCCAGTTCAGTTTCTCGCTGCCTAACCTTGCAGCTCCTTCCATTTTTTAGGAGTAAAAGCTTCCTGATATTTACCTAGGTACTTAAATGTCTCCTTGTGGATGTTCCAAGAATTGCTCACACTCAGACTACGTTGCCCTTTAGGTACTTTTTTATATTTCAGACCTATAGATATACAAACTTGATTTTTTTTTTTCATTGTTTCATTGTAGGATCTGCTTGGGAAAATGTGCTTTGAGCACAATGGTTAGTTTATTAAAACACTATGTGAGCTGATTGTAGATGCCTCTGCTCCTGGGCACTCTCTTCTTTCTCTTTAGCATCTTCTTCAACTAAATGTGCAATTGGACTGACTAAACAGAGAGGACAGAAGTAATCAAGTTACACCAAGAAATCCTCTACAGCCACCCACTGGAGTACATATCAAAGGATGCTGAGGTACAGGCTAAACCCTCAAAGAAACAGAAGAAAGATTTCATCCCATATGTCAGCTACAAGTTTCTGAATATAGAAGGAACACTTTCACGAGCTGTTGGCATATTTTACAGGATGCATGTGTATGGCTTAGTGGATTTTTGTAGCTGTGAATTGAAAATGGAAGGGCTTGTCTTCCTACAGCCAGAGGTGGATGCCTAATTCTCTTTGGAGGGTCATTCTTAAAGCTCTGCTTGAGAATATTCTCTTCAGCAGTCTGGCTTCCATGGAACTCTTTTGGGCAGCCAACTCTGCCCCTGGAGGTTGATTAGGCACCTGACTCAGGGCTTTAAGGAACTCATCTGTGTGCAGCTAACTGGCGGCTTTAGTTACATTATTTACCCCAAGAAAGAGACACTGGGCTTGGCTGGTCTAACTAAACCAGTCTAGCATGGCTTCATGTTACATGCAATAGGAACAACTATAAGTTACTCACTGATCAAGTATAAAGGATTATACTGGAGAATCAGACTCCCCTGGTCCTCTAAGTCCCCCTTGTTGCCAATCTTAACTTTCATAAAAATAGACTCTAATAAAATTATAGTTCCATAAACTTTCTATCTTCAACAGAATGTGCTGCATATAAATAAGTATTTGCTTTCATTTAAATCTGTGCATTTCTTTTCCAATAAATGCTCAATAAATATTTTTCAAAATGTCACTGTTGTTTGGTTCATGGTTGCTGTGGCAAGTAGGTTGATATGTATATTAATTTGTGTAACTGTAGAAGTAATAGTGGAAGAATGATCAAGAAATATTTCAAAAGTTAATGTGCTGCTTCATCAAATAACAACCTTAAATATTCATGAACAGTAAATAAAAAGCTACACATAGACCATTTTTTCTGTGATCACATCTCATCCTGCTTACCTGTTCTCCTGTTTCTACTGCTTTCTGAGAATTCACAAATGTTGTTAGGCTTCACATCACTTTGATCCTAAGTAAATGACACTAAATCCATTTCCTTAGTTTTAGAATAATTCTCCCCGACAGGTTCAGTCTGCCTCAGACTGGGCACTGACTGTAAGTTCTAAGTGGAATGGAAAATATACTTTTATCAAGGAGAAAACTGCATGCACAGAAGGAGGTTGTTTCTTTTTTTAAAAAAAGTTCTTGGTTGTTCAATGTTCATTAATACAACACTCCATGTTTTGCACAGTTTACACCCCTTGCCCAATGAGGAATATCAGGTTACAGCTCTTCAACAATTTGATTCATACATACTTTGATGTGAGTACAACAAAACTAAGCAGCAGCTGAGCAGTGAATTGTGCTGGTGGCTTCAAGTGATGGATGTGAGTACACTTTTATCTTTTTGTGAATCTCACTCTTCATTGCTAATTATTTCAACCTGAAACACTCAGGCTATTATTTGCAGAAGTACTGAACATTTGGTATGTAAGCTGATAGAAAATCTATTAAAAAAGAGTTATGTAGAACTTGAATTACTTTTAAAAAACCAGGGTATTTACCGTACAGTACCTTGGCAATAAGAGAGTTATCACTTTTAGTTTAATCTCAATATGCCTTCATACATTGAGTGGACAGTGCAATAAAATAATTCCTAATGCCACACACAGACTGAAAAAGATAAAAAAAGAGTGCTCAGCTTTTTCTGAGTAGAGATAGAGGGTCAACGAAAAAAAAAACAGACAAACAACCAAGCACACAACTATGCAGTTAAATATTTCATAATATTCAAATATACCAGGAAGAGAACTGAAGTTGTTTGGGCATCTTAAATTTTGGCATTTCTTAAATAACTGGCAGCTTTCCAATCTGAAGTACAGTTACACAAAACAAAACATGCTAGTTATCAGTGATATGCTCATCTGTGCATACAAAAGTATCGATTTGATCCTTATGTCATTGATTTGCTTGATTGCTTTAGAACAAACATTGAGATTTTAAAAGTTACTTTCATTATAGTTATGCCTGTGTATTTTAGAGGATGGATTTCAGCTTGAAAGTAGAGTTGGAAATAATTGCTATATGTATGATGATGTGTTTTGTAGTACCAATATTTCTCCCCTGAGAAGATGTAGTTGGTGAAGGGATGCATGAGCCTGTGCCAGTTGTGCTCATTCCAAGGAAGTGGGAATGACCATGAGAAAGGTGTACAGATGGTCAAGGCATTTCAACATAGGTGAGATTATCATTTATATCAAACTGTGATCTGGGAGACCTGAATCAGTACTTACACCACATATGAATGCCAAGAAGACTGAACAGCTTGTTAGGAAAGAGTGACAAACAACCTTTGATGACCTTGTTGCTACTTGGGCTGCAGTTCTGCTTCAGCAGGCTGGGCAACAGACAAAATGGATTTCTCCAAGCCATATGCATCCTTGGCCTGAGGAAAGCACACTAAAGACCACCTGGCTGGCAAAATAATTTATTCCCCAACTTTTGTTCCAGATTGCTAGTGATTAGCGTGATTTTTCAGTCAAATCGTGTCTTGGTTTTCAATTTTACACAAATTTTTAAAAGATGCTTCGGATACAAGTAAAAATGTTTGGCTTGATTTTTTAATACAGAGCTTTTTGTTCCACTTCAGTGCATTTTTACTGCTTCTGTTCTTAACTGTACTTTCATGTCCAAGAACACAGAAACAATTTTGTCAGCACCATCTTGACCTAGTATTGGACATTACAGTGTATGAAAAAATTGTTCTATGTTCATGTCACTGTACAAAATTTTTCTTTAGATGCCTGGCAATATCATGGCTTTCACATTCTAATTCATTTACATTATGCACCTATACAGTAAACACTTATTGCTTTCATTTGGTAGTTGTGGAGACTGAGGCACATAGCAATATGTTGCCAGAACTTCAGAAAGCAAAGGATTAAATCTAGATATCCTGAATTCATCTATGAGTCATGGTGCAGTCTATCTAAGCAGATGGTTGTGCCCTGCATCAGCTGAATCTCACAGCTGCTTTGAAGTGCATGATCTCTTCATATTTTGGAGAATAACTTTACAGAGGAGAAGAAGAGTTGCATGAATGAATAAGGATTGAAGGGCCAAGGAAGGGCCAAAAAAAAAAAAAAAAGCTTCTAAAGTAAAACAGAATACTCAACTGCTATTCCCTGGAAAAATGAGTATGTTCATTTGGGACCCAGTTGTGTTTGGCTGTAAGGCACTTCCTGTGACTAGTAAAAGATGAAAAGTCCCAGAAGACTGCACAGCCCTTTTTTATCCCTATTTTGGTTGCTTATAAGCCTTGTACATAGTCCACATAGGGATAATCACAGGCTGTTCTTAAAAAAAAAAAAAACCCCCACCAAAATTTGACATCATTTACATATTGTTTCCACTCCCCAGCTAAGAGAGCCTCAGAGAAGTGAAGAATTGTATGCTGTTTTTTCCAACCAAAGAACAACTCAATTTAGCTTTTGTCACAAACACTTTCTCTCATGTCCTTGTTTTCCATGAAAGTTGTTCATTTGAGTACTGCTAAAATACATCTCTGCATTGCCTTCTGACTGCACAAAATCACAGCCTGTGCACCATGACAGCAAAAAGGGTATGAGCTGGGTTTACTATATTCCAGTAGGTTTTGGATAAGGACTAGAGAGAGCTGGTATTTTAATGCAATTAACTTGAGTTAGACATTCTCTCTTCTCTGTTCTTTGCATTAGGCTGTGATTTGGTTCTGAATAATGCTACATGTTTCAGCCACTGAAAAGCACTTTTGAGTTGCTGCTTTGGCTTAGCAGGTAGAAGAAGTCTGCACTCCTGAGGCTGAAGATCATAATTCTATTTCCAATTCTGAATGTGTAAGGTTGCCTGACAAACATGCTGTTCAGAGATGGACCCAGTTTCTTACGGTGGTAAGGAGAGTACAATTTTTTTTCAGAATTTTGTACTTCAGGGCAACACATCCTACCTAAAAGGAAAGGAAAATTAAAACCTAGACTGCACCTTGAATTTCTCTGATGGAAGGCCAGGTGCAGTCTGACACATGAATTCTGTACATTTTCAAAAAGATATAAAAATCTTCACATTTTATTGATTCTGCTGCTCAGCATTTCTACCACATAAAGTTGCAGTATCATTTCACTGATATGACACATCTTCCTTTGGGATTGGACATAATGGTCTTTTTAGCTTTTAAAGATTTATTCTCTAGAATGATGGAAAGAGAAGCGGATTTTTTAATCCACTTCCATTTTAAAAATCATACACCAGCTGGTTCAAATTGTATGTAAAATGCAATGTGTGAATGTACCATTTTAGAATATGCTTATGTGATTTGCTCCAACAATTAATCAATGAAAATTAAGTAGTTTGGGAAGGAAGTTGCTAATTTTTGAACTTGAGGCTTAGATAGTCTTTCCTTAAAACCTGAAAGCTCCAGAGCACAGTAAAGTTTGAAAATTGCTGTCAGAGGCTGACACAAGCATTTTCTGGGATGACACAATTAGTGGCACCACAGGCACAGTCAAACACTTTCTTATTGGTCCATCTGTCTGTTGTGCTTGTTTAATAATTTCACCTCTTTGGCCCCAGACACTAGAGTCTAAACATTCCCAAATTTAGGCCACAGTCTAAATAGATTAAAGAAATTTGCTGGTTGTCCTGTCTAGGTAAAGAGTCCCAAAAAACTCCTTAAATGATGCTATGATATGGATGAATGAAATTATTTATCAGGTCTGAAATACAGAAATAAAGTTCTCAATTTCTTTTAAGGTGTGTAGTTTTGTATGAGTGGATCTCATTATCCAGATCTCATCTTCTCTGAATGTTTGTCTCATTCATCAGTCATCCCTTTATTTTTCATCAGGAAAATATTTTTCATGAGATAGCTTGATCCATGGACACAGATCAGATGCACATATTTGAAAAGAGACAGTAGTGTCGAAGAGTGCTCCAGCTTTGATTTAACACTAAATCTTTTCATGGTCAAATTATTGTTTGCCTCAGGAAAGGTAGTAAACTTCTATATGTGTAAAGCAAAAGTAGTGTTGGAAGGCTTTTAATATGGATCCCAGATGTTTTACATTGACATTTATTATCCAGAAAAAGTATAAGTCAGCAAAAACACAGGTGGTCTTATTTGCTGTCACAATTTTCATGACAGTAAGAGTGGATGAAGCTCCTTCCTGTATTTCTTGCCCTGGTCTCTGGACTAATCAAAATGAAGGAAGAAATACAATTTTCTCATAACAGATTCTCAGTACTGTGCTTTTCTCTGGAATTATTTGCATATTCTCTACTCCTTATGTTACACATATATATATATAAGTTTTCAGCTCTTGCCTTAGGATGTGGATGTGTGAGTATACATACTGTTTTAATTTTAAAAATGATTTTTGGAATATGGGTAACCTTTTGGTATTTATTGCTTGAAAGTTTTTCTTGACACAAATGCTATATCTATTGTCCAAATTAGTTTGCCAAAGGTTTCCAAGACATTATAACAGTGAGAAAGTGAATGTTTATTATGCCATAGCTATGTTTTATTAGCCCGTAATCTAACGTCAATTTCACAACAGTAGATGATGATTTTTCATTGCAAGTAAATAGCTAAACAAATCATCTGCTGTGCAATAGGATGGAATCTGTCATCTTCTCCTAAAAATAGTGGGAGTATTTTGACTGAGACCAACCAGTGTGAAAGGCCATCATGGGAAGGTCTTTCATCAACAAAGTAGAAAATGTTTTCATGAGGTCATGGAAGGAAGTACTGATAATGGTAACTGGCAGGAAACATAGTGAAGCATCTACTTGCAATGAACCAAATAGGAGTGCCAATAAAACTGATCATACCATGTATCAAGCATGCATATAGAAAGTTCTGCCTCTTTCAAACAGAAGATACTTAATTAGGCTAAAAATAAATATAAGTTGTGCAGCAGAATCACACACTGTTCCAACCCTGATGAAGACCAAGAGTGTTAAAAACATGTACACATGAAGTACTGGGAGGGAATCTTAAGAAAACACTCAGATATCCAGTACATGAATGACACAATATATTTTAACCATGTCACAAATGATTTACAGTTTTCTGTGACTTTCACCAAGCATGTCAAACAGTACCTTGACGTAATAAAATTAATTTGTCTATAGCATATTTTACAAAATATTTTGAGTTTTAAGGGACCCAGAGGGATCATCACCTTCAACTCTTAAGTGAATGGCCCATATGGGGATTGGACCTTCAACGTTGGTGTTAATGGCACCAGGCTCTAATCAACTGAGCTGTCACAGTATAAAAACCACATATATATAAAACACAGTATGTATAATACAGTATAAAAAAAATCCACCTTCAGCCATGCTACTGATATCTTATTAAGTAAGGAAAAGGAAAAGAAAACCATTTGAATTATACAGATAATAATAACAACTGTGTGTCGCTAACTTACAAGTGGAAGACTTGAGAATGAAGCAATTTATTCAAATATCGCTTAAGGTCAGTGCAACCATATGTGTTTAGGAAATATTTGAGAAGGTAATCAAAGGGACAATTTCAGTACAATTTAAAGGAAAAACATAAAGATAAATTATTGCTTTTTCATGGCATTCCTAAATACATAGTAAAAAATATCATTCTTTTAGATGACTCCTTAATCCATTACTTGCAAATAAAATACAATAAATTGGAAATAATGGATTAAGGAGTCATCTAAAAGAATTAAGCACCATTCTGCTTACCAATATTTATTGTACTAAACATCTTGATATATGTTCTTTAAATACTTAGTCAAAATAAATCTGAATTTATACACAATAACAGACTCAAATGTCAAAAAAGAACTCTTCATTATCCTGAACATGCTATTCAGCATCAATGTCAGCAGATTTAACATTTATTTTTTGTCTTTATTAACGTTAATGGTTTTTTCTTTGTTTTTTCCCCCCAGGCAGAGCATCAGTCCATAATCCATTTAAATACTAGCAAATGGCACACAGGAACAACATCTTAGCTTGACCACCTCTAGGACATACATGGAACTTTTTCTGCTAGAGTATGTTTCCCCTTTGTAATAAGAATACCTTTGAATTTAATAATTCATCTCTCATTTCTTTATAGGATTAGTAAATGCTTTCTTTATTCAGGCATTTATGTAAGGTCTATCAGATTTATATCAGATGAATTGAAATAAATCTAATGGCCCTATTTAAACATATCCTTAAGACTTTATTTTTCAGTCATGTTTACCTAAAAATCCTTACTGACAATACAGCTGCTGGTAAGATGATTTTCTAGCATGTTGACCAGCACTCTCATGCTGAATCTGTCCACCTGCTGTTTGAAAAAATAGAATTGTAAAGTTATAATATTATTACAGAATAATCTTTTATTATGTATGTATATGTATTGTCTAATTCAAATCCTTCTCTATGATGATAAGTGTATTCCTTCATTTCACTATAATAGCATTGTGATGGATTTCACTCCTTTAGAAAATATGTATTAAAAGTAACAAGGGATGGCATTTTTTTTTTCTTCTGGTAGTTGAGATAAAACAACAGTGGATTGTGTTTTCTTAACTTACTTAATTGCAAATATAATTTCTAGTCTTCTGAAACAGAAAAAATATCTGTTTGAAGAAAAATGAAACAACCAAGGACTTCGAAACTCTATGTCTAATCATCCAAAACTCTGATTTCCTTTTATTATAAATTGCTGATAACTGTTTCACTGCCATTAACAAATAATGCTCTATAAAATAACTGCAGATACAGTTACAGACAAATACAGATACAGATACAGACAAATAAGAGGTAGACTTAATTCTGGAAAACACATTTTTTGTTACTCCTCCATGGTCACAAAAATCAGGCTACAGTTTTACTGTACCGTGCATAGTAGCTGCTTTCCCAAGGGTTTGCACACTTGTGTAACAAGGCTACTGCACACATCCTTATCCTGGTATGCACACTCTGCAAGGATGTGAAGAAACATGACATACAAAGTAAGAGGAAAACTGCTGCTGGAATTAGAGGTTGAAGGAAGTGGAGAAGAGCATGCACAGGACTCCTGGCATTACAAAATGGAACTCTGATGAACAATGTGAATTAGAGTGCCACTAGGCAGCTGCACTTAGAAAAAAGAAACTGAGCTGTAAACTGTGTGCTTTTGTACTCAGCACTGAACACCTCTATGTGAGCGTGTACAAATAGTGTCTTGAAAGATGTCTCTGTTTGGGATTTTTAAACAAATAATATGTGATGTTATGACTGATGGACGGTATTACTGCTTTATTCAGTTTGAAGAATGTTAGATTCAGTTAGAAAGATATTTGTGGGCAGCAGAGATGAAGGTTGCCAGTTTGCCTTGGACACTACTGAAGTGAAAGGACCCAACAGTGAGGAAACTCCCCCAGCAGGAAAGGGAGATTTCTGCATCTCCTGTTACAGGGCAAGAGAGCTGGGATAAGACAGTTCCTGGTCTTTGGTATGAGGCAGGCTGGGAGTGAGGAAGATGGCAAGCTTGCAGAACAAGGGCAGATGGAAACCTCATATCAGCAAGATGGTCAGACTTCCAAAAGGACACAAAAACATGTATCTAAACACGTAAACATGTATCCTTCATCTAAAGGCTCAGAAGAAGCTGACCATGGTTTGTTTAAATTTTGGAAATTACAGAAAAGTGCTAGACTGTGAGAGGGGATGACTGGCTTTGCAAGGATTCCCGGGAAACACTTGTTGACAACACCTATATATTAATACATCCTCAAAATTAAATGTTATAGAGTCTATACCTTCATAATCAATAGCATGAGATATTTAAAGGTCTTCAGGTACTTCTGTGACAAAACCGTGGTTAATTTAAAGTCCCACAAATGATATAAAAATTTCTCTTTAACTCATGTTAAGGAAGAAAGATTATGCTGATACTTTCTAATACCTTAACTACAAGGGCGAAGAGGAAAACTGCAAGGGAATCCAGCTGCAATCCCTTCATCTTCCATTGTACTTTAGACTGTGGCTTCACAGTACCCTGATTCTGTGCAGCAGCTATAAAATATTTTTCTTGTGTGTGTTCGTTTGACAGATACACGAATTCCTGCAGTGCATGTCTAGTGCCTCTGTCAGCAAGGACGGCAGCTGTTGGTCAATATGAGGTTTAAAAGTCAAAAGACCTAATCCAAGGATTTCTGTCCATACTGGCGGCATGGGTTTCTAATTACCATGAGATGCCCACACTGACTCCAAGAACTTGATTTTTTGTATACTACATGGAAAATAAATACTTCTCACAAGGCTGCAAAAAACACAATGGAAGCATTAAGAATATGACTTAAAGTGCAAGAACTGAAGTAGCCTAAAAATAAGGGGGGTTTACATGAAAAAATGAGGGTTTTTTTTTAATCCCCCCCCACCCCTTTTTAAGTTCTCTATAGCTAAAACAAAAGAAAAAATGAGATATTAAAAATGTTCAAGAAAATCTTCAAAGATGATTTAATAATCAACACTGCTTCTCAAAAAATTTCTTTCAAGTTTTTTGGAAGCAGTTCTTTCAGTATATTTGACAAGAACTGGCATTAATGGCGAGGTGGTTTGACCTTGGCTAGTTTCTAGACTCCTACTTGCTCTCTCACTTGTCCTTTTCAATAGGTGAGTAGATAAAAGAAGATGAAAATCCTTGCGGGTCAAGATAAAGACATACCTTACCCATTACTGTTGAGGGCAAAGCAGACACAACTTGAGGAAAATTAAGCTAACTTTCTGACAATTAAAATAGAGTTGTGTAGTAAGAAACAAAGACAAATTGGACTAATACGTCTTCCTCCATTTTTTTGGTTATTTTTGGTCTGGGCTCATGTTTACTCCTTCACTGCTATTTCCTTTACCACCACACCATCCAAGCAGGCCTAGGGAGGAGGGTTGAGGAATAGGTATTGCATTCATAATTTTTCTCTCTATCTCTCCTTTTTCCTCACACTTTTCTTCTGCTCCAGCAGGGATCCTCCATGGGCTGTAGCTCCTGCCAGAAGCCTGCTCCTGTGTGGGCTCTCTGTGGGCTGCAGTTTCTTCAGGGCATGACCATATGCTCCAACATGGGGTCCTCTGAGGGCTACAGGAGAATTTCCTCCTTCTCTGATCTTGTTCACAGAGCTATTTTTCATAATCTTTTTCCTCACTCGTCACTGTTTAGACATGCTATGCTCTTTCTTGAATGTTTCTGAAGAGGCAAGATCAGCTTGGTTGATGGGCTTATCTGCGTCCTAAATTGGGTCTGTTGGAAGGAACAGCTGTGTCCAGCACGGGGCATCCCTGGTCTCTTCACCAAACCAAAGTCTTTGCAAGAGGTAGACCACAAAATGTTTAAGGCTTCTTTTCAGGTTGCCTGCTTCCTGATTAAGGTGGACAGTGTATCTAATTTTTAAAGACTGATGTACTCTCAAGCAACATCTAGTGCCTGGCCATGTTTAAGAAAAAATACTTTTTGAATTTTGGAGTCAAAAGTTTCTTTGGAGGTGAACAAAGATGAGCAGAACACACTGGCCTGATGACAAAGACATTGCGAATGCAAGTACAAACACATGATGGAGTCGCGCACAAAAAACTGCAGCAGATCTCCTGGTCCTCCCTCTACATCTTTCTTAGAGTACAGAATAACTTGAATATAGTTTGGTCTTCAACTCCACTGGGATTAACTTAAAAATAGAGGTATGACTGATGTAGAAAATCTGCTAGGTACAGAGTTCTCTTGGAAACTGATGTATCTTTGTTGTAAATCACCTTCAGGCCATGAGAGAAAAGCAACAACAGGGTAAATACATATGATGTTTCCCCAGTGTAATTTTTCTTCTTCAACTTCATGTTTTTTTATCAGTTTAGAAACATTCTGTGGATCTCTTTTTAAAATATTTACTGGTCTTCTCTTGAACTCATTTATGGTTTTTGATCTTTAGCATTCTTTGATGAAGAACTACAACTATGCTCCCTTTGCTGCCCAAAGAACTAACTTCTTTGTTTGTTTTTAAATTCAAACATAAATTTATAAAGCTGCCTTTAAAAAAATCCCAAAAACCTCTCTTTATTAGAAGGACATGCCAGAACTTCTGTTCAAAGATGATTAAAAATCTGCCAATTTCCAATCTAAATATATTCATTGCCAATTCATTCCCATTTGTTTTGTGCAAATATCTGACAGTTAATATGGTGATTCTCTCAGAAACACTCAGTAGGTCTCGTCTCAGACATGATTTCATTAGACTAAACAAGCCAAACTTTCTAACATCTGCTCACAAACTGTTTTTCATTTCTTTATCTAGCTACTCTGCACCTTTTCTGGTCTTAATTAATGTTTGTTGTAAATTAAAACAGAAATGGAGAAGAGAATTCAGTCCAGAACTTTACCTCCTATCCCTGGAGATTCCTTGTTAGATGTTATATCTTTATGTTTCTTTTAACTCTGACAGGCTAGAACACTCTGTGTGGCTGGTGGTAGTACTGCACCTTCTTCAGGAGATTTTCCATTAGTGATGTTGAAGAAATTAAACAATAGATTGTCATTTACCCAGAGATCTGTAAATAGTTTTGGTCTTATAATAAATGAAAGCAAGAGTAAATGTATAATATGCAGGATACAACCTTCAAAGAAAAAATCAGTTGTAATTAGACCTCAGCCATACCCCTGCATCTTGGTAAACTTTGGAGCAGCTCCAAGTCCAATGCCAGTCCTGAATTTTGTAGCTCAATCCTCGCCAAGACACAGGGAGAACAATGTCATACAGGGCTCAGAGAGCAATGTCGCATCTGAAGTCTGCCACAGGTCCCCTGAAGTCTGGGTCTATCAGTGTTGTTGGCACCCACAGGTGTCTATATGAATGTGTCTGTCTGTGTCTCTATTTCTATTTTAAACTCCTGTTTCCCTCCCTGGGGCAATTACCACATTGACGTCAGAACATTGCCCAGCACCTCATTTATGTCTGAGAAGAGAGGGGAACTGTGTTGAAAAGAGAGCTCAATGGAAAAAATAATATTCAGTGTGTGTTAAAAGCATTCAGGGAGGAGGAGTAGGTGGAAGAGATGGGAAATTTTAAGTCAGTGTATTTATGTTATCCTAAATACCAAAAACCTGGTTATTTTGGATATGAATACTGCATTAGGATCTGAGAATATAGTTAGGCAGAGGTTTTGGAATATCTGAATACCTGACTAAACATGAAATAGCTTGAAGATGTTTCTCATTATTTTATTCTTCATTTGAAAATATTCTTTCTGCCATTATTCAAAAATCATGATAAACCTCTGATGTCTTTTTCTTTCACTCCATGTGCTTTTCTTAATCACTCATAACTTTGTAGCAGATATTAGATATTTATAGAACTCCAACTTGTTAGTCATAACATCATGTATTTTACTGAAACTGTTGTGAGCTCCAGATGGAGGTAGACAGAATCTTGTCCAATAAACTCTGGTGTTAATGCACCAAATAGGCAATCTATGCTCATGTGACTTTGAGTCAGAGAATGACAGCATGGAGCTGTACTCTGTGTATGCATATTAGACTTCAACACTCAGTGTTCCACATGTTTTTAGTAGACCAGAATGACTTTTAGGAGATTTTTACCCCCTCTGTGACCTAAAGCAATATAGGCAAAACATCATGTTACACAGCATACAAACTGTAGTCCCTTTTACATCTTAATCTTTCACTTTTCTCTCTTACTGAGCTTTCTTATCCAGTTCTATCCCTACTTCCTGTTCTTTTACTTCATTCATTTCCATTTAGCCCTTCTTCCTTTCTAGTCCTGCAGTCCAGTGGTCATGTTTGACTTTCACTTCATAACAAAAAACTTCTTGTTCTGAGAAGGGTGTATCAGATCCAAATAACTTAACCAATAAGGAAAGTACATTATTAATTCCTGTTTGAAGATTTTTTGGTTTAAAAGGTGGTCATACAATTTGGAGAGACTGGCTTCATGTTTTCTGAAGGCTTGTGATTGGCAATATTGCATGGAGCTTTTCCAATCTTGTTCATCTGTAGAAAGACTGAATGGAAAAGCAGTCTTTATACTCCTTAAATCTTGAACATTGCTCTCCAATACAGCTGGCTGATATTTTCATGGAAAAACTGAGCTTGGTTAACTTTTTTTTTTTTCTTCACAAAGAAGAAGGGAATTTCTATCCTTACCTGGTTCTGCATTCTTTTGGGTATCTTGAATTTTCTGCTCTTCAGCTAAAACCAAAGCAAAATTTCAGGTTTTTATTTTATTGGTTAAATTGTGAAATAAAAACTTTTAATTTTGTTTGAAATATTGTGGGAAGCTTGTTATTCACCTGACATGTAGAATACTTATCCAGTGTTTCCTTAATCACTTTAATGTGATTAAGACCTGATTCTTCACACCACAAAAAACTGGCAAGTCAGGAAAAAGTAATATGCACTTAAAAGGTTGACTTGACCCCTGTTTGGGATGCACAGTGCTTTGCTGAGGGACACTGCCCTCTGCAGCCTATGCTCACCAACAGCAATTTGACGATGGCACCATTCTGGGGCCTTGGGTACAAGGGGAGCATAATTTTACTTTGATTACACTAGCTCTATTTAACCCCAAGCAAGGAGTTTTGTTGTTGCTGAGAGGGGTTTTGGGTTTTTTGTTTCTTCATTGGTTCTCTTACTTGAGGGTTTGGTCTTTCAGAAAAGAAAAAGGTATGTAATGTGTAACAACATTGCAAAGGTCAATACACACTATTTCTACAATTAAAAATAGGAGAAGAAAAATCATGCTTGCCTGTTTTTCTCAGTCAAAACTAGCACTGTCCATCCGGTGTGCAAGGAATGCACTCAGTAGCACTAAATCCTGAGAGAGTAGCTGGTAAGGTAACCTGGCAGCCAAGTGTTGGAAACATCCAAACATGTCTCAAACACAACATGAAGGAGATTGATTTACTGCCTTCCCTGCAGCCAGAGCTTGTTTCCATAGAAATAGCTTTGGTTGCTTCCTGGTTTCATGAGTCCTTTATATGCCTCTGGTACACTGTGTCATTGGCATAAGTGAAAAACATGTAAAGATCTGATTCCTCTCTCCCTTGTAAAAACTTTACACTGCTGCTAATCAAGAAATGGGAATAAATTGTTACTGAGCTGCAGAGCAATTCCTCTTAGTGGACTAATATTGCTTATTTTCCTTTAAGGAGATGCACAGAAATTATACTGCTTGTAATATATTCATAAGAAATGAATATAAATTTTTTTACACTAAACTGAATTTCTTACAGCAATTTTTTTTACATTTTTTGCATATAAAATTGTTACCATTTTATTAGTAACTTGGAGCTATGTGATTCTATTATATTCAGAATAATGACGGCAGCTAATGTTAAAAACAAGAATAAATATTTTTCACTGCATTGTTTTTCTTTCCCCTTTTTACATAAATATGAAAGTTTTATCATCAAACTGCAGCATTCAAAATTATTTATAAATGAAAAATATCTTCATGCACTAGCTAGATGGTTTCTTAGGCATAAATAATTATTTAATTGTAAAATTTCAAAACAGTCTGTGTGCAATAAGTTTCTTAAATATATAATACTTCACTTCATGAAAACTGCCAGAAATGCTAAATAGAAGAGTCCACTCTGAACGAGACCATGCCCTATCAACTTACAGCAGATGTCATTATCTTATTTATCTCTCAGAAAAGTAAGTCTACAAGAATTGGAGAAATCAGGCATCATGCTGATAAATATGTAAAATGATGGCTATAATTTCTTGATAGAATAATAAAGTATATACTAAAGACATACACTTATAATATACCCTTATAATCTCATAATTATTTTGGAACTGTGATCTATGCTAATAAAAATAGCTGAATGTTGGCATATGAGAGGTTGAAGATTTACATCATTCAGTGACTTCAAATTCAAAATGTCTTTTTCTTCTTTTGTGTGACTTTTCTGGTGTTACACGCTAAGGCTGCTTAAGACCCACCTGAAAGCACCTATGCCTGTTCCATACCTTCTTACTAAGGTTCTTAAGCACATTCTTCAAATCCTCTTAAAGTCAACAGGAATTGCACATATACCTAAATATTGGGATAAGTTTGAGAGGACAGTTCTTTCTGAGAGGAGTTCTTGTTCAAAGATTAATATTTAAAAAGAAATTTCTCTAGTTTGAATTGACTTTGGTTTGTCAGAAAAAATGTGTTAAGATTAAAAAAAAAGTCATTCTGTCAGATAACAAGGAGTTGGTAGGGAGACTGCAATGTGTATAAAAAACCTAAAAAGAATCCTCTCCTTTCAGATAATTGAATTGTTGGTCATAGTTGTGCTCCATTGGGAAGAATGTCAATGTGTAGCTTTGATAGAAGGTATTAACCAAAAGTTGTGAAATCATAGTAATGAGAATAGTTTTTGTTTCCTGTTTCCATGAACCTAGCATCATATGGAATCTAGCTTCAGTTATCCTGTTCTACATGAGGTAAAGAGCATCAGTATCACAAAAAGGCTTGGGACATAATTCCTTGTAGACGAAGTTAATTGAAAGAGGAACTGGTCCTTTCTGAATAAGGTCAAACAATTGCAAGTTAAAAATAATGGAAGAAAAATTCTTGCCTGTATTTTTGTCTTATATCCTTTTAATATTCATGGACAGTGGGTTCATGAGAATTACTCTTGCTTCTCTTTAGTTATTGTGTATTTGTCACCTTACTCTCTGCTGCACAAAATGGCTAGAATGCTGCTTTTACCAGAGTACACTATATAAATTTGTTTATATGCTTACAGTACAGATGGATCTGTAAATGGGATGTGAAAGTGTTCTACCAAACTATTTGTTACAATAATCCAACTCTGCCAGATTAGTCAATTTAAGACTTTGAAAAACATGGATTTATTCCTTTGTTAAACTCACAAGTCACAAGAATCTTCCTCATCATGTCTCTTGTACTGGAGAGAATTTAATCTCCCAGCCAATCACTATTTTTTTCTAAGATTTATTAGGTCTGCAATTCATGTCTGATCATCCAAGCAAGGATCATGAGAGACAAGTAACTGTATTTCCAGAGCATTTGGTTGGTGAGGCACTCCTGATGCTACAGCATTCCTGACTCTCAGGCATTGAAGTGTTTCAATATAAAGGTAACAGTAATGGTGATGGGAGAATAGGCTTTGGATTTGCATTCAAAAATAATATGGAAAAAAATAGAGATTCCGACAACCAAAGTGGACCAAAAAAAGGATAAAACTCTCCAATATTTCACCACAAAGTATCTCTCTTCCGAAATATCTACAAGTAAGTATGTCCACATTTGTATCTAAAGCAAATGTGAGCAATACTTCAGGCATGTGACTGTTTGCTGTTGTTGTTCAGGTAGCACTGAAGCTGTTTTATGCTGTTTGTGATGCTTCTTTTAGCAGAAGGGAATTTTTCAGATGTTCGATATTGGTCACCAGAAACATTATGTGTGCATTTTAGGAAGTGTAGAGACGTAGCCTCAAATTAACCATTTCCTTAATTTTTGGATATCTGTTGAATGTCCATTGTACTGCCCCAACCGTATTTAGAGAAAAGAGTAAAAAACATAGTGTGGTTTGGGGAAGAATTTTGACATGTAGCTGCATTCCATATAGGGAAAAAAACCCAACAACCCAGAAGCTTTGATGCATTGATGAAAGGGAATAGCATTCTTACTCCAAGGCAGTCTGCCTAGTGGTCTGCCCCCAGCAGAGATCACAGAAGCCCCAGTATTTCAAATCACACACAACAGTCTGGTAGACAAGTTTGCCAAGAAAGTAGGAAAACCTGACAGACAACTTTTATAAGGCTTCTGTCCAGATTCCTTTATTTGAATTTTATCACTGTCTCTTTCCATAAAGCTTTTAATTTTGATTATCTAAAAAAATCTGAGGAAACAGAATTTTTTTTTGGTGTATTTTTCAGCTAGCAAAATTCATCGAGTTATTCCTATTGTTCACACTCACTATAGCATGGTGATCCCATTAAAACTCTGGTATTATGAACACCTGAACAAGGAGTAAATTAAGGTGATCTTCCAAAAAGAGTAGAAACTGTGCTGAAACTTTAAGAAAAAATTTACTATAAATGTGGAAAATATTTGGATACTAGTTTTGAGAAAAAAATAGCTGCTGCCAAAGCCTAAATATGTTACCAAATTTTGTCTTTGTAGGTATAAGAGTACCTGAAAGAGCAAATTTAACTGCAAATTGTAGTATTTCATGAAATGTTCTGAAAAGATGGTGAATACTTGCAAGAAGAGATAAACAAGTGTGAAAAGCAAGGCTGAGCAAGACTAAATGCTGGGAAGGAAAATTGTTCACGTGCAAACCGTCCTGCATTGAGATTCTCAGACAGCCATTAAACATTTCTGCTGTTTGTTGTCACCAATAGCAGCAGCAGTAACCAAGTAACATTGAGAGAAATGATAGAGAACCTTCTTCATTTTTCCCCAGGGAGTGAATTGTCTCTGGGAACCCTTAGTTTTAAGAAGTGCTGTATTTCCCATCCTTTTTAGCCAGCACAGTTGTTGCATGAGCATAAGCAATGTGCAAAATGAGTGCACATAATTTCTTTTCTTTGTGTAACAGCAGATCTTGATGTACACATTTATTTTGTTTTTACAAGGAAAATAAGCCAAGGGGTTTGCTAAAGCCCAATACCAGGTGGTGGTTTTATTGCTATCTACTGCACATAATGGTAATAATCTATATTGAGAGTTTAATATGGAAATATTGTTATGTCCTGTTAAAATGCAATAAGTATCATGTTTTACAGACAAGTTAAAGAATTTCTTGGGAATATAATCATTACATGCACATGCCAAACTGGAGTAGGGGAAAGGGAAAAGGAAGGCAATTTAGTTTTCAGGCAGTTCAGATAGATAGGTTGCCAAGAAGCTAGAATACTTAATTCGCATAGAAATACGTGCACATCCAAAGGCTTTGGAGATGCAGAAGACACCTCATAAACCTCTATACTTATCCTGCTTGGAGCACAGTGTTTCCAAGTTCTGTAAGAGACTTCCTTATGTGCTGGTGGGAAGGTCATCATAGTGCCTTGGAAGAAGGAGGTTGTTAAAGTTGACTATTTCTCAGTCTCTCTGGAAGAGTGAGATTAGCAGCACACAATGCACACAAGCAATTAAACCCATAAATAAAGCAGGAGTCCCAGCTTGCACGAGAAAGATGAGTACTTTTAGAACATTATTTAGCAGAAATCCTTCTTCATTGATACTTGCCATGCAGAAGGGAGTATCTGTGGCAGGAACTCTGTCAGGTATAAGCTCACTGGAAGCTGCTTCTGCTTCTGACATTTCACCAAAGCTGAGTCGGTGCATTTCAGGAGTGAGGACTTTTTCTTTCTTTATGTTTTTAATTAGAGTAACGTTTGGCTGCAACATGTAGTGAAGCTGGGGCTGAGACATTATCTGACCAGGACATTCCCAGCACCTTAGGGCAGTTTAACATTAATTACAGCCATCAAGTTGTATCATTATCCTAATTGGCTGTGATTTTCATGGATTTCATAACTACTTCAGAGCCATTCTGGTTCTGAATACAAGCCTGTGTGTCATAAGTGGGTGCATCAAGCCAAATGGGAATGTCTAACAAGGTTGGCACCTTGTGGTTTAGATACAGGTTTTCCAACTCCTTTAGTTACTATGAACAAATACAGGGACCGAGAGAAGCTGAAACTAACCATGATGTATTTTACAGTTCTCACACCTATTAGTCTGAGAAACTGTCACCCATCTTTGTGTGCATTTGCTAATGTACCGCTGCACTAAGGTTGAAGAAGTAAAGAGAGCACAAGCATAGCAGTACAGCACACACTCTTCCTGCCCTGTTAATTTGGGCTAAACTGTAAATTCCAGATTTGACTCTTCTATCTTTATTCCACACACTAAGTTACCCCAGCAAACAGTTTGGGTTTTTTTTTAATATAATCTCCCAGCTTTTGGGTATAATGTCTGTCAGAGAGAAACTCAAAGGGTCTTTAGTTTTCAGCTTCTGTATAGAGTATTCAGTCCTTTTAGAATTACTTGGTAGCTGTTCTTCTGCCACTACTCTACTGGATCTTCACTGGGGAGCCAATATTTCTGAGGAAGAAACTGTTCTGTGATATTTCATCACAGCTTCTTGTCAAGATACATTTAGATTTTTTTCCCCAATTTTTTTCTTTTATGTGACTAAATTACTAGGTAATCCTTTTCATTTCCACTAGTGAAAAAATAGGAAACCAAGATAGTTACTGTTTCTGGCAATTTGGTTATGACTGCACTTGAAGAAGCATTACTGCAGATGTATTCAGGATTTATAGGTTTAGGCTTTAACTGAGCTGCAGGTCTTTTGGGGATGAAAAATTTCATGTTGAGCATCTAAGACTAGTAACATTGATAAAAAGCCTTTTCATTAAAATTATAATGCTGATGTGAGAACAGAGGCAGAATGGTCAATGAAAAGAAAGATTTAGAAGATTATACACAGAAGGAAGGAAACAAATCTCTAACAGATCAGTATACTCAAATAGTGAAAATAAAGTGTTGTCTATCCTACTTCTAAAAGAACTGACTCATGAAAACAGTCGTGTACCAAGCCTAATCAATAAATATAGTTAGAGTAGAGTAGTATTCTCTGCTCTCTAATGTTCTACAAGTAATTAAAAAGGAGGTTGGAGAATTAAATCTCAGCAGTTGCAGAGATACTAATCACAGGAAATCAAAGAATAGTCTGAGTTGGAACAGAGCCATGATGATCGAGCCCATCTCTTGATTTAATGGCCCATACAGGGATTGAACCTTGATGTTAGTAGCACCATGCTGTAACCAACAAAGATTTTTCAGTGTCTAACATGACCTCTCTACAGTTTTAAAGAAAAGCAGAATAAAGGCCCTGGTTATACATGTAAAATAATATTAAATACAACCCAGGTTTGTTAAAGGTAGGTCATACCTTTGACATGATCAATCTTTGATTAAAAAATCTTACTTTTCTTGATAGAAAAAAATCGTTATCTCTCACTCTTCTTAACACACCAGGAACAAAATGCTATATTTTTTTAAAATAAAAGATTGTGATTAAGACAAGAACTGCAAAGAAGAAAAACTGAGTAAAAGAAAAGGTATGTTTTGTGTTGAAAGAGTAATTTCAGTCTGAGGAATGCTACTGCTGCCATCAAAGTTTCAAATGATCTCTTTCAAAATGCTCTTTACGAATTTTACAGAAAAGTGAGGAGTGGGTGAAAGGAACACATACAAAACAATTTTTATTTTCTCTAAATACCAGAAAAAGACAGTTACCCTAGTAATTAAATTTATGATTTCTTGATTTATGCCTATTGCATTATGCTCCACTGTGCAATATGTCGCTTCTTTTCTTTGACTGCTGTATTTCATATGAGCAAGTGCCTCTGAACTTCAAAAAGAATATTCACATCATTTAACTCATGTATAAAATATTTAAATATTTCATTTGAAGAGCCCTTCACATTGAAGAGAATTTGGAATACTTGATAGATATAAATACTAATATCTGGAGTAATTACCTTCATGTTTTCCTCAAACTGAGACTTAAGGATAAGTTAACAGTGCTGTCTCATCCCCGAATTTCTCAGTTCTTGTTACATCTAGTCATATCGATGAAATTATTTAAACTATTTTTTTGATGTTTAACAAACTGTACTGTTCTCTTGGAAGTCACTTTATTTCCTTTAAAAGTGAAAAAGATTTTAAAAAATTGAAATTATTTATTTTGGTTTAAGTTTTAAAAAATAGGGAGAATAATGAGTAAGCAAAAAAACTACCCTATCTAAAAGCCCTACAACATGTAATAAAGCATGAATGCAACAAAGAAATGTAATAATGTTAGCAGATATACAAACTGTTTAATTACAGATTAAATCGGACTCAGAGGTGCTCTCTGTGGCAAATATCACTGGAACTCCAGATAGCAATGGAATGTTTGATGAAAGAAATGCAGAATTATAGAGTTGTAAAATGGATCTATTTGTACTCTTTCAATCACTTCAAGAAGAAGGATCTATTTACAGAATTATAAAATCATTGAATTATGTAAAATGGACAGGATCTAGGGAGATATAGGAAGATAAACACTTTTGCTCAAAGCCCGTTAGAGCCCAGACAGTATTTGTGCAGGAAAATCCTGAATATCTGCAATGATGGAGACTTCACAGCCCCTGTTGAAAATGGCTTTCAGTATTTGACCATCTTCATGGTAAATCCATGCCCCACCCCTCCACTCCACTTCCTGCTGCCCTCTTCAAGTCAGAGTTTCCTATATCCTATAGTAAGGACACTCAATAGTATTGGCCCTTATATTTATCTCTGAGGGATGCTCCTAGAAACCATCCAGACTTCATATTGTCGATCACAGGACACTGAGCTTGGTGATGCAGCCAGTTTCCTCAGCCCCTTCTGCTTGTCCAATTCATATCTGACCAATTTAGCTCTAAGGACACCATGGGAGTCCTCTGTCAAACACCTGACTTGAGCCAAGCTGTCCAACACTGCCCCAGCTACGCACAAAGCCAGGCAACAATCAGTTTGATCAGGCAATATTTGTCTGCATGTCTCCAATGTCTGCCCTTGACCTTCACATTCTCTGCCATCTCCCCCTTTTCTGGGCATGGCAAATGACCCCCAAGTCAACTGTTACCTGCATGAAGGGATTGATGCCAAGACATTCTAGTAAACTCCTGAACTGCTTTGCATCCAGGCCTGTTCTCCTTCCAGCAGATATTGAGGTGGTGGAAATCTCCTATGAATTTTAGGTTCTGTGATCATGAATATCTTTCCAAGTCTCTAAGGAAGAGATTTTCTTGCCTCTTTCAGATACAGTGGTCAGAAGTATATATTCCTAAATATTTATTTCCAAAAAGTCTGTCATGATATTAATTCAAAATACAAACTGAACAGAAAGTGACTTTAGAAGTTTTCAAGAGTTTTGAAAAATCCAAATAATTTTCTTTATCTGAATTTTGCCAAACATTCAGATAGAATACAAGCTTTTCAAATAATTAATTAAACAAAATTTTCACCAGTCCAAATCTGCACTAACCTAGATTTTCTGAACACATTACATGGGGTGGTTGTTTTCATTGATTGTATGAAATATTTTTTATAAAGTATTGGTTATGAGATTTTCTTTCTGTTCTTGATCAAAAGATGCTGTTGATGCTGTAATTTCAGCTCTTTATATGTTGCTTCCAAATGTCTGGTACTCTTGATATTAATATAGTACAACAAAGAAAAAATCAAGATAGATTGAAAAGAATTAGTTTGAGCCGCAAGAATGGTATTTCAGACCAGGATTTCCTGGGTAGACTTTACATGAGTAAAAATCTGAATGAAAATTATAGCTATTTAAACATAGTCTAAGAATTATCAACTTGTTCCATCTGTGACAAGCTCTTACCCCACAAAGTTTTACACAGGACCCAAACCATTGGAAAAGATTGAAAATTGATTTCTTTCCCTATATTGAAAGAAGGCAAACAAGAAATGAAAAAAGAACAGAAAGCACAGAGGAACTTGTAAGGAATCAAACTGGCACATATGCCTTTATGAACTGAGTAATTTAGGGATTCAAGATGGGCCTATTGCTTGAAGTCAGATAATTTTGCACAATAAATTTATATTATTGCTTAAGAACTTATAAATTTCATGCTGTGACATGAATACAAATAATATCTGCATTTAAAACCATAAGCCTAAAGTGATGCTATGAATTTCATTCCCCAGACTAAACTGTATTTCAGTCACCCTTCTGGCTAAATTTTTATTGATTTCCTTTTGCTCAGGTGGATAAAATATTTCCTGACTTCACCTGAGAACAGTAATGGTAAAAATGCCAAAATGTTTGCATTGTTGTTAAAAGCAAACACTTAGGTTTTCAGATTAGTAGCTAAAATTTAGCTTTTATGTCTGTTTTTAGTAATTGAAATAGAAATTTTTTTTCTTGCACAGGTTTTTTAAAAATACTTTTCAAAGGCAAACAGCTTTTACTTTGATGAAGTTAGCTTTCATATTTGATCTCTTTGCTTTCACAAAGTTCATGACATTATTAAAAAGTTATTCACCATACTTTTGCACATGCATGTATTTTTCACAAAGCTAAAGGAAAGAGACAAAAGGAAAAATTTTAAGTATCAATAATAAATATTTTTAAGAACCACTTTAGTTTATGAAAAAAATAATATTTTCCCAAAGGAAATAATATTTTCCCAAAGGAAACTAAGATTATTGAATGTCAGACATCAACTATATATGATTTACCTAATTTCTGAATTTCCATTAAAAGTCTGAAAGGTCATAATCCCTTTTTTTTTTAAAAGAAATGACAAACTATACACATTTGAGTATTCTCAAATAGGAGACTAATCTTAGTTGAAATAACAACATTTTCTATACAAGCACAGAAAATTTTGGTTCAGTGAAACAAATTTGTACTATCTTCAGTAATAGACTATTGCAACTAATATTGCAACTAATCCAGACATACTCTTTTTTATTTAAAAAAAAGAGTTTTTATTATTTTTTTTATTTAAAAAAGAGTATGTTGTGTTAACTAAGTGGCCCTAGAAAGTAATGGAATGAGATATTCAGTGATTTTTCAAGTACTGGTATTTGCAGAAAACTTTAATGTTTTGACAAAAAGAATCTCTTTATACTAAGGTTAAAAGGATTAAATATATCAGAATAAGATACCTCCTGTTGGTAGAAAACACCTTTAGGATTGGAGTTATGCTTGTCACAAAATCTGTGCATTTGCCAGATTGTTTCATGCCAGAAAATTTTTGCTTCCTCATGAAAGTAGACACAATAAGTCCAAACACCCAGAGAAACTGGTCAGAAAAAAATAAAATCAAAAATCTGAATATTGGTTGCTCAGAAATTAATGGAATACATTTAAAGCAGTCCTGGCTCTGATTTTAGCAAGACTCGGGATTTACATGTGGAGTTTTTTCTCACAGTAAAACCTTTGCTTGGCCTTTCCTCAAACTTTGGTACCTAGAAGTACTGGATCTGGATCTATATTTTTTCTGACTTTTTATCTATAAAATGAAAACACTATTTTTCCTTTGAAGGGATGTAGCCAACATAAAGGGTACAATTTATTATTATTATTATTATTATTATTAGATAAAATTTGCAGCAGTTACTAAAAAAAGTATATTTTGAAATGTCATTACTTTTCATGAAAGAGTAGAATTTGTTTTCTTTTCTTGTCCACCTAGGTCTACTAGGTTTTGCCACTTTAGTCAAATGTTGCCCTCATTCACATTTGAGAAAAACTGTATCCTTATGGGTTCAATTTGAATGTTTTTTCCACAGTCTTCCTTTGCCTAGCAGAGAACAAATGGCCTGGTGGGAAGAGTTCTGACACTGTTTAAAAAAAAATTAGAAAAATAAATAATGAGAAAAGTTCTTTTCTCTATTCTTCAGCAAATAGGAATCTGAAAAAATCAAAAAAACTGCTGTTACTTCTTAGCATCTCTGCAATTCCTTATTCACTATCTTAGGCGATGATTGAAAAATGCAATTAGGCATCACATATGTGAGTCATATGTCCTTATATACCACCATTAGTGCCAAGCCGACCAAGAAAATGTCTGCTTTTTATGTCTTTGTGTTTATGTATTAAGCATAGATTAGAGAAAAATATTCTGCTTACTGTTTTGGTTTTGAACTTTCTAGTTTTTACTGAAGTCAGCCCATTTCAGTGCAAACCAAACTTGTTTGAAGTATGAATGCTATTTCTTTGTTTCATTATAAGATTATGATTAAATACAAGTATTTTCAGTTATATCAGTTTTGTTCTACTTTTCAGATTATATAGAAAGTTATTAAGTCCCATAAGACATTAAGAAGTAGAGTGCAAGCATTTGAAAGCTGTGTTATTGTTATATAAATACTTTCTTCACATAGTTTTAACATTTTTTTACTCTACTGAAATTTTAGTCAAGGTACCTTTCTGCAAAATTTATGTCAAGCCACATTCAATACTGTTGAAATGCTCTTTAAACTCAAAAAACCCTAAGAGTAATCATTGCAATTTATATTGGAAGCAATTTTCAGTGAATCTGCCCTTTTCACCCTAAGGAATTTTAAAGGATATTGTCTTCCAATGGTTATATCCAATAACCTTAATTTAATATAAGGTAGGAAAAATGATATCTCCATCCCTTTAATTGCTATTATCTATTAATTGCTATTGCCTTGATTCTGGTATTGCCTAAAAATTTGTAATCAATTAACAGCAGTACTTTGCCTCAAATACCAAATCACCATAATTTCCTTTGTACTAATTCATTATTCAGACAATCATGACAACACACTTTGTTTTCTTGTAGGACAGGTCACCTCACTGCAGCCTTCAGAGCTGTACCTGGACACATTCCCAATCTCCAGTGTATGCCCTGGATTCAGCAAAAAAACTTGAAGCTTAATGATCATAGAATAAAAAAAAATGTTGGCATGCGTTTTCTGCTATGTTCGTGATTCACAGTTCTGCCAGATCAGCTACAGAGTAATGGAAATTACTCATTTGCATCTGCTTTCTTTGCAAAATATGAATGATTGTTTCCAAAACACTATGATTGTAGTGTAAACACCAAACAAGTAACCACCTTATACATATTAGCTATTTTGCTTGTACCTTTTTTAATGTTTTGGGCAGTCTTTTTGGCAGTGTCAGCTTCTTTTTTTTCTTACACAGATACTGCAATATCTGCCATAATTCTGGTAGGCACTATGGACACTACAAAATGAGCCTTAAAATCTTGGAGTGGGAGGGTCTTGTTGCTATTATTGTTATCATTACTACTCCTACTACTACTACCTCTACTACTAATTCTTTCAGCCTGGAAGGCTTATTGCATCTATGCAATTAAGAGTTTCCACAGTGAATTATAGTACTAGTCAGATTTTTCTCTTCTTACATATGCAAAATTCCTTTGCTATTAAGTATATTTAAGTAAAGGTGTTGTCAGGTCCTACGTACTGTTAAACACAGTGTGTAAATGAATCATAATTCCAACAATTTTTGGGACCTTGAAGTCTGCAACTTAAGAGACACATAAAAAACACTCATAAAAACTGCACAGGGAAAGGGACTAGAAATTCTAGCATCAAGATCCTGACTCAAATCATGCATAGATGTGTTAGAAGCTGCTGCCTCACAGCAAGCAAGAAACACAGATTTACGTCCTCTATAGAGCTTGGGAACTTAGTCATTATACAGATATGGTGAACTTTAGGTATGAGCAGATGGATTAGAAAACCCTCTTTGAGCTCTCAGCTCATGTATGTCCCATTTTTTCTGATTGTTTAGACTATCTGATGGGTATCATTCTCATCAAATCATGTGAACTGTCACCCATAGGTGTTGTGCAGAGTGAGAAATCTTTTGGAAGGCCAGCAGGAAGTTCAGAGAACTTGGGCCCAGTAAAGAAGTAGGTGAGTCAACTCCTTGTATTAAATATCTTCAAGCATCTGTAAAATGAAAGGAAAGGCCTTATTAAGAGAAAATTAACCCTGGCTAGCCAGGGTTATACGGATTGGCTTTCTAGTAATATGGTTTTAGGCTTCCCCTGGTTCATATACAGAGTTAATAGGAGATAGGTTGCTCCTTCTCAGCAAGCTCTTTTCATGTACCAGTAGCAAACCTGACAGATGAGTCTTTCAGAAATTTTTCAGAAATTTTCAAAGCTCTCCCAGAAATTGCTGCAAAATATCTCATTTCAATGTGTAACCTAGAACTCATCAGCTGAGGCAAATGTCTTCTATATGGTACAGGTAGTTCAAACCACAAAATTTGAGAAAAATTATGCCCTTGGTTTTCAATGTCTTGAAAGAAGTAAAAAAAAAGTTTTTACAATGATTCTTACTCAAAGGAAATACAACTACTCCAAGAAGAAGAAAAAAAAAAACAAAAAAAACCCCAACCAAACAAACAAAAAACCCCAAAACAAACAAACAAACAACAAACAAAAACCCAACCAAAAAAACCCAAACGGAAAAAACTCACAAAACAACAAAAAAAACCCCTCAAAAAGTCAAACCAAAATCAAACATGAAACAAATAACAAAACCAAGACAAAGAATAAAATGAGGAACAAGGCCCTTGGACATGAAAACAGGTAAAATTTTCATCAGTTATTATATAACTGGTAAAAATCACCAAAGCTAATGATGTACCTACAAGTTCTTTGAGGTTTTTTTCATACTCTAAAGCCTTAAGGTAATGAAAAGCCTCTGGTTGTCAACACTGCAACAGTTACTAGAGAAATGAGATCTGCAAATTCAACAAAAGTGGAAATGCTCATTAGTTTAGTTAAACAATATGTACACTGGACAAAAATCCGTGCTTTAGTTCATTAACTTTGATGGAATCCTTATCAGAGATTAATCCACTGGAAACTTCTAGAGTAGAATATTACTATATGAGAAATAAATTCCTTAAATTTTGCATTAGTAATTTCTTTGTAAATTGTTTATATATTCAAGTACTTTAATTTTAATAGTCATTCATTCTCAAGTTATTTTGGCTAGATGAAGTACAAGAATCCTTATTTTATTTACATTTTTCACTTAGCATTCATTTCTTTAATGCACTCTGACTGATCATAATGAAAACTTTCCTTGGAAAGAAAGCAATGTTTTAGTTTTCTAGGTCAAAAACACTTATCATTTTAAAATATAAACTTGCTGTCTTTCGATCCTATTCTCATTTTTTTCTTTTTTTTCTTTTCTTTTTTTAATTACTCCAAGACACACGTTGAACAAATCTGGGCTAAACATCTTTTCAACTTATCTTCTAGTACAAGAAAAATGTTTTTGACTTTCAAACCTGTTTTGAACTGGAAAAGTTTCTCTTGATCTGGACCATTATTACTTTGCATAAAAATCATAATGGGATAGAATGGTTTCGGTTGGAGGGGACATTAAAGATCATGTAGTCCCAATCCCCTGCCAAGGGAAGGGACATCTTCCACTAGATCAGATTGCTCAGGGCCCCATCCAATCTGGCCCTGAACACATCCAGGGATGAAGTATCCACAACATCTTTTAGCAACTTGCTCCAGTGACTCACAATCCTCACAGCAAAGAATTTCTTCCTGAAGCCAAATCTAAACCTTAAAGCTATTCTATCAAACTGAACTGATAGGTGCTGGTACGTGGTGCTGGCAGACTTTTCCTTCTTTAAATATTTAATTTCCTATGATATTAACAGCATATGGAGAGTATTTACATTTACTGCTTGCAGCTTCTTAATTATGACACTGTATTTTTTTTTCAGCAGCTGTATTTATGGTTGGCTTTTCTGTCCATTCATAATTGCTTGGTTTTATATTGATCTATAAAAAATACTATATCAAAACCTTCAATTTTATTGAGATTTAGAATAATTGCAAAGTGTATTGCTGATGGAAAGACTTCTGAGACATTTCAAGATTTTGTTTTTATTATGAGTTTGTTTCCACAGTTCTGATGAATTCACACAGTATAAAAGTAAGCAGCATCATATAGGAACTGCTTGATTCTGATATATTCTACCCTGAAATTAAAAAAAACGCTTTGCTACTGAATTAACTGAGGACTCAAAATCATGCTTAAGTGCATGTTGAATTTTTAATTATTTATTCCAGTGGTTCTTGAAAAACCTATTGCTACACATTTTATTTGCTCTTTAATTTGCTTAGGAAGCCGGAACCTGCTTTGTAACATATTTTTTAATATTTGAAAGTGCTGGGAAAAAAAGGCAATTCAATAGTTAGTTGATGTAAGTTGAGGGCAATTTCATCTGATAAATTCTTGTCATGCATGTATATGTAAACCAAATCCTTTTCCAGATGCTAAATTATAACAAAGGGAACAGCTGGGACTGATTTCTGATTCTGGAAGAGCTGTAAACAAAAACTTTACATGAAAGAGGAGAGCTGGAAAGACATCAAGACAGCTTCGAAAAGTGAAAACCTTTTAATTAAAACTGCATACAAGGGTGAAAAAGTATTGGGTAAGGAGTGCTGCTGTGGGTTCTGTTGTATAAGGAAATTAAACCAGAAGGTACACAGGTAACATGGGTTTCTCTTATCAAATCCACAGTTCTGAGAGGAAATGGTCTCCAGCCCTGCTGTAACTATGTAGGCTTTTTTGAGTCCTTGAAAATCTCACACATGTAGGCCAGTGGCTGTAAAAAACAGGGTGCAAGTAGGTGGTAATGGACTTGATTAATCTCTAAATGTCCTAGCTAAGGAAGTTTGGTTATTCTGAGTAAGGCAATGGAGAATGGTGTCCCACAGCAACCAACAGAAGAAATTGCGTATTATGGAACCACAAATTTGCTTCAAGCACTTCAGGTGTCATACTTTGTGTAGCTGTTCCACTACCATGTCCCTGCTTACCTTTCATTGTGCTAGACTAACCTAGTCAAGCTCTCTAATTTTCCCTCAAAGACAGAGTCTCCCTTTCTCTTATAGCTTTTTCTGTACTGGTCCTCATTCAAATTGTTCTTTACATGGTTAGAAGTGTCCGCTGCCCTCTAGGCAGGTGTTCACCACCTATACGGCTTCCCTGCATCTGTTCCTAAATTCCTTGCTTTATGTAGTCCAGGCATACCTTTACTGGTTTACCTTTCAAATTTGAGGGGAATCAGAGGGCCCAATAGCAAGTGGAAGTCTCATACATTCTGCTTCCATATGGAAGATAGCAGAACTGGCTAGTCATCATGGAAGTGTAACACTTCGTTTCAACACACTAGACATTGTGTGGTTGAAATATTGCTACAGGCATCACGAATGCAGTGAATCATGTGCCATCTAAAAGCTTAACTCAGCAGCATGTTTAGCTCTAGCCTGAGTTGTATGACTCTCAGTTGTGTGATATTCAGTTAGTTACTAGGATCTTCCATTTAATTTATTTGGCTGATTCATTCAGTCTTGTCCTGGGTTGTAGAATAAGATATGCACAAAGTATTCTATCACCCTCTTCATCATCTGTTGAAACCAATTGT
>JBBMKD010000102.1:136342341-136369077 GCA_037834095.1 Argya squamiceps | reverse complement strand
ACAATTGGTTTCAACAGATGATGAAGAGGGTGATAGAATACTTTGTGCATATCTTATTCTACAACCCAGGACAGTATTTCAGGCACTGAGCTGAAGGATAATCTTAAAGAATGAGACTATAATGTCTGGGGACAGCCATAGTGGAAAGCAACATGAAACAGCTGCTGCTTGCAAGTGTGCAGCAGGAAAAAGCTGTGGATGCTATGTACCATATGACACTAGCAAAACAGTGAAAAATCTAGGCTATCAGGATACACTTACTTATTGGGGCTGCTCTACAGACTAGAAACTGTATTACTTCATGAGTGCAAAAAAAGACTGTACAAAAACCCCAACATGTACCCTAAAATATTTAAAGTGTTTTACCATGTTGCTGACTATGCAAGGTTTAATATGCAGTGCCTTAGCAATGGGCATATAACAAGGACTCCATTCTGTTTTTCCTAATTCATTTGTTTAGTTTGGTTGGGTATAAAGAATTAGCAGTGACATAGAACCAGAATTTACTAATTTGAACTCAAAGCCAATATGACATCTGAAGATGTTTAATTCCCTTAGTTACTGAGATGGAAAAAATCCAAGCTACACACTTATATAAAACTGGAAACACTGAAGACAGCTCAGTACTTAATGCAAGGAATATTATTATAAGCATCAAAGAAGAAAGGAATTTTATAGTTGAATTTCAAATCAGGATACATGGTAACAGCCTTTGCTTTCTACATCAGTTATCTAAGATGATTTTTCTTATCATAATCTCAAATCCTTTTAATGGCTTATTCTTTTCCATTTTGTATATTAATCACACACACTTCTTGTGACAGATCTGTCTCAATACAGATGAACAATCAGGGGCCTTCTGCTCTGGTTACTCTGGTTTCCACAATATAAAAGCACAAATAATTATTTCAGTTTGCTAGTGCAAAAGAGGTATTTCTTCAGAAATACAGTGCTTTTTATGTCCACAGAATGATCACAGAAACTAGAACATCAGCCTGCATTGTGGCATGTGTTATGAACAGACCTGCATGAAACCTAATTTTTCCTTTTTTCCCATCTATTTGAATTGTAATTGAAACTGCCTGTTCTTCTGGAAAGCCTTCTGTCTTCCAGGATCTCATGTGTAAACTGTGGGATTGTTTCAGTTCCAGCTAATTTCACATATTTCTTAAATTAGAAGTGTTACCTGAGGCACCTTTTCTGTGAGATGAAGGTACAGGAATTTCCAAAAGGTAATTCACCCCACTTTAGAACGGAATCACCTTCTGGAAGTATTGACAGCCCAGAGCAGTAATGCATCTGACTTACGCTGCTTAGTTAGATGACTCAAGGAAATGGATTGGATGGAGGCTGCAATGTGCAACAGGGACATAAACTTTTGTGAGATGGGTCAAGAAGAAAACAAACCTTGCAAAGAGAGAGACAAATTTAAAAAAAACCTCATCATAGTGCAGTGAGTTGTGAGCTGAGAGAGAAAAGAGGGAAATGAAAAAGAGAATTACACAAGTAAAAGATAGTCACACTTGAACATGCATAAATTATGGCACCTGGAAAGTAGTCTATGTATGCACAAACTCTTAAAAACAATACTTGGAAATGTTATACCTGTATGCTTATACTTATTCATTTTCTTTCATGAGACACAAGTTGGCTTAGTGGAGAAAAAAGTGACATAGATGCCTTCAAAATTGTTTGGAGGAAAGACAAATGGATCAGAATGAGGCAAGTAGCAGGAGGATTCACTGTTTGTCCAACATCACAATACATATCTGGATGCAAAAAGGAAAATTCTGAAAGAGTTGAAGGGGAAAAATATTTTTTTAATCACCAAAGACAAGAAAAATTACTAGAGGGAGGAACTGAAACTAAGTGCTCTCCTGTTAAGGTAAATGGCTCCTTTTTTTAAGATGTTGCAGAAAATAGAGTATCTTATGTAGCACAAAGAAAAATATCTGTCCCTTTACTTGATAAGCCTTTGAAATTTCTAGTATATCCAGCTGAGACACAGTGTGCTATTGCTGTTTTGGGATAGTGCTGTAGCTCCCACTGAGACTCTGCTGTGGCAGCACAGGGAGGAGAGCCAGAGGCATGAAAGGTAAAGATCATGGGTTAAAGTAGAAACAACTTATTGAGCTAATAAAAATAACAGTTAACAGTAACAATACTAATGATAGAGGGTACAAGAAAGAGGTGAATGGTCTCACACAGAAACAACAATACCCCACTTCTGCCTCCACCTGCTGTGATAACCCAGGAAGGATCCTTCTCCTCATACGGCTCCCTTCCCCCCACCCCTGGAAATGACATGAGGTGGTGCAGGATAACCTGGGTCCTGGTCATGTCCCCTCCTAGCTACTGCAAAAATAACCTGTGTCCTGGCTGGAACTAGGACATGTCCAAACAGTAGAGTCATAATTTGCTTAGAGTTGCACAAAAGGTGTAGAATAATTCTATACAAACCCTCCCAACAACAAAGATTTACGTCTTCCAGTCTGGATAGAGTAAAAGGCTATGCACACAGCACACACCTTTATTCTTTGAAATGTAGTTGTGCCAGTATTTATAGCTGTGAACAAGGATAAAATCTTAGAACATCAGTTGACCTCCAGCCAGGTTTACACCCAGAGAGCTCCAAGGAATTAGAAAAGAATTGTCTATTCTTGCGGATTGCCAGAATTCTCAGTTAAACCAGCTGAAGAGAAGAAAACAATCCAAAATAGAAGTACTAACCAATTTCTTGCTAACAGAATTTTGGTAGATTATTCTGGGGACTGGTATTCCAAATCCTGTAGTCTTGGAGACCTTCCCTGAAAGTGCTGGGTCCTGCTGAGAAGAAGTTACTTGATTAACAAGACCCCTGCCTCAATCCAGGATAACAGTTTGTATGTGCTTGTGACATCTCTCACTTCTTTAGGTCTACATCCTTCCAGGAGGGAGTCTGGTATGGTTAGTTAACTTTTCTACCTGCAGCCAAATGTCTTTATTTACAAGCCTCAGAAGGCTTCTCTGTTTCTTTTGTTCTAACCCTCACCCCTTGGCCTTCCCCTGGCTGTCAGCAAGTTTTGGCCCCAAAGTTCACACCACTCTTTATTCTTTTAATGTTTTCTCTTGTTCTCTTTCAATTTGTTACTTTCCCCATTCTGAAAAAAAAAATCTGTCAACACTTTTATCCTTCCCTTGTGAACTATTTTTCCAACTTCATTTGTTCCCACAGCAGCAGCAATAACAAAATGAAAATAATGGTTTGTAAAAATTCACAGAATGCTTTCAAACAAATGGTAAAACTCAGACAAATAGGTTACTTTTGCCTGGTTTTGATAAATGCATCCCAGGTTTTTCCTCAGACATGAAGAGGCACATGATTCGCTCTACTTGCCCAGGCTGACTACTAGAATTAATTTTAAAAATCTGTAGGAAATAAGTAGTCTAAGAATAAAATAGAGATTAAAAAAGTTGTGTTTCTCACTTCAATGTGGAAATCACAGTAAAGGAAACATAAATGCTTGTGAAAATGGGGTAGAGTTAGTGAAATTAATCACATTTCTCCTACAGACATAGGAACCCAAAGAATCAGTGAAATTTTTTACATTATTTATAGATTTTAGCTAGGACTTTACAAAATATGTAAGAAAGCACTTATATCCTCCACTTGATGTCTGTTTAAGCAGCTAATTTAGGTATAATTCTACATATTTAAAGTTTGGGTTACAAATTTGCCTTTTAATTTCCTCCAAAATTTCCTTTACAGTTGAAGGGAGGAGAAGAAACTAGGAGGCAACTCACATGGCCAGAGTTTCCCGCTTGACCATTATATGGTATGAATACCCTTGCCCTCAGTGTCTGTTTCAAAGTATTCCTGTCATTGCAGCTGGCACTTCCAAAGAGTTCAGGCGTGAGGAAAGAAGAGCCTGGAGGACTACCAGCCTTAAAGTGGTTGTTACTTAAATGGCGTGGAATATTTCCAATCAAATCTAAAATACGTGTCCATCAATTCTGAGATTTACCTGTATACTAACTAGGTTCTGGCTGCGCAAAACCCATCTTTGAAATCTTTATAATTTCTATGGTATGACATCCACTACATGGGTTTCCAGGTTTTTTTTAGTGATACAAGTTTACTGAGTGTAGTAAAGACAGATTATATAATCAGTTAAAAAAAAAAGATGATCTAATAGTAGTGAGGTAATAATCAGGAAGTATTTAGCCTGATGGAATGCCAAAATTAAAGTCCTGTGACGAAAGGTGAGTAAAAGCTACAAACCCCATAGAAAATTAGGATGGTTATGTATCAGAGTGACCAGTGCTTGCAAAAAAGTAGTTATGGATCATTGTCTTGAAAAATTTGATTTGTGTGATCTTATAGAAATCTCTTTCAAATTCAATTTATTAATATTCATTATTTTTGAAGCAATTATAAACTATTTTTTTCAGAAGTGTAACAAAACCCCATTTTTTAACAATACTTTAACAAAGGATAATATAAAGTGATAAAAAAATGAGTGCAGTCATTAAAATAACATCACTGAGGAACATGTAAATGAAGAACATGGAAATGTATGCTCTCTGGGAATAATTTCCCTAATTTTTATTTCACATAAAATCTTCCAGTGATTACTCACAAATGTTAGTTCTTGTGAGATATACAGGTAGTACATTTAACTCCATGTGTCTGTAAAAACAGCTTGTCAAGGTGACTTAGTATAGCAAAACAGAAGACACACATTAGGAGAGTTAACACCAGTCTCCAAACAGCTTTGAGTTGCTCTGTTTGTATTCATTACAACAGACAGCACAGTGCAGCTCAGGCTGGTTGATAAGGACATAGAATATCACTGTTTTATACCTAACAAGTTACAACAGAAAGCTGTATTTGTAAAAATTACCTAATCATCAACCAGTTTAGATAAGACCATTTCTTTATTGTTCACTGCATGTGTCTGAGCCTTTGCCAAGGGTGAAAGTGTTATACCAAAGATTGTATCAAATGCTTCATAATTCTTTCAAACTGCCATTTTATCACTTACATGTCATAAATTAAACCTGTCACCCAGACTATCTGCTAAGCTGGCACATTTTACTGTATTTTTCATTAAATTCTTAAATCACAAGTGTCCAGGAGATAGCAGACCTTAAAACTGTCTTTAGTTGAAAAGGCTGTTAAATAGAAGATAGACGGTTGTGTTTTATGCCAAGAACATCATAGTTTATTAATATACATCACTGGTAGGAATAAAAAAAGGTCAGCACCAAAATAATTATATTTTCAGTATCTATTTGGTACACACATTGCTGTTTGACAGTGATAGGTTTTGTGGGTAATTAGTGGTGTAACCAAATGCTGCTGTGGAATTTGTTTACAGGTATAGCAAACATCCCTGAAGTAATACAACTTTACTGAAAGGTGTTCATATAGTACACATGGTTCAACATTGGAATTAGTGGTCAGATTATGTTCAGGTTTGGGGACTAGTGTTGAAAGAAGAGGTACTTACACCTGTTGTTTAGAAATTGCACCATGTAGGGTCACTAACTGATTGAAGAGTTGGCAACATAAAGATTACAGGAATCAGATTCACAGGAGCCTCCACTATCATCAGGTAGCTAATTAAACCAGGGTGTCACAAGAGCCAAAACTTTTCCTGCCTTTTAATGGGTCTTCAGTCAGATTGGTAAATTAGGTGATCTCTGAAACCTAGTGTCACCCCACATGCCAGATAATTCAATGAAATTGTTGCTACATACAGAGGGATTGACAGGGCTGGCCTCTGCCTGAGCTGCAGAATGAATACACAGATTTGGAGCAAATCAATGGTTTCAATGGGGACATCCCATTTCTCATGATGCTTCACTTAGACCCTGGTTTATCAGTTACTTACACAGCATGTTGCTCTCCAGGAAGACTGTTTTGAAAATACTTCCTAGCTTAGCTTCCACTGCCATGATATTTAGGGAATTAGTGGTTTTCAAGATGCCCGTAAGTTACTCATAACTGTATGCAGACCCTGGAAACCTCACTTCCAGGGGGATCAGCTTGAGTCAGCAGCAGGAACCATGTTACTTACTCTGGAGGGTGTAGGTGCTCTCCCTTCTATAAATGAGTAAAAGTTTTCAGGTGATATGAACATTGACTAAAGGTATTAGTGAATCACAAAGAGGCGTAGTTTCTTTTTGTGGTGAGACCTACCAGGAACTGTTCCAAAGTTTCTGGGAACAGAAGCTGGTGAACCCAGGCAGTGTAGTGCCAAACCAACGCGTCAAGCCATCCTGAGTATGTTAGTTGGATAGACGTATTCCTATGGTGCTATTATTCAGTTAATAATCCATTGTCCTATTTCATTTCTGTCAGACTTATTTGACATTGCTGTCTCTAGACAATGTTCCCAGATTTATTTTGCAGGGAGCTCATTAAAACGTGTCTGCATACCTGATATAGATTCATCCAGTATAATTTTATGTATCCAATTCCTCGCCTTATATATTATTTAAATACATGACTTATTTTACAGCCCTTTCGAAAATTCCATACTATTTGCAGAAAAGAGGACCATACTCCAAGCTCTTTTAAAACTAAAGAAATTAGCAAGAACAAAAGCCATTTTAATTCTGTAGTATTTAAAATGTTACAAAACATAAAAATGCACATCAATGAAAATGTTACGTAGCTATTTATTTTCAGTTTTCTGGCAGACACCCACACAAAATATGGACAGTAACATAATTAGGTACAATGTTTAATTTTTATGCCCATCTTATGGGCACAGAAAATGTTAATCATTCACTGCAAGCTGAGAATACAGAATGGCAGAAGTCAGGCTTATGTTTTCTCCTTTAAAATCAGACCACATACCTTTACACAAGTCTGCATTAAAATGAGTGCAAGTAAAACAGGTGGCTGAAGTCACAAGGCTCCACCATTTTTAAATGTCTGTGGACATTTCTATTTTATTTATCTTGGTTAAACATAACATAAAAAATCAACTATACTCATCAAAAGTAACTTTGAACAAAGGGTTATAGACTGTAGTATTTTGGAACTATAGAAGATTCGGATGCTTCTGCTCTACTTCATATTCTTTAAAGATAACTGCAAAGTTCGAATCTAGAGTTTGTCGGAATCCAAGATGTTTCAGAATAACAGGTAGTTCAGATATGATTTTTCAGTTCAGTGCCTTTTCTAATTATAACTCAATAAATAACACCAATTAGCATACCACAGTAGTTTTAATCACTGTTTCTAGATAAATTCATATATGTACCATAATTGAAACCCATTTTAAAAAGAAAGATTAATACATGAGCAAGAGAATGTGAACTAGATTTTTAAATTTGGGTTGTTTGGTTTTTTTTCAGTGTTCTATGTGTAGAATATTTTTTGTCAAAATTTAATGCTGTAAGAAGAGAGAAATGCTGTCAGAAATTTTATTCCATCTGTTTTCTTTTATGTCAACACCTATCCAACCTTCCTCATAAAATTTCATTTGGCATGTAGCCTAGAAAAAAAATGTTTTCAGGTTTAGACACTTAAAAATTTATTATTTATTTTTTTCCTTTAAACATTATTGTTGAAGTGTATCATTGTATAAACTGGAAAACCCTGTTTTCATTATATGCTATCTTGTATATCAGTGGAAAGTATTAACATAATATGGTCCCAGAATTCACTTATAGCTATAAGGGGAAACAAAACTGTGTGTTGATATCAGATTAAGCATATAATATACAAGGCCCAAGGCTTTTACTCTCAGGAGACATTACATTTCCATGGCAATACCAGGATATAATATAAATAAATGAAGAGTTACAGTCTGCTAGTCAGGCATGCTGAATTAGATTTGAGGTATATTAACTACTTCTAGAGTAAGCAAATGAATATTGCTGATGGACTGAAAGAGATAGGGAAGGCATCCTAGGATTTGGTATCATTTGAGCTACTTAAATATCCTGTAGTAAGGCTCCATTTCTGAAGAAAGTTCAAGCCTTTTTGAACTTTTGCATTTTTTTTTTAATTTTGTATTAAAGAATGTTCCCATAGACTTCACAGAGAAACCCGTAGGGGATAAAAATAAAATGCCTTATATTTAAAATGTGAGTTCATAGATGAAGAGTGAAAAGGCATTTTTTCTGACTTGTGGCATGAGAGGATTCAGTGCAACAAAAATGAGGTAAGGCAGCTCAGAAGTAAAATAAAATTCTCTGTTATAAAGAAACACTAAAATGTTTGCCAGTAAGCCAGGTAGGGGGCCTGAATTAGTGTTGAAAAAATGATGGCACTTTTTACAGGGGCATGATTGAAGCGAGGAACATGGAATTTCCTGAAGAGCCTTAAATTTTACAAAGTCTTGGATTAAGCCTGTCCCAACGCTTAACTGTTTTGAGAGACGTCCAACATCAATTTCCAGTGGTCACTGTATTAAACGAAGGCTACAATAAATTAGAAAACTCTTAGACTAGACCACTTATCTTATAAGTATCAAACCATACACTTATCTGTATGGTTTGATTGATAAAGCTGCATCAAATTGCTTTATTTCATGCTCTTCTGAAATTGGTAGGCATTGGATGACTTCTTTACATTTAAATTGTGCTGATTAGTCAGTTTTACCTTAATAACTCTCTATGATAGTGACCACCTTATCTTGCCCTTTAATTCTAAAATTAATGAAGTAATCATTTATCCTGGTCTCTTTCTGTGTTCTGCCCAATTACTTTAGTGCTGAATGGTACTTTGCATTTTTGCTGGTCCATTAGTCCCATATCACGCTCTTTCTGGACTTCTTTGTTCAACTGAGGGATAATTAAATAGTGTCTTTTATAATCTTTATAACCTTGGCACATAAATTTCCTCTGCAAACAGTTCAATCTAATAGATAAATGTCCCTTTAAAATTAGGACTTCTTTTTGTTTGCTTCTTATTAAGGTATCTAACTTCAAAGCATGTCAAATTTCAATCAACCTTAAATTATTTTTTTTTATTCTACACATAGATCCATCCCTTGATGTTTACCCTTCAGGAAACCATCCCTACATCGAAGATGCATGAAAAAGAGCTGTTATTTCTTGACTCCATATTGTGGTAGACTTTGAACTGCCTACAAAAAACTAGTAGAAATTTTGAAGCATTGGACTGACAGTGAATGAAGCAAATTTAACACTGACTAGGTCACCACTGAAGGCTTAAAACTTATAAATGCAGAGCAGTCTGCTGTGGACTTTATGAAATAGGACTGCAGTGAGCTGTTTACAAAAGATTTGCACTATTAGGAGCCAGACTCTTTCTGCTTGCTTGGGCAGTCTCACAAGCTCTTTGTTTGCCCTTTATGGTCTGAATGAAAGGCAAATTTTAAACCTTGATGGTATTTATTCAGAGAATGTTCTATACTGGGAAATGTTGCTGTTGTCTCTAGGAACGGTGAAGAGCTCTGTGAAGAAAAGCAATTTGGTGCAGAAAGAAGAAAATATTTTAAAAATGTTATTAAGATTTTCTTATCTTTTGAAGATTTTCTCCATTTTGGTTTAATTGAATTCTTCCTAGATTCTAAGCATACAGAGCTATTAGAGAGAAATTATGTTTATTGGGGAAATGATGATCCACACACATAGCAGGTTCAAAGATTAATAGGTTAAGGAGAACCCTCAATTGATGCAGCCTACAATACATTCAGATGCTACTACAGTCACATTTTAATGAGTACAACTAATGTGACTGACATTTTATGAATTTTCATGTTTATGTGAAGATATATAACTGCACTGGCAGTGCCTATAAACTGAAGATTAGACTTTTATTTAAATGTTCTACTGCTGTCTTAGTAAAGTTTTGTGCTGAATTTTTTTGTTTCTGTTTTTCACCATGAAGTACTGTCTGCATTGAAAAAGTGCTGATATATTGAAATAAGTAGATGTATATTTACTGTATATCTATTTGATTATATATAATGTAAAGATTATATATAATCTATAATATATCTATATAGAGAGAGATTAGATTATATAAAAAATGTATAATCTAAACTATATCTGTATATCTATCTATTTGATTATATATAATGTAAATATTTAAGAGAAGGAATTTGGCAGACCTTTGTGTTGAACATAATGATTCAACAAATCATTTTGCAAATGAATACAGAAACTGATTAGCAAGTGCATATTTCCTGTGGAGTCACATAACTTCACTACCTTCAAGAAGTTCATTGGTTTAAATCCTGGTCTTCTAAACACAAAGGGAAAATTTTATTGACCTCAACAGAAGCAGGCATTCACAGCAACATTTTCTCTTTGCAGCTGGTGGTATGCTCTGAACTGTGAGTGAGACACTAAACCTCCCTTACCATTGCTCTTGAGCGTCCTTCTTGTTGACAAGGCCCAAAATGCTTTTAACTGATAGAGATGCAAAAAGAAGACTAAAACACAGAGATGTACTAGTCTAGTGACCTCTCGCATAGCAGAGGTCACAGAATTTCATTAAGCTGTAGCTGGATAAAACCTCTATCTTCTGGATTGTTTATTGCATAACATTGGCAATCTATCTCATCTTCACTTAAACACTGTGTACAATGGAGAATCCATAAATGCTTGACTGCGTCAATTCCTATAAGTTCTTCTAACTGCTGCAGTGTTGCAGTTGTCTTTGAGTATAATTTATGCCCTGCACATGTAATCTGAAAATACACAAAGCAGCCTGGTCTGTTCTAAAATCACTGTACATGACAGAGAGAAATGATTATTTTATTATCATTTCATCAGGCAATCTAAATATTTCTTTCTGCAGCTCATTATCTATATATCCTAGACTTTGTTCATTGTACAAAATTATATTCACAGGAAATACCTGACAAACCAGTTAATACCTCTCAATCATTCTGGATCAGGAATGTTAATTCACAACTGGAAGACCTCCCAAGTCCATTTTTGCAATTTAAACCAATCTATTTTTTCCCTCTGTCATTCAAGATTTTTAACTGGAAATGATCTATTGGAAAAAAAAAAGAATTAAAAAAGAAAAAAAAAAAGCACTAGGTGAATATATTTCATTCACATGAAAAGAATGGAAGAAATAGGTATGCAACAGCATTTTTTTAATTCTCAAAATTAATGCTTTAAGGTATGTTTAAACAAATTTAAGAAGTATCTATATAATTATTGTCACCTATTGAAAACGATAAGGCAAATAAAAAGCTGTGCTTGCGATTAACTCTTTTATCTTATAATTCAAATTGTTAAAGTAGAACCATGGAATCCAAGAACTACCCAGAAGTTCACTTTGGATGGGAACATTTTGAGATCTCAGAGTGCTCAGGAGCTATCCAGCTGAGCTTTGAAAATCCAGGAGGAAAATGTTTCACCACCTATTTGGATAACTTGCCTCCAGATCAGGTGGTTTTGTAAGAACTGAGTTCTTGAAGTTATAAACAATCCTTCTGACAGCCTACCTATTCTGCAGACACAGCTTTAGATTTCCCTTATTGCAGTTTATATGCTTTTTAAAAAAGAAATATTTCTGAAAGGTGAGATCTGCTCATTCTAGAAAACTGAAGAACAAGAGGAACTTAATACTGAACTACAAATATTACAGATACATTTCATAGATAATTTAATTTATGTTGAAAACATTAGTTTCTTAGGTATCCAGCAACTTTGTGTTCTTTTATTTATCTAATAAAAATGATTTAAAGATGCTGATTTTCTGCACTTAAATTGAATTGCAGTTTCCATTAGAAGCCATTCGACATAGATTATGACTGAAAAATGCATCATCTGTTAAAGAAGAAAGATGTTTATTACTATTTAACACAGCACAATAGAAATGAATAATTGATACAACTGTATGTAAAATTGTAAAACTGATTAAATGTGTATATAGTATAACCTGTTTAAGAAACTATAATATTGCTTTTGTTTTGTCGTGGTAAATTGTAAGACAGTATGTCTTAATAGTTGCAAACTATCCATAATCAAATTTTGGCAAATAACTGAAGCAGTAGAAATGTAAAAATAAGTATTCAAATGAGGTTTCTTGCTTGTTGATTTAGATCATGGTAAAGATCATTGAATTAAATAACTTCAGTTAAATCTGTCTACCTTTGGAAGCAGACCAAATATTTAAGAATACATTTATTTGTAGAGTATCACACTAATGTCACTTGCTGAAGAAATCAGCCCTAGTCCAGGCATGTTCCACAGCGGAGCAGGGATTCATGGTGTACAGAGAGGGTTTCCCAAGTCAGGGAAAACCCTGAGGAGTGCTGAGACCTGCCAGGAGCCAGGGGCTTGCAAGGGACAGGCTGACGAGGATGTGTGCAGGGCCAAGAAGAATAATGACCACCCCCACTCCCCAAAAAAGAAGCACCAGAGTCAGGAATGCCACGACAAGAACAGGCAAAAAAGTTGTGGATTCAGCCATTTGACATGGTTGTAGATTCAGCCATTTGTCATGGCAGTTTCTGCGGGAGGGCACTGCTCTGAGGTTTGGGCACCTCACCATCTCAGCGGAGAGACTGGAAATCCACATAATCCAGTAGCTGGACACATTTCTGTGACCGTCTGCACAGATCAAGGGTGCTCATCCTACCTTCACCAGCAAGGCAGAATGGTGGGCACTCCTCTGGGAGCAAAGTCTGCAGCTCCAGCTGTGGAGTCTGTGCTACCTGCCCCAGCAGTGGCCAATGCCTCCATTCAGACAGGGCTGCTGCAGGGAGAGGCTGCAGTGCAGACCTCAGACTGCAGGAAGTGCACACACCTTTCTCCAGGAAGCAGACCCACAGAAAGTGTACCTTGGTGAAGGGCCTTCTGCAACAAGAGGCTGACCTGCAGTAACTGGTAAAAAAAAACTGTGTAAGGCTATGAAGGAGCCGAATAGCTGGTTCTCAGCCCAATCTTGGCAGTGGAACCACAGCCAAATATTCAAAAACTCCCCTACTGGCACACATAAAATGGAGGGGGGGGGGCAGTAAAGTAGAAGAATGGAGGCTTACAATGGGAAGGATCTGCAGGAGGAAGAGGCTTCCCTGAAAGCCTGAGGTACCATTGCAGAACAGCTTCACTGCTTTGCAAAGTGAAGGGGGACAACCTGTGTCATCAGGAGAGATTCTGGGGCTGAGTAAGGCAGCCCCATCTGCTCTCCATGTAACAGACAGCCAGCACAAATAAGTAAAGACAATAAGTGATAGTAGTAGATGACTCTTCTGAGAGGTACCAGGCACTGACTTGGTGCCCTGATGCACATTCTGGAGGTGAGCTGCTTACTGGGGACTCATATCGAGGATGTCACCAAGAGACTATCAAACCTCACATAGCCCACTGACTATTATCTGCTGCTGTTCTTTCTTGTGGGTGCCAGAGACACAACTGGGAGCAGGCTGAGGAGTAGCAAGGATTACAGAACCCTGGCAGGTTGTGTAAGCACGCTGAAGCATAAGTAATATTTTCATCAATACTTTTGGTCAGAAAGAATGTGTTTGAAAGAGTCAGCTGAAATCTGCTAATCAACAGATGTTTACTGGATGGTTGCCACCGACAGAGGTTCAGCTGCTTAGACCATGGGGCTTGCTTTGAGAAACCTGTACCACAGGAGACAGATGGGGCCCATCTGTCAGAGATGGGAATCTTTGGTGATGGGATTGCTGGTCTGGTGAAGAGGGTTTTAAATTAAAATTGCTGGGGAAAAGGAACTTCAATCCATCCCATTCTTACCAGTTTGATGCCAGTGCCAGAATGACATGCTCAGAGCCTGAAGCTTGTAGGCCATGTAGCCTGGTGGTTGTAGGCCATCAGGAGAACATGTGAAGAACACCACAAAGGAATTCCAGACACTCTGCCAGTAAGGCAGCTTCACTGGGACTCCAACTCAAAAGCCTTTATGCAAAGGTACACAGCATGGACAATAAACAAGAGGAATTACAGATGTGTGCATGCCTACATGGCTGTGATCTTGTTGCCATCATGGAGATGTGCTGGGATGGCTCCTATGACTGAAATGCTGGAATGGAAGAATATAGGACCTTTAGTATGGGCAGGCAGGGGAGATGAAGAGGGAGTTGTTATGATCTGGTTTAAACCCAGAAAAACAAAGAAAATTAAGTCTCTGTGTATAAAATAGAAAGAACTTTGAAGGTTCAAAATACACCCAAAAATGAGATTAAAACCAAATGAGGTTAGATGTTGGTATTAAAAAATTTATATGTTTTATTTAATAGTAAAAGAGGCAAAGAGAAAAGGAAGAGAGAAAGATGCATGCCTGGGGGATGGGGGACAGGGAGAGAGTGACAGAGGCTATGTGGAAGCACATCACCCAATGTCGTCTCCTTGCTCCCCTCCATCTGCTCTTCCTGCTGGTGAGGGTCCCCCATCACCGAAGAGTACAGAATTCCATGGGTTAATGTCTGCTTTGGGCAGGAGGGAATGCCCACATTTGACACTGTCCCTTGCAATGCTGAGGGTCTGTTGCATCATCTCTGGAGCTCTGGTACAGGGTCTGGGGACCCCTTTGGGGACCCTTTAATGGGCTGTGTCACCCCCTCTGCTGTGGAGAAGTTTTCCCGGGGTGAGGGGCCCTCAGAGGGGCTCCCCTGCACATCAGAGGGTGGGCAGTCACTGCCTCTGACCAGGGGCAGTCCAACACACACCCAAAGCCTCTCTGCCCCCACCTGTTGGTGGAGGGTCTGTGCCAGCCTGACAGCTGACAGCGCTGGGGCTGTGGTCTCCACCCTGAAGGTATTGGGCTTGTGCTCTGTGAATGTTCCCACCCCTGAGTTGTTACTTTATCTTATCTTCATCAGGGAACGTTGCAGAGCTTCTCAGAGCCCCATTCAGGGTGTAGTGATGTTCTCTGCAGGGTGTTCTCTGAAGCTTTTGTAATACAGCTTTAAAAGTCCTTAATGATTTAAGTCATAAACTATAATATTTCAGTCTCTGACAAGAGTGTCACCATCTATTTCTGTGAGAATCTGGAGTACACAGTGTTTTGTCTGGGGATGGGTACAGAGCCAACTGAGGGTATACGGGTGAGGATTAAAGGGTAGAGCAGGGACAGATGTTACTATAGTGGGGGTCTGCTAGGGACAACCCAACCAGGAAGACCCAGTAGATGAGGCCCTCTGGAGACAGATGGGAACAACCTCATGTGCACAAGCCCAGAGACTCTTGGGGGACTTCAGCCACCTGGAGGGAAGGAGAACACAGCAGGGAGTGAGCAATCTGGAAGGTCCCTGCAACGTGCTCATGTTAACTTTCCTTTCCAAGGGACAGAAAAGCCAAAAGGAGAAATAAAGTGGCTCGTTTGTGGGGGTGCTATTGCCGGCTAGCAGATTCCCCAGGCCAATTTATAGAAGTTTGTGGGTCTTCCAAACAGCTGGCTGAAGCATGGATTCAGGCTTGGAAGAAGGAAGCGTGCTCTCTTGATTAGGAAGATGTTTATTCAGTGCAGGCCATGTGGAAGAGGCTTTGCCAGAGCCTCAGTCCCATCATGGAGAAAGCATGGAGAGAGAGTGGAGAGAAAGAGAGACTAGGACTTGTGCGTCCCCTTTTCTCAGCTTGGGGCGTGGGCGGGGAAACACTCTGACCCAATGGGGAAGGGAAGGGAAGGGGGTGGGGTTACACCAGGAGGAATCCAGGTGTGTTCAGGGAATGGGGGGGTAAAGGGCCATACCATTACAGACAAATAACAAAATACAATACAAACCCAAAACCTAAAACTCGTGCCACTACAGAGAAATGCTATGCTGACTTGCTCTCACCAACAAGGAGGGGCTGGTGGGGAATGTGAAGCTCAAGGACAGCCTTGCATGCAATGAACATAAAATGGTGTGGTTGAAGATCCTTAAGGCAGGTCCTTAGAAGAGCCCATCTAATGAACCTGATGGTGCACGAGTCCTTGGAACCTGATGAGATGCATCTACAGGTACTGTGGGAACTGGTGGGTGCAGTGGTTAAGGCGCTATCCATCAAGTTTCAGAATTTGTGGCAGTGTAGTTCCCACTGAGTGGAAAAGGGGGAACCCCACACCTTCCTATAAAGAGAAAGAAATTAAGATCCAGAGAATTACAAGCCAGTCAGTCTCATCTCTGTGCTCAGCCAGATCATGGAACAAATCCTGCTGGAAATTATGCAAAGGCACTTGAAAAAATGAAGAGGTGATTTGTGACAGCTAAAATGGCTTCACTAAAAGCAAATTGTACCTCACAGATTTAGTGGCTGTCTATGATGCAGTTAAAGTGTTGGTTCGATGAGGGAAGAGGAACAGCTGTCATCTACCTGGCCTTGTACAGAACATTTGACACTGTCCCACATACCATCCTTGTCTCTAAATCAGAGGGAGAGTTGGGATTGTTCAGTCTGGAGAAGGCTCTGCTGAGACCTTAGAGCAGCCTTCCAGAACCTAAAGGGAACCTCAAAGAGAATGGAAGAGAGCTTTTTTTATAAGGCCATGAGGTTGTAGGACAACAGGGAATGTCTTTAAATTGAAAGGTGGTTGGTTTAGATTAGATATTAGAAAGAAATTCTTTGCTGTGAGAGTGGTAAGGCACTGGAACAGGTTGCCCAGAGTATATGTGGATGGCCCAATCCTGGATGTGCTCAACACCAGGTCAGATGGGCCTCTGAGCAACCTGATCTAGTGGAAAGCTCTCTGCCCATATCAGGGAAGTTGGAACTAGATGATTTTTAAGGTTCATTCCAACCAAATTAATTCTATGATTCTATGATTCTGACCACATGAATAATTATCCAAAATGATACGGTGAGAATCCTAAAATATACAGAGGTAAAAAAAGTTATATGATATTAGAGTACTGGGTGAAGTACTTTTGGAAGTTACTTCATAGTTATTATCAGCCTTCTTTTCTTCTTTGTTTCTCTTAGTCTGATGTAAATGCAATAATTTTCTTTACTACATTTGTGTTAGCCATTGAGTTAAGAACCTGCCACAATTGCCATGCAAATTCAAAACAGTGGATCTGGATTAGTATCCTCACTCTGACAATAGATAGCGCCAGTACTTCAAAAAAAGTGAACAACAAAATCAGCCCCACTCTCCAGCATGTATAACAGATGTGCTACAAATCTGCCAGTGTAAGGTTAAATTTGTAAGGTCTATCATCACTGCAAATTGCTCTCCTCATCCAGCCAAATGTCTAGTCTTTCCCTGAGTATTTTCTATCAGTCCTGGCTAAATGCAGCTGAAATGACCGGGGAAACTGTGCAATCCTCCTTGCCTTGTGCAGGAAGGGAAGCACACATGGCAATAGAGGCGGGCAGTGGGGCTTGGGGTCTATATCACCTTTGCTTCCTGCAAAAATGTATCAAATTTGCACTTAGTGTGTCACAGAAACAAATACTTGTAATCAGTTTGAGATTCACTACATTTCGAGGTCCTGCAGGTATCCTTTGACAATGTGGTGTTCTTTTTCTTTCAAATGATGAAAGCTTAGTCCTGGATACCATTTTTCACTATAGCCATTACCGTCATATTGCTTCTTGTTGACCATCTGTATAAAATCACCAGTCCAAATTCATAATTTCACTTTTTTGGCACCTCTCCATTCCTCAAATCACATTTAATAAGTCAGGCCAGAGACTTGGATTGCCCTTGGAAACCCAATCCAGCACCCAGAGACTGGTTCCTTTGCTGCTCTAAGAAATTGGCAGCCACTACACAAACAAATACAGGTGTCAGGTAGTCTCCATAAAGATTCGAGTACATTGCATTTATCTCTTTTCCTGCTTTTATAGTTTCTGATTTTTCTACATACAATACTATCTCTTTGCCTTGCCAGAACTTATGAAGTCCTGCTGCCTTTTTATTCTCTCCTTTTTTTTTGTCTCTGAAAGTCTTGATAATCTCTAAAAAGCTTGATACTGTGATATACTCAGCTTGTTTCCACAGCAGAAATCTAAGGTGAAAATGGAGCTAACAGTCATTAATGTAGGAACACTTCTTAATCACAAAGAAGAGGAAATACCTTCAAGGACAACCCTTTGTTTAAGGCCAATAATCAAATTTAGTGTGGATACTGCCATTATGAAAATAATGAATGAATCTGAGGGTCATTGTATTGTTCTCTAACAGGGTTCTGAAAATAAAATAAAGCCTCTACAGTGATCTGTCATCCTGCTCATGGCCTCATGGCTGCTTTATGTTTAACATTGATTTTTTTTTCTTTTTCCCTTCACAAGGCAAGCAGTTGATGGTTTATGCCTGGTGCCAGTAAGAATAAACTGCCACCCACTTTGTTCGTGACAGCAGAAATCAACATTAAGTGGAAAGTGGCTGTATACAAGATAACTGATCCCTTTCAAGGTTTCTTTACTTTATTTCCAGGTTGGTGTTGGGGGGACAAGAAATTGCCATTTTTGAACAATTGTCACTGATTGACATCCTGGTTGGTAGTCTAGGCACCAAGCACAGAGAAAGGCTTGAATAAGCAGAGTCCAAACTGACCTGCCGTTAAAAGTAATTTCTGCAGCAAAAACTGAAACACACCCTTCGAGGGTGTGGGAAAACACACATGGCAGCAATTTATGCTATTGTTTGAGGAAAAAAGGGATACAAATCAGAGCTGCCTGTTCTACAACCTTGTTATACCTCAGTTTAAATAAAAAATTCACTAATGTCCTTTCTTGCTGCTCATAAAAAAACCTCCAACAATAAACTAAACCCACATAATAAAGATTTATTAGCCTGTCTCCACATCCTGTTCAATATCTCACGTTAGTACCTTCCCAATAGAGAATAATTTCTTCACACAAATTACTGATAATAACTATACAAATTACCAGGGATTTGCTTTTGCAATATGTTTGATCAGATGACTTTATATAAGATTTTTCCATCTGTTTTAAACAACTAATTCAAACCTTTTTTTCAGACATTGTTGACATCACAAACTAACAGTACGCATCACTATTTAATCACTCTATTGTCATTTTAATGGCAATATTTAACTTACGTCTCACTAACCACCAGACTCCATCTCTCTTAATACTTTCATTTATGCTACAATTCCAGGAAGATTCAACACTGAACCATTTCAACTGAACGTTTCTTAGACCCAGAGAGAAAAGAGGTTTGCATCCAAAGACTTAGAAAATACACAAACAGTACTGAGGAAAAGGTTTAAATTATTTCAAGATCATGTAATTGGCTTACGTTTAAAACAAGTACAGGAAAAATGTTCTGACCACTGTATCAAAATGATACATTTTCTAAGATTGCCAGGGATATTTCAAATCTGCAGTTGCTTAAAAAGACCCATGTGGAAAGCAAATAGCAAGTATAGCAGAGCACAGTCACAGCAAAACACTTCAAAGGCTTTGAGTCACATGAATAATGGAAGGTTCTGCAAGTAATTCAAGTAGTTATCAATATTACACTTCTGCACATTTCCAGTGGATTTTATCAGTATTTCTTTGTTACTTTTTTCTATTAAACTTTTCATAATGAAAAATACTATTAAATTGTATTTCTAAGTGCCACTTGCCTCATTATCAAAGTCTGTGACAGCTACCCAGCTTTAGAAACACATACCAAAAACAAAACTAAAACCATCCTAAGACTGAAAGAAAACACCTTGTGAATATAATTTGAATGCAATTGTTTTAGAATAACAATTATGCTGTCAACTTCTTAGATTAATGAAATCTTTCAGAAGACATTAAGAGGGAACAATTAAAATACTAATTTCTTATTCACTCTTTAAAACCATTTCTGCCAAGTATCAAATCTTTAAGACGTGGATATTTCATGTCTTCCAAAGTAAATAAGGTCCCTGTAGCACTGCACACCAAGAGAAAGTCTCTGGTGGTGGGAGTGTGACTGACTGAGTGGCTCCTAAATGGTCAGACAGGAAAGATTCCTTAACAATTTCTTTCACGTCTTTCACTCTCCAGTTTCCAATACTAATGAATTCTAAACTATTTAGTTCAGAAACAATTCCATACATTTCAATATCCTTCCTGTACCTCCTCATATTTCCAGTTCTACTACAGCTTTTCTGAGATAAAGGATCATCATTACATGCAGTGGTCTGGGTGTAGGCCTTGCATGGTTTGTAAAATAGTATAATGATCTTTTCTGTTATGCTCAAATTTGCATATATTCAGAATATTTGTGTCCTTTTTGACAATAACAGAGCACTGAACTAATGTTTTTCTGGAATTAGCTCTTATTTCTGATTAAAAAACCCCAACCTAACTCAGAAACAGAGTACATCCAATCTTATATAGGAAATATTCTAATTTTTTCTGTCCCCAGCCTTTTTGGTCTGTGATATGTTGCCTTAGTGCAGCTTGGCAAATGAATAGCAAGTATTTCATTAAAATTTGTGGAGCTTGACTGTATAATCTTTGACAAAATGACTCCTACCGGATGACATGAGTAGTGAGATAATTATATATGTGAACATGGATATCAGAGAGAGCTCTTTACTGCGAACAGAAAAAATGCCACACACATTGATGGCATTCTGAATAACTGCTTGGATAGGAAAATTCCTATGCAAATAAATACTCTAAATAAATACAGCAAAACAGAGTAAATGGCAGAACCTGAGGTGTCAACAACTAGCCAAGAGAATAATTTAAAAAGCATAAAATCATTATGCAGGCATATATGATGAACAATAGAGGCTTAAAGACCTCAAGATTCATTAATCAGAATGGACAATTGTTGATCCTTTGAGCATGAAATAGGATTTTGTTTTGGCAGAACAACTTCAGATAAAATGGACAGAGGAAATAATCTTGTGTTTTAGGGTTGCCATCTAATGTCAACTCCTTTTCAAACCTCTCACCTTTTTGGTTGAATAACACCAAACCAAATCAAACAAGCCTCCTGGCTCAGGGAGTACTGAGCCCATAATGCTTCAGCTTCTGATATTTGATTAATGTAATCAACCCACGTGTGGATTCAGCCATCTGACCTATACATGTGAATTAACTAAGTTTTTCCTCCCTAGCGGTATCTAATAATCACATGAACAATGATACCCAGCTTTCTGAGCCTTAGCAGTTGTAGAATCCTCCCCTACTTTGGTGGCCGAGGTCTGCTAATCGCTGTTTTCTGACAACTCAGTAGCAGTGCTTAGAGGAGGAGAACTTTATTTGCCTAGAAAACAAAGGAGATTTCAAAGCAGACTTGTACCTTGTGTTGCATAAAACAGGCCCACTGCTACTATTTGCTGGCAGTAGTGCATGTGTCTTTCACAAAACAATGTATTTCTCACAGAGGAACTGAAAACCTTAGCATGAAATAAAGTAGATGGAAAAGGAGATGGAATTTTGTCTTTTTTTTAATTGACACAAGTGATCATTACTGAGCATATCATCTAGCTCAAGAAAGGAGGAGCATGAAAGAAGTAATAAATATATTTCTTATTTCTTTGTTTCACACAATTACCTTAACCACTAACAGAAAACACAGGATTGTTTCAGCTCCGTAGATTAGATAAATCTTTTGAAGGTTACCCTTCAAAAATTGTGTTATCTTCCTAATTAGGACATGAGTCAGTTTGGGAAAAAACATAATTGCTGACAAAACACCGCAAATTCTGTTAAAATAATAAACATTAGAAGTGGAAGAAAGCCATCATTTATCTCTTTTTAGGTGCCAGTATTATATAGCCTATGTTAATGTGACCTCAAAGCTAAATACTGCTTTTTAATTTTTCTGAACTTAAAAGCTTTTCAGACATTTGGCATTTTGTTTCTGAAGATGCAATGGACACGGTTTTTATGTATCACAGAGAGGGCAGATTTCATGCTCTTAAATTTAACTACATGAGCATCAATGCATATATCTAAGAAATAATTTTCTGAGTTATACTTACAAATGCTAGTTTCTAGCAAATAAACTGAGAAAAAATATATATTTTGCTATTATTAAGTAATATAATTTTAATTATATTACTTAAAAATAGCAAAATAGTTATGACAACTAATCATATATTGAATATTTTATTATGGTCAATTTAGAATATATTGTTGTTATTATCACTCTATAAACTACACAGTCTAGTTTTAAAAGGTGTATTCACACATTCTTTCTAATCCAGCTAATGATAGAGCTCCAGAACTAGTAAACAAAGCACCAGAAGTCCTGATTTTTTTTTTTTTTTATTTTTGAGGATGGCAGCAATGTTCCATGTTCTGAGGTATTTACTTTATCTGAGTATTTACTTTAAGAATGTTCTCAATAAGTTAAGTGGGTGATATTAAATAATTCCAGGTATAGTGAGGCCATTTCACATTTTTAAAAATTTAAAATTCGAACTTAGAAAGGAAGTACAAGCCAGAAGGATACAGTTATGAAACATTTCTAAATAGCTTGTAACAGGGATCAATCTGTGATTGGCATAATACAAAATGGTTCAAGTATATTGAATAGGAAACTGGACTCTAGATTCTCTTTATCTCAAAGGCATGTTGGTTTTCTTTTCTATCTTTTTCTTTCACTTGTGTTCCCATTTTTCTCACATAGATCTGCTTGCATTCGGCTGCTTTCAAGACAAAGCAGGCTTTTTTTCCCCCTCAAAGTCTGATAGGATATATCATATGTTAGCACGAATTCCCAGAAACCCCGTGATAGCAGCGTTTTTAATGTGTTATGAATGACCAAAGCAGTAGGGATCAAATATTTTTCACTGACCATTTCAGTTTTGGTAATGGTGTTGCTGACCAGCAGATGACCTCTCTTGCTGTTTGTCTTAGCGGCCAGTATGTTTCTTTTCCTCTTCTATGTACAGAAAAATAAATCTGGGGGTTTTGATAACTCTTCTTGGAATATAAACAGAACTACAAAATTATAATTTAGCTTTTTCACACTTTTTTTGATAACACAATGAAATATCTTTCCTGTTTCCCTGCATTTAATACCTTTGAAAATCCAGTATTCTTGAAAATTCTTCATTCTTGAAATTCATAAATACAGAAATGAAACATGCATTTGTTTCAAATGAGACTTTTGATCTAAAAAATAGAATTACCTAAAGTCTTATGAATTTACACTTCAGTGTAATCCTTCAGTTTTTAAATAATTTAGTTAATTATTCTTTCTTTATAAAACTGCATTATTATCAATATTTTTAATTGTATATAACTTGCATTGATGTAAACCAAGCAAAATGGATTTTAAAAAATCTTGAAAACAATCTAGTTGTAACTCAGGTGAGGTTAATTGAGTTTCCTCAGAGCTTAAGTACTGTACAATGTCTAGTGCAAACTGTTATGTGACTGTAGCTTTCTGATCAATACCAAAATGACCCACCAAACACAGTTCAGAGAAAAATTTCATGAAGCAGAGAGGTGCAATACCTTCTCACCAATTCCATTGATTTTAAAATATTATCCTTCATGTATTCTTTTTCAAAGTTTTAAGGATGTGCTTTCCAATCTTAAATATATTAAGATTGGAAGACTAACATTTTCAGTATCATATTGTAAAAGTGAATCAAATTAATTAATCTTAAAGTAGCTGATTTGGACAGTATCCTCTCAAAAAACCAAAATATGCATACAAGTTAGCTTCCTGCAGCACTGGAAAATTTAAGATAAAATTTAATTAATTTCAAGAAAAGTTTGCTTTCCTTAATACCTCAGTTCATCAGACCTCCTAATTTTCTATTTCACAAAATTTTATGTGCCTTATTTGCCTCTCACTTGTAATTATTTTACAGTATTAGGAAAGATTATATGGACAACTTGTGTAGTTTCTTAAGAAAATCAGACCCTATAACTTCAGCTGAAAAAGGTAGGCTGGCTGATGCTAATTGTGACTGAAGGCAGTCTTTATACTTCTTTATTCCACTTGAAACAACCCAGTATGTACATATTTGCATTGAAATATAAGTATACTGTTAACCTTAGCTATTAAATGAAACCTTCAGCTTTAGAACACTGTTACACAATTTCCTGTGCTCTCCCAGACCATTCCATTTGCCTGATTTATAAATAAAGGGTCTGTTGTCCTCTCAGGCATGACACTATAGAATTGCTCTCCAATATATGCAATCAAATTTCTCAGTATCTCACTTGGTTATAAGTCTCCTGAATACTTTAATATTTATTACAGGAATAAACTTTCTCTTTTAAAAGTTTATATTATGGGCAAATTCTTGACTCATTGAATTTCTGGATATATCCCTTTCTATGTGTTACAAAATTTCTGCGGTTTTTGAAATAATAGAATGTTTGAATGTGTGTTCTTGGCAGAGAAATTTGCTAGAAATATAATAATCTATGAGTATTTGCAGAGTATAAACAACAAGGATAATAAAAAGCTATTTATCACACTATAATTTTAAGAACTTATCATTAGGAGACAAAGAATAAAATGAAGAGAGATAAAATGTTACATGAAGCAGAAAAATCATCTTGACCAAGCAAACTAGTCTATGGAATTGTTACCTATGGAAATTAATGGAATACTCTTAGATATGTATTTAAATTAGACTTGAAAAAACATGCTCAAGTGAACAACAAGGAAAAATCACACTCTGGCAGAGAGAAGGAGCAGATGACCTAATAGATCTTTTTCATTTTCTTTTTCAGTGACTTTCATTCTCCTTTTCCTTTAGCTGATAAAACAATATAGAAAGGAATGACCTCGAAGAAGGACTTGTTCTGTGTGACTTAATGAAATGCAATAATTGCAACAATCTGAGCTGCAATTACAATGAGAGCTTGGTGTGGAAATCAGGAGCAGGTTCCTCTGCCTCAGCCATGATGAATAATGGTCCTACCTGGATTGCTGGGAGACAGCCTAGCCCAAATAGTAACATCAGCCTGCATATGTCCTGTTTTTGTCTGGATAAGAGCTACTTTTCTTCCAAACAGTTGGTATAGTACTGTGGTTTTGATTTAAGACCATGTTTTTGTTTTCAGTTTCTTATTCTTCTCTTGCAGCAAGAAGCTGGAGGTACAAGAATTTGAGAGGGGATACAGCCAGGACAGCTGATCCAAACTGGCCAGAAAGGTATTCCTGCCATATGCTGTCAGACTAAACAGTAAAATTTGTGATGAAATGGCTGGGTGGTTGATGGCGTACTGCTCGGGGACCAGCTGCGTGTTCAACAATTGCATTGTGAATAATTTGTTTTGTATATTCTTTTACTATTATTATTATTTTCCCTTGATTTACTGCGCTATTAAACTGTTTTTATATAAACCCATGGGTTTTACCCTTTTTTCTGATTCTGTCCCCCATGCCACTGAGGGAATGAGCAAATGTGCCAGTAGGGTTTAGATGCCTGCCACATGAAACCACAGCAGCACACTTAGTGAATAGTGTATCACAAGGTAGAACATGACATCTTGGCTCAGGCATCTATGCTAACTGCTTACAGGTTGCTGGTGCAATAAAAATGGTTGATTATTATATATAGAGAAACACATTTGTGACATTACTAAAGGTGAGACCCACTACTCACCCAAAGAACTACCAAAACTATTGCTGGATCAATATCTCATATTATATTGATACAGCTTAAAAGAAATTTCTACAGGTTTTTCATGAAGACAATTCCACAATTGGAACCTGCTAGTTCAAAGCATACCAAACATAGTGACTTTCTGTGTAAAGGTCAACTGTTTTGCATATGTATAGTGATTCTGTTGTTTGGAAATAGGAGAAAAGTGTAATCTAGCTTGGATATCATTGTGGCTGTATTTTGCTCTTGGGAGTGTTTCATCTGCTTGGTCAGATTTTCATTTTATTGCATTTTTAAAGCAAAAAAAAGCAAAAAGCAAAAGCAAAGATATTGTGCATGTCTCTGGAAATGTTTTCTACACATATTTGGTATCAGAAGTGTGTATGCACCCCACTGAAGCAGAGTATATAACAGGGCTGTTAATATTGATACAGTGTCACTGTAAAGTGACATATTTGAAATATTGATATATGGTCACTGTAAAGTTCTCTGAAAATTTCTAGGTAGAAGCAGTTTAATGAAATATCAGGTTGCATCAGTTTACCAAAACAGATCAGCATCTGAGGCTTTGCTGTAAATTTTGACTTGTAGTTTTCAATTTAGGGAATTTGCTGAATCTGTGTTTGCATTAGTACATAAAATGGGGTAACAACCAACCAGCAGACCTGATGACATCTTTGAGTTTCAAAAATCTCTTCCCTTTCCTTATTTTCTAGACAATCCGTTATGGCTGCTGTTTGATGAATAGAGAACCTCTATGTTTTCCTTGGGAGAGCCTGGACTGACACCCCTTTGAATCATGCTAAGGAGTGACTAAACAGGTCACTCCTGTTTAAGGAAGGCGTGAAGGAGAATGGAGATTGACCAGAAAAGGTCTGTATGTGCCAGAGTTCAAGCCCATAGGCTTCCTTAGTTTAGTACAGATGCTGCCATACATGTATTTGGGACAGATTCATATTCTTGGAGAGTTTTAAAAGCAGATCAGATGAATGATGCTCCACAAGTGTCTATTTCTCTTAATCTAAAAGACCCTAAAAATTAGCTCTAATATAAATGATACATTGTAGATATCTAAAAGTGGGATGATACAACTTTCATCTTCATTCAACTTAGATGAAGCTGTTATGGAGATAGCATCTGTTATGTGAGAGAGCAGCCTCCAGGCCCACCGACCCAGCTGACACACATAAAATACGAAATATACTCATAATCTGTATACTCTGGCTTCTGAGGCAGCTGGGGGAAATGGAAAGGGAGAGGGATTGGAAGAGGGAAAGGGGAAGGGGAAGGGGAAGGGGAAGGGGAAGGGGAAGGGGAA
>JBBMKD010000102.1:136319334-136335829 GCA_037834095.1 Argya squamiceps | reverse complement strand
ACAATTGGTTTCAACAGATGATGAAGAGGGTGATAGAATACTTTGTGCATATCTTATTCTACAACCCAGGACACATACTCAACATCATCTACTGTTGGAACTTGCAATTTAAACTATTTTTTCACCTACAAAGTACACAAAATCAGAATTAAGGTGGTAAACATCAGCTCTAAGCTAATCTCATACAGGGAAAAATTTGCCAATGCATCCAAGATGAAAGAGACACTGCTCAAAGGAAAGATGACACGAATAGTAATGAAATGAGGCCTCTACTGTCAGACAAATTATATTGACGCAAAATACTATGTTGGAAGCCAAAACACACATTTCTTTTTGGATAACCACCGCATTTGTAAGGACAAAACTGAAACATGGTCTGCTGCAAAGACTATTTCTCTTGTGCTGACTACATGTTAACAATCTCTACTGCAAGCAAGCTGTCAAATACTCACAAAAGTGACCTAACAAACATTACAAAAAAGACTGTTGTTACCTGGAAGAACAGAAATATTTGGAAGAGTCAGACTGTCTAGTATGCTATCCCTCTGTAAAGAAATGTGTATTTTTATTTTCAGAATAGCGTGCTTTTTTTGGTATTTTGGTAATTTATAGGATATGTGAAGCAATAAGAACTTGAGGTTGCTAATGGTGACATTTTCTATCCTCCCCAATTTGATGGTGACATGTAGCTAGGATACATTGAAATTTTGTCAACAATACATAGATAATATGGGTAGAGATTCTATTTTCTTTTGCATTTTAACAAAAAAAAATAAAATTATAGAGGTAGGCTTTTCTATTTTTGAAATTTCTGGGCAGCTGATGTAACTCCTGCTGAATTCCCTGTAGTCCTGGAAAAGGATAAAACCCCTATATTATTCTGCGTGCATATGCCTTTATATCCTCATAATTTAATCTCTTCAGAATATAATCCTATTTATATTTTACCTTTTTTTCCTGGCTTCAGCATTACAAAGACCAAACATTTTATTTTAAGAAAATTTGCCAATATAAACAGGAAGAATGCTTGTGTTAACAATTAAAAGAAAAAGAAGACAGAGAATGAGTTATCTTCAGTAAAGTTTTTTTTAAGCAATTTTACTGACAGAATGGTATATGGCTTTTAACAATCTTCATGTGAGCTTTTATCTCTGGTCCTGTGCCTCAAGGAGTGATAGCAGTGTAAGCGTTCTCATTAGTTTTGAAAATGGATTTTGCTTAATTCCCTTAGTAACTTCACTGAGTGCCTCTCCCTGGCTTATTTTGGGTTTTATCCTTCTTTTTTCTGTTGTGCATGATGCTCTCTTCTCATTTCTTCTGTTTGCCAGGATTTCAATTGTACTAATCCCTCTGTAGCCTGTCTAGTATTACACTGATGGAAAAGGTGCTCTCAAGGTACAATAGCATGACAGACCTCAACCTTTTTTAACAATGAAGACAGACAAGACAGGATTAGTGGTAAGTTGGGACTCTCATTGAGAACTCCACTGGAGAGTTGATGTCTGCCTGTAACACACTGCATTTTGATAATGAGTTACATGATTATAGACATTTTAGTCTATTTTCTGAAGTAGAGATAGACAAGGAGAAATAAGACATTATTAAAAACACAAATACAAGAAGGCCACAATCTCTGGGGGTTGCTAGTAAAGATTGAGGTAACGAATGGATCCAGAACCTCATCCTTCTCCAAGTCACCAGGTCCCTTACCTGTTCAGCAGTGGGTCCACATTTTCCCTAGACTTCTTATCTTATATGGAATTATGGAATACTTTCTTGTCTTTCGCTTTACTGGAGAGATTCAATTCTGTTTGCCTGTGGCTTTGAAAACTTCATACCTCCATGTTCAGGCAGGACCTCTGTATTCTTTCTAGGATACTTGTTCCCAGTTTTACCTTCTGTATACTTCCTTCTCATGTTTCAGTTTGTCCAGAAGCTCCTTGTTCTCCCATGAGGATCACCTGTCATTTTTTACTTGATTTCCTAATTGATGCGGTGGACTGCTCTTGAGCTTGGGGGTGATCCTCGAATATCAAGCTGTCTCTTTGGGTCCCTCTTCCATACAGGGTTTTTTTCCATGGGCCTTTTCCAAGCAGATCTTAAAGTGACTAAAACCTGATCTCCTGCAGTCCAGTAGTGTAATCTTGTGGTTTTGCCCTGCTCCCTCATCACAGGATGCTGAACCCCTGGCTCTTACAGTCACTACATCCAAGCCTGGCTTCAGCTGTCTCATTAACAATGAGTTCTTCCTTGTTTGTGAGAATAAGTATGTGGTGGGTTAACCCTGCTAAGATGTTCAGCCCCACACAATGACACAGTCCCTCTCTCCAGTGGAAATACAGCAGAGAACTGGAAGTGTGAAAGTGAGAAAATTCATGTGTCGAAATAAAGACAGTGTAATAGGTAAAGCAAAGCTGTGCACACAAATGAGGCAAAACAAGGAATTAATTTACTACTCATCATTGGCAGGCAGATATTTAAGCATCTTGAGGCAGCAGGGCTTCATTAGGCTTAAAAGTTGCTTGAGAAGAAGAACGCCATTACTCCAAAGTTCCCCTTTCCTCCTTCTTTTCATCAGTTTTATTGCTGAAGACAGTGCCAAGCTGTGGCACTTCCCTTCAGTCACTGCTGGGGCAGCAAGAGAAACTGAGGAGGCCTTGATGGTGTGTAGGCACTGATCAGCAATAACCAAATCACTGGTGTGCTTTCAACACTGTTTTGGTCACACATCCAAACCATAATACCATACAAGCCACCGTGAAAAAAAAATAGCTGCCCGTCAAAACATTATCATAAACATATGTTTATTTTGTGCTTATTCACTGGTCAGTGTAGTGGACTCCTACTGCTTTTTTCATACACTATTTATACTGAAATACATTCTTACTTCCAGTTACAGTGTACAACATGCAAGTGAAGTCACTATGCATGGCTTAGCACAGCAGTGCCTGAATTCTAACTGATGTCTTTAAGTGCTGGATTAAGAGAAAGTGAAACAATAATATAATCTCCTAATTTCTACCTTTCTTCCAAGAATCACAAATGCGCCAGATAGGAAATTTATTTTGCAGAGGTGTTTTATATGATTTTTTGGACATTACTGTGAAGCTGAGTATCAAGGTGACAATAATCCCTATGAAATATATTGGCAAAGAATATGTGTGACAACACTTATGATTTACAATGAATCACAATTAAAGTATGGCACAGTAACTTCTAAGTAAATGGCAGAACTTAAAAAAAAGGTGGGGGTGGGGAAAAGGAGGCTGGAAAAAAGTAATCAGCAAAAACTCAAGCCCACAATTTACTTTACTGGCTTAATGAGAATTATTTCAACTGAAAATGGTCACATGCTGGTCTATTGATGAGGAACACATTTTCAAAAAGATTTTCTACAGTTGTAAATAATAATGTCAAGCTCAGCATTGCCACATTGCATGCAAAAATGAAGATAAAAATTAAACCTTTGAACAAACAATTATAATAATAAATTGCGAAAGAGAAGAAATCCGTTGTAAATGGGGGAAGCAGAATTTGAGATCCAAAATCAAAAGCTTTGAATTGAGCAGCATCTAGTTTATTTAATATCAACAGTGCAAACTGACAAATTTATGGAATTAATAGAAATATCTTGGGAAACTAATGGAACACTTGAGCAGCATCCAAAATAAGACATAATTATGTTATCCTTAACTGGTTTTAAAAATAGTTTATTACAATGGGAATCATACCAGGGTATAAGGTGACAGCAAAATATTCTACAAATGTAAAGACATGTAAATTAAAGAAATATACGTATTGGATATATACTTCTGCAAACTGTTCAGTGACATTATAGGATCCCTAAAATTCTTCAGATTTGTGTGTGACTGGCACTATTCAGAATTGCAAATATTTTTTACGGTAGTTCAAAATGTGCTTTACGATTTAGATTCTTATTTATGAAGTGCAAATATTCTAAATACATATGCATTCTCTCTGTCTTACCTTCACAATGTGTTCATGGCTAGCTAATCTCTTCTAGGAATCAAGGAAACAATCCTTCTAATAGAGACAATAAAAGCAGCATCTCATGGATAGATCTGTTTGAAAAGGTGAATTCCCACGCTTTCAGCAGGCCCAGTATTTCTATATTTGGTTGTTTCATTTTGTCTAGAGTGAGAAGGCATTTGGAATGTTAAAGGCTTTCTGTGGATAAAAGTTATAAAAGCATATATGAAGTAAAGATTTTGACATTTTAGATGAAATGGAAGATTTTGACTGCTGAATTTAAACTTTTTACCTTTAGTTGCAAAAGATAGCTCTCCTGTTTTAAGCTACAAAGCAGCTCTTAACCAGTGATAAAATTTACCTTACAATGATTTTATCTGTATTTATGGATAGTCTTATTTTTTGGGATTTCTTTAAAATTATCAACTATTGTCTAATAAAGAATATTAAATTAGTTACTTCAAACATCACTCTGGCATATCAGTACTTTCAACGATTTCGTTTGCACACATTTTTACACTTGAAATAACTCAACTGCAAGTTTGATTTTTAGATGACTATAGTTTCAGAGTGAATCTTTTCAGCACTAAGCAGACCACAATACACTTTATATCTCCTCAGAAGCAAGGTTATACAGAATATTGGCATCTGTATAACCCATCTGTATCTTTATAGAGCCCATCTTTCAAAAGCAGGGCTCTATAATTTTTTAGGCATTGTCTCACTGTTGGAATGCTGCTGGCAATATGACCTGGCAGTAATGCATAGCAGAGCCTTCAGTGAAGTTGGAAATAATAATAAAAAAAAATTAAATAAGCAAAATTTCTGGATTGATAGTCATCAATGTAGAGGCAACTGTGAATATTTAGATTTAGGACTTTTAAAACTGAGTTTATGCAAATGAATGCATGGATGTATACCTCTACTCAATACATCTTTAGTTATATGCACATAGAAGGACATTTTCTTTAGTAAGGAACAGAGAGAACACAGATAATGGCTCATTGACTAGGTCATTCACCTACAAAGAACACCCAGATTCAAATGCTTGAAGTGACTCCCACAGAGCAGTAATTTAAAAGCTTAATCTTCTTGCTCCTATGGGAGTAACCTAACTAAAACACTCTTCATTATTCTGGGAGCCTCTATTTTGCTTAAGTGTGTTCTGCCTACTTTTGCTTTTAAATTCCATCCTGGTCTGAAATATCTTTCTATGTGAAGGCTTAATTGAAACTAGGAGATTAAAAAAAAATAAAAGGATGTTTTGGTTTGGTCTGGTTTCCCCACTGGCTTGGGATTTTGTTTGATGAGAAGCATTGCACTGAAAAATCCCCATTTCTATAAAGAAAGCTGTCAACATCAATATGAAAAGCTATTAAAACTTCCACTTACAAAACATAAACACATCAAGTCTAAATCTAAATCTTCTTCCTGGGGATAATTTCTGAAAAAGTGGCAAAGAGTCAATTCCTGTAACTTTTAGCACTGTTTCTATGTCCCATTGATCTTCCATTTCCATCATAACAAGTAAATGATTGGAACATTTTGGTTAATGATTATTTTGATATTATGAGAAGCAAGAGAACATCTTTGCTTATGCTTTCTTATTTTCTCTCAAAATTCACATAATCAAGATCAATAGAAAATTTTATGCTCTCAGTGATAAGATGTTTCAGTTAGTGAAAGAGTTATGTTCCATTAACACAACTTGTTTGGCTTCTAAGCTATCTTAAGCATCACTTGGACTGATGTTATTAGGGCAACAACAATCCACTTTTACTCTCCTTTTCAGGGTATAAACATTATTTCTTCCTACTCGTAGAATTTGGGATCTGGTTGGAAATAACTTGACTGGCATTTAGTCTGCAGATATCGAGTATGAACATACATGCACAAACCTATTAGTGTACCTGGTGAATGCTTTAAAACTTGTGAGAGTATGTGTTGGAGGTTAGATTTGTTCCTTTTTTACTCTAGAGAATTTTTTCCCCGTAAGTTACTAGAAGACTAAGTGCCTTAAGGGTGCTTGACCAAAACAAAGAGGTGGCTGAAAGTTCAGAGGGGGAGATAACACGAGTTTTGGGGCAGGTAAAGGACAGAGCTGGAGGCAGCTTAGCATTCTTGCTCTCGGCATCACATCGGAGAGAATAAGTCCGACTCTGGGTGTGGTAAGACAGATAGAGATAGTGCAAAAGGCAATCCTGCCTCTGATATATTGCAGTTGTGTTAATTACCAAAGAGTGGAACAGCCCTGCCCTCACAGCTGGTGTGATAAAAGAGTGAGTGAGTTGGTAAAGAGTCAGAGTTTGCTGGCCGTGTTTTGAGGAGGAAGGGACAGGAGGTTGTGTGAGGGACAGACAGGGTTAGGCATCCGTGCTAGGGACAGGAAGCAGCAAGCTGCAACTGCAGAAGGAGAGTGTTGCAGTGCATGATTAAGCCTTTCAGAGTTTTATATGTATCTTATTTGTATCGTACTGGTTTGTTCCTTCCCGATCCCTCACCCATCCTCTGACCCCTGTGATATCTCCCAGAGGGGAGCCCATTGTCAATCACCCCGGAAACTTAAAGAGAGATCATCTCTCATTTGGCCAGGTGCTCAGGCACTTGCCCGGTTCAATTGCCCTGCCAAGTGTCCCCTTCTAGAACACCCAACCCCTTCCCATCCATTGGCCCGAATTCTCCTGTTGCCTCAGGCTATGTCCTGGGGTACATAAGGGAGAAGGACAGGCCAGTCCGTGCTTTTTGCACATGGAAGCTGCATCAATAAACATTCTCCAACCCACAGCAAAGCCCGCTCTTCATTCCAAAGCCTCATCCACGCTTCCAGCTAGCAGGTCTGAGGGACCCACTTGAACTATCGCGGGTGGTCTGGGGTAAGCAGCCTCAGCCGGTAAGCTGCTCCCAGGGAGAAACCCCGCAGGAGAGAAAGACCCAGAGCTGTGTGGAGGTGCCCATAGGATTGCTACATAGAAGGTATGAAAAACTTGTAGTTAACAAGGTGCTGATACTTGAGGCCCTGTGAAGTTTTTATTGAAGCACTCTGAGTGCAGTGTCTACCTCAACTGTGACACCTGGGAAACCTACCATCATCTGCCCTTGTGACCTGGAATTCTGAGCTCCTCTGCCTGCTCTGCTGGAGTTGGGCCGGCCCTGCCCTATGCTGTTGTTGCGGCTTCTTTGGCACTGCTCTTTTTGCTACAGTGTGACCCTGCACCCCCCTGCCCTGCCAGGGACATCCTGCCATTCCAGCCACCAGCCTGGGACTCACCACTGTTCCAGCTTGGTGCTCTGAGAATTCCTGCAGGGGCACCAAGACCAAACTGCCCTGGGTTTTGTGAAGCAAAGCCCTCAAGGTACTTGGTATCAATGGTTTTGTTATTAATGTTGTAGTTGTTGTTTGTGTTTGCTTTGTTATATATACTAGTAAAGAACAGTGATTCCCATCCCATACTTCTGCCTGAGAGCCCCTTCAATTTTCTAAATTATAATTTAGATGGAGGGGATTTGAATTCTCCATTCTGAAGGGAGGCCCTGCCCCTCCCTAGCAGATACCTGTCTTTCAAACCAAGACAGTATGATAACATCACACCATATTTTCCCGAGAGGGTGCTCTTGCCAAAAAGGAGAACAAAATGTTGTGAATAAAGAAGAAGAAATGTTGTGATAAAGCTTGAATATAGTGCTTAGAAGAATGCTCCAGAACTGTATGACTGCAATTTCATCCTCTTAGAAGCTCCTTAGAGTGCTGGTGACCTGGTGCATCTTGTCTTGGTGTACCTTGGGCTAGCGCCCAGAAATGCAATCCTAGGTCTGTCTGTATGTCTTCCAGTATGTGTACCAGTCCCTCTGTTCTCCTAACAGGTTTTGATCCATCTGTTTGTTTTTAGTCATACTTTGAAGACAGGTAGCATCTAAAATGACGTAGACTTTAAATGCTATGCAAATTAGAGGAGGGGCCAAGGAGTTCCATTCAACTGAAACCACTGAGGGAAAGGTAGTCAGAATTCAGCCACTAAATGTGTGATTCGACAACTAGCATATGGAAATGGCTAGTAGACTGATGGAAGATAGCGTGTAGAGTTAGAGCTGCTGTGGTAATAGGATCAAGAGAGAAAGAGTTTATATCTCGTTGAAAGTGGGTTTCACTGGTTACATCCCACCACTCCAGGAATTTGTTTCTGTGTGACACAGCTGCTGTAGGTATTGCAGTTGTTCCTGATAGATGTGCACTGCACTTTGATCATTTCCTGGCTGCTTTTAAGCTTAACCACTGTATGAGATACTGCTTTCACTTTAACAATATAAATTTAAATATTTGGAGTAAGGACATACCTACTACGTTGTACCAATGTTCATATCATGCAATACATGCCAGCAGGTTATAAACTATTACTGGTAAATAGTAAATAGTAGCCATTTCTGTTTTCCAGTCCTTGGGTGAAGTAATGAAAGCGATATTCTCTTTTTCTTGCCTAGTCCTTCTCTATACCAAATCCTCCAAATGGAATTAACTTTGAACTCAATGACTTAAAAGTTTGTGGGAATGGAGTATTCTTGTCATTAAACTGTTAATATTCTAGAAAAAAATGTGACAAATATGTTTTTGATAGCCTTAAAGACCATAGTTAATTAATCGGCAAAATTTATCTATTTCTTGATGGCTTTTTTGGTCTATGATCTACAACATTCACAAGCAATAAATCTGCCTTCCAGACAACAATAATTCATCCCCACTATAAAAAAAGTAGAATGGTCCACTGGTTATCAATGAAGTTTACCAAGATTTTTTTAAAAAAAATTCCTGATAAATTGCAGACTGAGATTCTGTTGAAGGTAGTAATGTTTCCAAGTATTAGCTTTCAGCTCTTAAAGGCATGGTTTGGAAGGAAGATCCATAAGCACCTCAGTGGGGTAGGTATACTTCCTGGCTGACTGCTGGGAAGAAACATGGCTATCTCTACTTTCTCTTTATCCCTAGGGTAACTCTGCCTGATCTCATGATGTTATCAAGGTTAAATATCTTGCCCAAAGAAGGACTAGGAAGTCAGAGAAGGAGCTAGACTTTTTCCAGAAAATCAAGGATAGATAAAACTCATACTTTAATATTTTTATTTTTATTTTTTTGTCTCACTCTAGGACCTAGGCAAATACCTAGATTTTATATTCCATTGCAGGAAATTGAAATCGGTCCCAGAGGGGACTGGGGTTTCTGAGGTCTGTTTACTTCTCTTTTTGAAAAAATATTCCTCCTTCAAACTTTAAATTCTTTTTCGCACCACTTCTCTGACGCTCTTCCCCCTGTCACACCTTGCCTAGGTAATTTTGTTTTGCTTCTGAGATCTTTGTGTTCACTTTTGAGATCTTTCTTTTCTAGCCCCACATTGTATATCATCTCTCTTACTGCTGAGAATCTGGCCGCTCTTTCACTGTGACATTTCTTCACTGGCCAAGAGCTGTTTTTTTTTCCCAAACAAAAGATATTGTATTTTGCTTCTTGCTACCTCTTGATGAGTATGGAATGTTCCTGCAACGCCACTTCATTTTTTGCCTCCAAAACATAACTTAAAATTCTCCTGTTCCGTGATGCCTATAAAAAATGTGACTGTGGTTAGACCATTGATGTGCCTAGATGCCAGACTGAGAGCAGTCTCATTTTCTTGAAGTTTCATACTGTTTGAAGTGCTGCAGGATGCCAGTAAAAATATTTAACTTCATCAAGATTTTCTATCGAGTTGTAGTTTGTACAGTCTAAGTAAAAGAATGTTTTAGCCATGAATTTAAACTGCTTAACAGTTCTTTCATTTGCTTTGTTGTCCTTCTCAAATAAAGCTGAATTCCTTCATTTCTATAGTTTGGCATTTCCATTGACTTAATGATGAGAAAAAGCACTGATACAGTCCAGACATTTCATGATTTTACAGTACATGGGAGGATTTAGATTTATGGTTGATAGGATCTTTTCAAATGGCAGTTCAACCAGACTGAAAACAGAGATCCAAAGGTTCTCCATTGTTCTAAAAAAAATTATTTTAATAATTTATTTTCAAATAAACAAACTTGGATCCCTACAATTCTCCATTCAGGTGTTATACAGGCAACATGGAAGACCAAGAGGTGAATCAATTCATTATGGGAAAAGGCAGAATGATATAACGTCACAAATTGCCTTACTGACAGCTTCACACATCAAGATTAAAAGGTTTTGGGCATACAAAACAAAGCATAAATCCTCAAACCCTAACACTTACACTTTAACCTATGGTTCTGGTCATGAAAAACCTGATGGATATCTTAACTACTACAGAAGCAAACAGAAAAGCAAAATTCTGGGGGCTAAATTCAGTGCTATTATAGGAAATTCACTACAGCCATTCAGGTTTGTCACAGTTTCAAAATACTAATGAAAAGTTTCAGTGAAAAAAACAGATGATTCAGATGAACATACTGTAACATCATCCTCAGGAGGGTCTTATTTAGATGACAGTCAATCTTTGACCTTTGAAGAGATGCAATTATTGCAGGAAGTATCAAATACAGCTTATAATTCTGAATTTCAGGCATATATAAAAATAAAGCTTTGGGTAATGAGGATTAGGGTTATAATGGGAATGCAGATTAAAAAGTCAGAGAAATAGTTACAGTGCTTTAGACTGAAAACATCAGAGAGCTGACAGTCAGGACAAATGTCACATTCATTTTGAGCTGAAAAAGAAAAGAGACTTTACAGTCTCCAAACTATTGTTGGTTTGCTACTATAAAGCCATTTTGAGTGACCACTGAGCCTGCAGTATTGAACTAAGATGGGATTTGCTTCTGCATTCCATACTTCTTAGCATAATCCACCAAACACATTAATTGGTAGCATTTGAAAGTGTTTAGTAACCTTTTCCAACAGACTTCCACACTCTCCTTAGCACTGAAATTGTGTTGTTTATTCCCCCTGAGAAAAAGGCTTTGACTCTCATACACTTCATGGCCCCAGGGAACAGGAATAGCAGAGGCACCCACAGAAAAAACAGCAGAGTGAATCTTTTCAAAATCAGAATCTTCACAAAAGGAACATGACAGTCAAAAGAAGGAATACACCCCTCACAGTAAGGACAAGCCCAAAGGTTTTTTGAAGTAGTTTTATTCTCCTTCAACTTTTACCTGAAGCATGTTTGCACTTCTTAAATGAGCAAAATTGATTAAATATGTGGGATCTGATCAGAATTAAGAAGTCATATTTTTAACAGGTAATTGTAAGCCTTATCTCTAGGTTTTATTAAAATCATGTTATGTGCATTCCTAATCTCTAATGTCTTTTCATGATTTAGAAACAGTTACATTGTCCTTCATTAAGGTGAATAATAAAATTGTTTAATTATTAGCTTTTTTTTTTCTGAGAAAAAACAAATAAGCAAAAGGCTTGAATCACTACTATTTTGTAGCTCTCTTTTTTAATATTTTGACTGGCTAGTTTCAACTGAAACAATTTTTAAGATTAAAAACCTGTTTTCTGTTTTAATTTAGTGTATTCTTTGATAACTTCTCTGGTTAACTTGTAATGGTTAAGCAGAAATACAATTTGCACTTTCTGTTTACCTTGGTAAGAACACTTCCGGTGATCTTCCACTGTGAGATGCTTTTGTCAGGCCTTTGGGAAGTTTCAGGAGATTTCTCATGAAGATTTGCTTCTTCAGCCACTGGGGACACTGGGAGAACTATATCTGGCTTTCTACTTCAAATATGCAAAGCCAATAGGAGACATGAAAACAATAGATGCCTAGCAAAAATAGTTTGGAGACTAATGGAAAGTTTCTGAGCAGATGGAATTTTGCTGCTCTGCCACTTGTTAATTTCTACATTGAAACAATTATCAGGGTTTCAAAGATTTCATGATTTCTCTTTTGAATCACAATACTAAAAAAAAACAAACCAAAACTAAATCAAAAAACCCAAACCAAACCAGAAAATGAGATTCTCATTGCTTGATATTATATTTTTCAACTATTATTTGTATTCTTTGTATTTGTATATTATTTGTTTTGGCGGTTGAGAACTGGCTGAACAGCAGATCTCAAAGTGTTGTAATTAGGGGCATGGTTGGAGACCTGTCACTAGTGGTGTCCTCCAAGGTTCCATGTTGTTTAACTTATTTGTCAATGACTTGGATGAAGGGGCAGATCCCTCCTCAGCAAGTTCACTGATGATGCAAAACTGGGGGGAGTGGCCAACATCCCAAAGTGCTGTGAACCCTTCAGAAGGGTTGGGGAGATGGGCAGAGAAGAAATTCAACAAAGCACAATTTAGGGTTCTGCACCTAGGGAAGAATAACCCCATGGACCAGCACAGTCTGGGGCTGACCTGCAGGAAAGCAGCTCTGTGGAGAAGGATCTAGGGGTCCTGGTAGACAACAAACTGTCCATGAGCCAGCAGTCCCCTTGGGGCCATGAAGGTCAAAGGAATCCTCAGGTGTATTGGGAAGAGCATTGCCAACAGGTCGAGGGAGATAATTCTGCCTCTATTCAACTATGGTGAGGCACAGCCAGAGCGCTGTCCCCAGTTCTGAACTTCTCAGTGAAAGACAACATGGAACTCCTGGAGTGGATTCAGTGGAGGGTGACAAAGGTGATTAAGGGACTGGAGCATGTCTCTTAAAAGGACAGACTGGTGGAGTTGAGCCTGTTCAGCCCCAAGAAGTGATGGTGGGAAGGGGACATTGTCGATGTCTATCAGTATCTGAAGTGAGGATGTCAAGAGGACAGACCCAGTCTCTTCTCAGTGGTGCCAGGCAATAGGACAATGCACAGGAAATTCTGCCTGAATAAGAGGAAGAACTTCTTTACTATGAAAGTGACTGAGCACTGGAAGGGATTGCCCAGAGAGGTTGCTCTCTCCCTGCAGATATTCAAGATCCATCTGCACACAATCCTGTGCCTTGTGCTCTAGGAAGACCCTGCTATAGTAAGGAGGTTAGACCTGACAACCCACTACTGTACCTTCCAACCTTGCCCATTCTGTGACTCTGCTGTGAAAATTTATGTTAGTAAAGATCTCAGGCTGTAAGAAGATAAAACAGATATTACTAAGTAATTTACATTTTTTTTGTTTTATTTTTCAAATATGTTTTCTCATTAATAGAATAATACACATATGATAGAAGTTCTGCCATCACAGAACATCTTTGGAACCTCACAAGGGATGAAGTTAGAAATTTAGTAAAGCTGTTTACAAGTCAGAGGATCAGAAGACTCTTTAGTATGTAAGGTGACTTCCAATTCAGTAGATTGGTGATAATTGGCTTTTACTGAATGGAAAATTAGGAAGCTTGTAGCATACTCAACGAAGCTGATAATTGCAGATGAGGGAGCAAGTTTGTTTTTGTCAGTGTTTTTTAATCTTGCTTTAACTGAATAGTTCTGTGTGACAAGGCTTTATGCATGACCTCTATGACTTAGAAATACTGTAGACAAAACAGTATTTCTGAGATAGGGAACTAAAACCATTTGTGATTTTTAAGAATAGACTTACATGGTATTTGTCTTTTAACCAAAATATCATCAGGCTAATTGAAATAATAAACAGTGAGGAAATGTAATAACAAAGAGGGAGATTACCTAAGCAAACTGGGAATGATCACTCTGGTAGAATGCAAAAGAGAAAGGAAGACTTAGATCAGTTCCTTTTGGCGGGGGGGGGCTGGATTCAGTGCACAATCACCTGAACAGTAAAGTTCTTCCTTGTTTTCAGAAGGAAATTCCTGTGCATTGTCCTGTTACTAACAGAGGAATGCCTTTTGAATCCTGTGGTTTTCATGCCCTAGATTATCTTCAGCTGTATTATCTTGCTGGTCACTTCTCAATTTAAACATTTTACAAATATGAGTAAGAGTTAAAGAGTTAGCAATGCAGTAAAGTTTTCTAAAAAAAAAAAAAAACAAGAAGATAGTGTTTCTGAGAATTGTTCCTACCCTGCAGTTAAAATAACTATGACTACCAAGCTGTGAAACACAAACAAAGCTCTATGATTCTTTCCATACACACTGCAACAATTACATCAATTATACTGGAAGAATATAACAGCAAAAACTGTGACTGTTAAAAGAAATTTAACAGTGTTGGAGCAGCAAAGAATCAACATAATAGATGTGGCAAACCTGGATAAATACAATCTGAGACATTAAAAAGGCAGGAAAGCGAAACTGTCAGTACATAAATTCTGTTTTCAAGTTGGTTTTGAGTAAATTAAATTTTCTATTTAAGTTTTGAGTGATCTTTAAACATTGTTATCCTAGCATGTTACTGAACTACAAGATAAATGTTACGTGGTGTTGCAAAAGCAAATGCCCTCAGATTAACTGCTCCAAATCAGCTCTTTGTTGATCCATGATCTATTTTGTGGCTACTTATCCTTACATCATTTATACATAATTTCTTAAGGTTATGAGTCAAATAGTTTTCATATAGTGATACTAGGTTCTAAGTTATAATACTTGACAATTTTCAAAGTAGATAGGAAAAAGTAAAATACTATAAAATTTTACATTTAAATTTCAATTCCTTTGCAGCAGGAAAAGAGATCATGACAGTAAGAGAATAGGCAGCAGTTTCTTTCCATTGGCTACTCAAGTAATGTGTGATCCAAAAAGACAATTTTTTGCTCTGTGAGGGCTATTTGTGTATGTGAGAAGTCGTGAAATCATGGCTAGTTTTTGATGATGCAACCCCATATAGAGGCTAGAGCAGCTACCTTCAGCCTCTTCCTTGAGGCCTTGAAATCTCAGGAGAAGAATTTTCCACTTCTGTTACTTTCTTCACCTCTTTCTTTTCTGCTCAGTTAGAGAAGATCCAACTCCTTCTTTCTTCATCTGGTCTACTTGTGTTAGGCAGAAAGTGGAGGGATGGTGAATAAAGGGCTATTTCCAAGGGAGAAATTTGGTCTTAGAAAGAAAACTCTGTGTAAGTTAAAATCCTGTTCTCAAATGAAACAGAGGCAGTAGAGGAGGCAATACTAAAAGTGGGGAAGAATTACAGTTCCCAATAACATGAACACTTTTGATTTTTCTTTTCCAGATCCTGAAAGTGCTATGAAATTCTGTGTCTACCTTTTCCTTGAAACTCCTTTTGCAGTTTCCTAGTTTTCACTCACCTTCTCAGAAACCAAAATGACTCCTCTCAGCTTTCCTTCAGAACTCCTGATTTACCCATCAATTGTCACAATCCTATTGTCTTTCCTCTCTTTTAGTCCTTATTCTATTATTTCCACAAAATTCAACTTTGTGTTGAATTCTGAGAAGCTGAGAACACTGATCCTGGAGCAGCTTCCAAAGTCTTGGAAGATTCAGAGAGATGTATAAGAACACATCTGTACCCCAGGGATGTTACCTGTAAGTTATTTTTAACTGCAGGGATCCAGCACTCATCATTCTTTTTCCCCAGGAGATAGAGCCAGGGTTAAAACCAGCAGGTATTAGACAACAAGGTCTTGATTCATGAGTGTCTTTCAGGACTGATTACACTAATAGTTGCTGTCATGACCTTGCCAGTCAGGGCTGCTTTGGCTAAGATCATGTTATGCCTTAAGTGAGTTAGGTTGTACCTGAGGCCTTTGTCAGGTATCTCAAGGCCACAAGAGTCAGCTCAACAGGGCCAGAAATCCTAGACATAGAATGAGGCTAAACTGGACTGTCAAAAAAAATTGTCAGATGTACTCTATGTACTAAGCATGAGGAACATTATATGTTGATTTAAGAGAAAACAAATGGATAACATTACATAAAATGAGTCACGAAGTCTGTTAAAAATCAGCAGATTACTGCTTAATGGGGTGAAACAATAACATACAAAAATTTAAACAGAAGAAATGATTAAAAGTTGGGGTTAGCAGTCACAGGACTTGGTAACTACTTATTCTGCACACAGGGAGAAGCAGAGTACACAGCCCCATATCTGGAGATAATTCCACTGTAGCCACAGAATACAACTGAGCAATCTATGTACCCCAAGTGTTTAGCACAAAGAAAGAATTTTAAAGCATACCAAACTTAAACCTCATTTATCAAGAGTCATATCTCTGTTACTGTTTCAGCATGGCCACTTTATACCTTGCATGCACCAATTCTTGTGTACAATTTGATTTGGGTTGTGAATTGGCATGCTCTCTACCTTAGAAAAAATTGCAAGAGAGAGCAGAAACAAATCATATTTTATTGCATTACACCTATGAGGCATAACTTTTCCAAACCACAGGTATTCAAGGGAAATAGAAATATAGGAAATATAGAAATATAGGAAAGAATACTTAACAATTACCTTTTGAGTTATAATAAGGGAGAAGTTCAGGATATGCAAATGGCAACTAAAAGAATCTAAAAGAATTATAGGGTCTATGAAATTAACAGAGGAACCAAATTAATGGAACAGAGAGGGGAAAGCTGCATTCCATATTACCAAAGACTGACCATATCTGCACTAGTATTGTCATACTGCTCTTGTTCTTAACAAAAAAAAAAAAAAAAAAAAAA
>JBBMKD010000102.1:136308116-136319198 GCA_037834095.1 Argya squamiceps | reverse complement strand
GAAGGTATAGTGTGGAGGGATGTATATAATAGCAATAGGACCAAATTAATTAAACACTTAGAGATTGGATATTAGGAAAACTTTCAGCAGTGTAATATGTATTCGTTTAGGAATGTGTTTCCCGAAGGAAATGAGAGAACTATTTCAGGAGCTGTTTCATACAAGACAGACATCAAGAACTAAATATATATCATGGAAAACTCTCCTACATTAGCTAAAATGAGTTAGTTATGTTCTCTCTATTATCTACTCACTGCAATGTACTGAAGTATTTGTAATCTCTGTGCTTGTAGGATTGGTGGCATATTAGGAAGACATCCGAACATGTTTTATATATAATATTTGAGATAGAATATTTGAGCGAAACCAGAAAGAAGCAATGAAGAAAAAGGGACTCTGTGACTCATGGGTAAGGCTGTTTATGGGCAGAGTTAGAGTTGTGAAAATGCTTCAAAGCCTGTTCTTTTAAACATACTGGTCCTTATTTTGTTTACTTTACTGGCAATTCAGATATTTAAGGAGGTGATTAAAGTGAAGAGAACAATTTGGAACCTTCAAACAATACTTGATCGTGTTTCAAAAATTTCTAGACAGAGCTGCTGAAAGCTATGAACTATGTAAAAAGCAGTGGAATGAGAGGAACAAGCTCCAGGAATAAAGACTTACTACAACAACCACCCGTAGCTCATACTAGAAATTTTCACACAATACCTTGCAATTTCTCCAGGTGATAAGGGTTTCTGGTAACCCAAAAAGCTATTAGTTATCATCTATGTTGTTAGTCTGATGGGTCTTCCAAATTTTGGCTTGAAAACTAAAAAGACCCCACTCATACTCTAATGACAGAAAACCTGAAGCAGATGAAGCCATAGGTGTGCCTATTTGCAAACGGACTGGACACACAACACAGGGCAGACCCTCACCAGCTCACCATGGTTTAACTACATTGAGGTCTATGACCCTTGCATACACATAAGCAAAGATTCTTGGCCCAGTGACTTGAAATTTTTGCTGTTATAACTCTTGACATTTCCCCATACTCTGAATTGTACTGTAAAAAGATATTTGATTTTCAGAAGTATTTTTATGACACCTAGGGATGTGGTATTTCTGTTTCAGAAAACTGGTGTTCTATTAGGGATGAAAAAGAGCATGTTCACATGCTTAGTGTGCTTGCCAATTTTATTCAATCCAAGGCTTGAATTCACATAGATGGTTGGGGTTTTTTTTTGTATGGAAGAGGAGAAACAATGATAGATGAAGGCACTCCTTCGTGTCGCTCCCTTCGCTTCGTGTCTTTTGTTCAGTTTTAGTCAGCACCCCCTAAGTGATGTTTTTGGCATGCTGTGGGTTTTCTTTGCTTTGACTTTCATTCTATTCATTTTAAGCTGATATTCTGTGTTAATCATTATTGTCACTTGTGGAAAGAATAACAAGATCAGGTTTTGGACATCATTATTTGAACATCAGCTCACTTGATAATGGATTTGTCTTATCACGGATGGTAAAAATGATATTGTTTTATGTTTTGAATGTTCTATTTAGACTGTACTATTTTAACAGCTAGAGAAATTGTATTCTATTTTGATAAATCAATTTCCAATTAAAAAACCTGGAGGGATCTGAAGAAGTGGATCAACATTATAAACACAAGTAAAAATGGACTGATACACTGAATCTCATTTTGGTCTTGATATGAAGAGTCTGTAGTGGCAAAATTTGAGTAATTTCAATGCTGTTGCACTTGATTATATAAAAATATGTGGTATCAGGAATCAGACTAGTGAGGGCTTTTTCCCCTTTTTTTCTCCTTGGAGAATGAAGTATGAAACAGGAGGATGAAGTATGAAACACCTCCTTGAACAGCTTTTATTTAGTCATCTTCCCTAGGAATTTCCCTTGAAAGGGAATGCTAGAGAAAGGGTTGTAAAGATAGTTTATATACTGTCAAGATAATGTTTCTTGAGTAAAGCCCAGATCACAGTATATTTGATGTTTGCCAGCTGCTTACCGCTTCTTAAGGAGGCATGAATTCTCCTGATATAGTGTCCAATGCTCCCTTGGATTTTTTGCCAGCCATGAAAATCATAATGTACCAATTGTATACACTTGCAAATTAGATGGAATTAACTATGCTTTGAAGCAAGCATATAGTTTGCATGGGAAAGATGACACTGTGCCTGTTCTTCCTTTATTATCAGTTCTTCAGTCCACTCAAGTCTGCTGACTCTTCTAAACACAGTGAAAATTTTGTGTGGCAAGTAAACTCCAAAAATAGATGACAGTCAGGAATGACCAGGGATTTCACAGAACAGATTGTTGTATTTGGGGTTTCCACAGGTACAGTGGGAAAAAGGACACAACCACACTTTAACCCTACTTATGTCTTAATCTCCCATATATGCCTGGATCATAAAAATTTGTAAAAATTATAATCAAGTTAAAGTCCTAAAAAAAGAAGGCTATTCATTTATTTAAAGGTTATAGATTAGATTACAAACCTTTGTTTTATCTTTTCTTTATTTCAGCCCTAGTCTTTAATTTTATGACTAAAATGGGATAAAAAATAATCAAGTCATAAAGGAGAAAAATAGAGGAAAAAAACACATAAACCTAAGTTGATTACAATCTTTCATATGTATAACTTTCTTCAAAGAAGTCAAGAATGTAGAATTTCAGTTCACAGATTTTACTACCCAGATTTAATGCAAAAATTTTGGAAACAGCACATCTTCCCCTGAACATTAATTTAACCAATATAGACTTACAGGTCTTGAATTTCAGGAATTATTTATTGATTAGGTTATAAAAAGTCAAAATGAGCAACTAAAAAAGGGGGGTATATTATATTTTTTTAGCTGAATTAATCCTATAATTTATAGTCTGAGATGAAGTTGAGAGCCAGAAGGCATCTTTTTCTTGCAATTCCTGTAATACCTGATTTCCTCAAATTAATTTGATTATTTCTAACAACATTGTACATAGTGACTAAAACTAATTGTAATTCCTCTTTGACTATTAAAATGTCAAAACTTCATGTCTATATCACAAGGGAGTGTTTATTACTGGTTAAACTTTGAGGTACAGTTGGTGCACAATATATACTTCAAAGATGCTTGTGGACCAGGAAACCTTTCAGAAAGAATGTCTATTGCTCAAGGTATAATTGTCTTCTTTCAGGGTAACTTGTTTTTTAATTTGAAGTAAGTACTTCAAAGAGATTCAAAGTGGGCTATCAATCCTTTGAAGCAGTCAAGAGGTAATGATTAGGATTTCCATTTCAAAGAAGTTTACATCTCAGATAAAATGGAACAATTCCATTGAAAATCCTAAGATCCAGGTCTGAAATGACAAGAAGACAGCTTTCAAAAGATCAGCTAATAGAAGTGACATGCTTTTATTGTTCCTTGGTGAATATTTTGACCTATATATGCCTGGATTATCTGAATCTATGGGTTTGATAGTAAGTAAATTCAGCTGCTCTCTAGAGGTAAGGCTAAATAAAATTATCTCTACTGGGTCCTTAACACAAACTATTACCTTTGCATATGATGTCTTGGGAAAAAGCACGAAAAGTCAGATCAAATAATCTGTCTATTCAAATGTATATATAGACATGTACTACTTAAACAAAGACTAACTTCTAAATAATGAATAAATGAGTGAGATTATGACAATTATTTTGGTCATGGTCAATTCCAGGCAGAAACGAAGAGTGCTAGTAACAGTGAAGTTGCTCTTGTCAGACTGCCTACTTCACCTGCTAAATGCTCTAGGGCATTGAGTTAAATAATACTGGTGCAACTAAATGAGGAATTGTGAGCTATTGGCTAATGTTTCACAGAGTTGTCTTTCCCAGCAGCAAAACTGCTCGTGACTTTTAATGTTTCCCAGTCTCTGGATGTCACGAAGAAAAGAAAGACTTCCATGATCTTCCAAGCAACTTCCCACCTTATGATTGCATTTATAAAATTGTGAAACATAGGAATACTTCAATCTTATTTTGAAATCTGGAGTTTAACTGGATCAATGTGTCCTATTAGTAAGACATACAAATGAGTCATTATGTTCTTCAACACACTGAGCAAGTTTTCCTAATCAGAAAATTAACTTCCATAGATATGTTGGTTAGATAGTGGACAAAATGTATACAATCCATCCATGTACATCTTTCAGAAAACTTTTCTAGCAAGCAGTCTTACTAATAGGATGGACTGTGAACAGGATTTGGAGAGACAAATTACCCCAGGGGTATTTTGATATAGAAAACTATATCAATCACCTCAACCTGTAGTATATTAAAAGAAAATTTACTTAAGATGTAGTTTCACTTCACACAACTCAGGCTTATACATAGAGAAAAATCATGGAGAAATTGAGGTGGTAAGGAGATTTTATGGATTTTAGAGATATAACTAAGTGAAAACAAACAGTAGAGATTGTTGCATAAGATTCCCCTTATTCTTTCTAGCAAAGCAATCACACTTGACTTCAGATTTATTTTTCATTCATTATTAACCACTAAAGTACTGGTTGGTTTCTCATTAAAAATAAAGAAAAATTTTCTCACAGAGAAATAGCTCCAGAGAATAAGGGACATGGTGAAAGTTACTACTCATCAATTATATATTCAGAAATGTACAAAAAATAAGAATTTAATTTTTTTGCAGTGTAACTTTAACTTAACAAACAAGAAGATGAGTACTCAAATCACTCAAGCAACCAGCAGCATATATGATGTAAGAGGCTAATCCAATTACCAAATCTTGAGAGCATACTGTATTAATAAATATTTTTCAACCAAAAGAAAGCAAAATATAAAAATTTCAGTGATTACTTTGTTGTTGGTGTTCATGTGACATGTCTATATAACTCCATTTGACACCCTAGATGGTTATCAAAATATTCTTTTCATTGGGAAAAAATAATTAATCGTTAAATATAATGTTATTATTTCTCTGGCATAATATCTTGTCTGAGATAAAAATTTGCCTGATTAAACATTTTCAGTGGTCAAAAACTCAAATCACTGAAAAAGGAAAAAAAGATTGTTAAGCCTGTAAGAGTACACAGCATAAAAGAGAAGAACGAGAGGAACAAAGCACACAAAGAATTATCATGGAATGGCTTGGGTTGGAAGTGACCTTAGAGATCATTTATTTCCAATCTCCCTGCCATGGGAAGAGACAGCTTTCACTAGATCAGACAGCTCAGAGCTCCACCCAACCTTGGCTTGAACACCATTGTTACTGACAATGTTACTGACAGTCATATTTAGATTCTGTATTTTGCTTGTATTCCAACTTTCTGTTCTAGTATTTATTAAGAAGCTGACATTCTGAGAAAACTGGACATGGCCAAATAACAATAGTTTTCTAAATTCTGTATTTATTTATTTTGTGTCAAATCTTCCATTTTACATTAGTGCCCATGTGAAGAAATATGTTTTGATTTCAGTGGTGTTACTTTTAGTTCTTGAGGGTGTATCAATTTATTCAAGATTTTTATGAGTTTCTATGGTATACAAATGGCAGCAGATTTGGCCAATAGTGTGTGGGGGATTTTTTGCATAATACACTGCCTTTATACTAAATATTCAACTGTAACACATCGCTAAACAGAAAGCACTGCAAGGCTCATTTTACTTTGTTTAAATTCTCTAGAGTCCTGAATCTACTTATTTTAAACCCTAGGCTGTATTTTTCACATGATTCTCTTGTTTAAATGGAAAGGAAAAAAACTAACATCCCAGACCACAAGCTGTTTTCATTTCTTACAAAAGATGAACACCTAATACTTTTTAACATGGTGAAATTAATTTCAGAGAGACAAAAAAAAAAATTATGGCCTGAAAATCGGTTGAAGTGATGGAGGCTGATTCAGTAAATAGCTCTGCTCAGAGCTATGGCAAGAAGGGAGAGAGATGGAAATACAAGCCCCAGCATTCTGGAAACATTTTGACTATTGGCTAGTGCCAGCTGAAGCATGCCATGAAAGCATTTCTGGAGAGAGTAAACCTAAGATTTTTTGTGATTTTTACTCTGTCATGGTTTGCCTTCCCTGATTGTTGTACCCTTTCATGAGCAGTGTTTTATTATTAGGTTTGATGATGGCAGTTTTTACTGAGCAGGGGTTCTTTTCCACAAGAACAGGAGGAACCGAAAGCAGGCTTACAAGGGAAAGCCATTAAATTTGGAGACGACCCAATGATGGTAGTTCCCAGCTCCATGCCTGCTCTGGCAGCTAGAGTGGACACTGTGATGTGCAACATTCATGTGAGCATGTCAAAGAAGAAATCAGTTTAGAGAACAGCTGAAGAAGGGAGGGAAAAGCAAGCAAAAAGTAATGATTCTTTTCCCAACGGAAAGAAGTGCAGGAAGGACTGGAAGAAATTGTTTTTTCCCCTGGGTAGTTGTGTATTACCTCTTATTGACAGCACAGCACATTGCTAAGGTTACAGTTTAAACTGTGGAGTTTTTCCCTGTTTCCTAGAATTTTTAACAGGCTTGGGCACTCTTGGTTTGTCTTGTTTAGGAGCAGCGGTTTTCCACTTCATCCCACAGTTTCATACTGCCTGTGTCATCATTTCAGACACAAGAAATAATTAGTGCTGGAAAACATCCTTTTTTTTTTCTTTGCAAGAGCTGAGCTAATTCTTTTTAAAATAAAAATGTCTCCATTTAGTTTCCCACACTTAGAGTGTCACAAATTATGTCAATTCACCAAATTGGTGGCTGCCAGCAAATGGCTGAGAATTGCCAGATTCAGTTAAACACTTTGGCTCAGTTAACATCCTCCCATGGAAAAAAAGTCATGGGATGGCCAAAAATCAGGCAGAATGATCTGCAGGCTCAAGCCACAGTTTCCACTGCATCATGTGCTGAGGAATGCTGGGGGGTTGGGTCTGGACACCCACAGAGTCAGCAGGGATCACAGTCCTGTGAACCCACAGGGACTTCTGTGGGATGTTTTTCCCGTGGATTCTTTGACCTTGAGGCATGCTTGAAAAGCCATCTCACACGCACGTAGGCTCTGACCACGCCCATGTGCTGTCCCTGGGTGTCCATCCCCTAAGGTTTCAGATGTACCTTGCGGGAATTTACAGGTGCAGAGTGGAAATTTTGCAAAGCACTTCTGCCAATGTCAACAGCAGCTACGTAAAGAAAATGCCTGTGGCTTTTAGTGAGGAGGAATATTTCTTCATTCTAGTAATGCCCTCTCCCCAAATAACTGCACTCTCTCAACACATAAAGACATCTGTTTGCAGGCAACTTGCATTCAGTGCCTTTCATGGCACTAAAGGGATAGATAGATAAGAAAACATTACTTCATCCCTCCCTCCTCATGTCAATATATGGACCAAAAAATTGCATTTTTTCCTCCTTTCAACCCCTCTAAGGGAGGAGTTGGAGAAGATTACACAGTTATTTATCATGTGCAATTCACAGTCCTCTATGGTTAGAAATTCTTCTCACAGCATGAGTTTTCCAGAGGCTGTGTGGAAATGAAAGGATGCAGCTTTCTTAATTATTCTGAATTGTTCCTCCCAGTTTAATGGAGAATTTTTTTTGTGTTGTCAAGGACATCAATACACAGTTCAAGGTTTGGGGGAAGGAGGATGGTGAGGAAAGTAATGAAAGATGTTTGCTTCCTTCTTTTGAAGATAAAATAGGCATCTACAAATGAAAGTTTATCAGAGCTAATGCACTGAAATAATTTTACATTGGCTAAGAAAGTAAAGCTTCTCTGATGTATTGGACATGTATATTCTGAAAGAAAAACAGACCTACAATATCACCAAATCATTGCTAACACTTTTAAACATTATTTCTGTTTGCAGTATGTGACTGTGATTGATCATCCACTTGCAGATGTGCTGTTACATCCCTCTCTTTCTGATTCTTCTGTCTACAGCAGGAAAATTCAGACAGCCAAAATAAACAAGGGTGTTTCTTTAAGCTAGCTACCCAAAAAAAGAAAAAAGTTGCCAGGGAGAGAGATTCTTAATCCATTTCCCAGCCAGAAAAAAAACCATTACCAGCAAAATTTTTTTCCAGTCCAGCCAAGTACAAAGTTCCTCATTTAAGATGCCAAGGACAACCAAAATCTCTTTCTCTCCCTCCCACTTCACTCTCTGTCTTTTTCTTTTCTTTTTTTTCCTCTGTCCTTTTATTTGGCAAAACAGTTGAAGTTCTGCTTTTTTTTTTTCCTTTTTAGTATGTCTAATTTAATAATGTTGAGAATTGTTTCTGCCTACCAAAATTAATTTTTATCAGGTGAATTTTTATCTTCTTTGTATATTTTTAAACTGTAACTATGAACCTAAACCAATTCCTATAAAAGCTCAAAGGAAAAGGATCCAGGCCTTAAAGGACAGTGCAGTAAGCAATATTGATTTCTGTTGAATAACCCCCATTTTATAGAACAGTAATAGACAAAACCCAGCCCAGTGTCTGAACATTTTCTAAAAATTAAGCTAATTGAAAAAGCCAAATAAAGTTAGCAATCAACAATTATCCAGTTAAAGCAGGCAAGATCAAATAAATAAATATGATTAAAGGTCTAGTGTCTATTATTAGCAGACTAGCAGAACGGAATTGAAAAATTCATCAGCCTCAGACAGAAGGTTGATAGGGTCCTCCTGCAGCTAGGCTGGAATTCAGCTGTTGCTTTCCATCAACACAGTCATAGAAATAGAAGTTCCTTCTCATCCAAGTGTATCTGAATTTCTGCAGCTAAAGAGGTTTACATTTCCACGCTAATTGGACAGAAATCATTCTTGTCTTTGCCTCTGAATGACAGCATGGGTGACAGTTGGAAAACTTTGGCCCTGGTGCAGTTTACAAGCAATTACAAGCTGTACTACTGCGAAGCCACAGCCACTGCAAAGCATTTGCAGATAACAATTAAGGAACTGCAAGTCTCTAAAATGTACATAGTTTTACATTCTACTTCCTGTAGCAGAGATGATGCAGAATTCATAACAGATGTTGAATATGCTATCGAAATTACATGAAAGGGAAGAGACATTGATCTTTGGCCTCAGTAGTGTCTGAGTAAATGTCACTGCTTTCCCATTGGTTTTTTTTTTGCCTCTCTTCTGTTCTGTATAGGTTTTTACATGAATAGGTGCCACACTGTAACAATGACAGTGAGAAACATAGCAGGGGACTACAGTGATGAGAATATGAAACATTCATAAGGCAGTGCCTGGAACGAAAACACATTTACACAAGTTTAAACTTGTCAGTCTGGCACACAGTTAATAAAAATCTTCTGCAACCAACCTTCTTCCAGTCTCAGATCATGGACCATTAGAGCCAATAGGAACTTTGCCATTTCTTTCTTTAAGCCTAGGACCAAGGTCTGAATGCTTGTATCACAGTTTCCATATCATCTATTTTCTTCTGACTAATAAACTCAGTATATAATGAATGCTTTAATTTAGTCACAATTAGGTGAGAATTAGGTGCTATTTATGGATAAGGAACACTGTAGTATTCAAGCTAGTCATGCATAACATGTATTCTCTTTTTAAGGTAGACACTATAACTGAAAGAATATTCCTGAACGCCATTTACTTTGATCTTGTAGAAAAACTTTGGAATGACTATGAAAGAAAGAGAGGTTCTTTATAGCAGATAAAGTGATCATCAGCATGGATTAGTCCCTCAGTATTTAGCACAATTGGATAACAGCAGATCTATTCAATGGTCTAGGACAATAAAAATCTTACCTGCATTCAGAGCATTTGATAGTACAGATAAACCACATGAAATATTTCAGAAAACTGAAAGGAAAGAAGGGAATTGTGAGTAAACCTTATCCCTAAAGCTGTTGATGCGGAAAGAAAAACTCTAAAGGTTACTGGACACTAAAACTGCGGCTGATGAGGAAGAATCATGATGCATGATTTCATGAAACCATTTAATGGTAGCCCAGGAAATTTAATTTTACAAATATTACCCAAAACCATCATCTCTGCTAATTGAACAATATTTCAGAGCTATAATCATTGGAATTTCAACATTAGTTAAGCAATTGCACAATATCAAAATATATCTAGCACATGCAGGAGATTCTGCATAAAATAATTAAAATTTTTAAAATTTAAGACAGGAAAATTAATTTTACTTCACAGAATAAGTTTCTTTGTAAAATTTCAGGAAAAATAATTACGATTTTTCAGTTAATAACACTGACATTCTATACATCTTCTTCAGGTTTATGGTTTGTTGCAGAACAACCTCATATAAAATCCTAAGCACTTTTAAAACCCTTGAAAAAATATCCAGCAACTGAATCTTACAAGCTAATTTGTCACTAGACTGCTGTTTAGAATCTTTTTAAAATTTGGGAAAATATGATTAATTGAATTTTAAAATGTCCCATGGGAGGACACCAAAATTTTATTCCGCATAAGGAAGCAGTAAAAAACCCAGAGAGCTGATGATCCCTAAACTTCGTAAAGGTTATCTTTCACTCTATTGTCCCAGGCATGTCACTTGCAGCCTGAATATCACAGTCCTTGTGCCCTCGCATCCTTGGTAGTTGTTAGACTTGCTATGAAGCAATCTGAAATAAGAGATCTGAATGCTATTCCTGTGCTTATTATAGAGTTTGACTAAATCAATAGTCCTATGGAATAAGATTTGGTGTGTTTTTTGGTTTATTTGTTTGTTTGTTGGTTTTAGTAAAGTTTGCATCCTTGACAATTTTAACAGCAGAAAAGTGTAGTAGGACCTATAGTAGCAATAGACTGGTGTTCTTAATAGAAAAGCACTGCTGAGGTACATATTTTGTATCAGATGTTCCTTTTGGAATTGTTGTAGACACAGCTAATCTTCATAACTCACAACACTCAAACCAAAATTAATGGTGGTCATTTGACTAAATGTTGATGGCTATTAAAAAAATAGCAGAATCAGAAATGTATTCTACTTTACAGTCAATGAAGAAAGGAGAAAAGAGAGAAGGGAAGTTCTGGGAAGGGAAGGGAAGTTCCGGGAAGAGAAGAGAAGAGAAGAGAAGAGAAGAGAAGAGAAGAGAAGAGAAGAGAAGAGAAGAGAAGAGAAGAGAAGA
>JBBMKD010000102.1:136279360-136308016 GCA_037834095.1 Argya squamiceps | reverse complement strand
AAAGAAAGAAAGAAAGAAAGAAAGAAAGAAAGAAAGAAAGAAAGAAAGAAAGAGAAAAAGAAAGAAAGAAAGAAAGAGAAAGACAATTTTGTATACTTTTACAGCGCACATTTAATCTTATCTTAAAGGTGACATCTAAAATAGATCAGTCATTCTTGCTATGAAAATGTCAATTTCTTTGTATTTAATCAAAGAGGAATCTGGAGTATCTACATATGTGAATGTTTACCACATAGGTGTCTGCTATTGAGTAGTGTGAGCCCCACTAATCTTTTTGCACATTTTTGCTTTTTTCATTAATGTTGTTGTAAGTGTTGCAAGGAATATATATTTTTTAATAAGAGAAGGTATTCAAAATCTTATGGCTTACTTTTGGAAAACACAGAAGAAGTTACAAATGGAGATGTAAAGAACCCACCCCTTCATCTCTCTGCAAGTGCTCACTCTCTCCAAGAGTATAAGGAAAAAGACAATAAAGATCAATGAGGTCTGAGGCTCAAGACAAGCTGCACCTTACTAAATATCACTTTAATTTTTAAAATCAATCTGAAAGTATATTTTCATATTTGAACCCTAGTTTTAACTTTCCTCCTTGCACAGAATTCTTCATAGAGGAGTCTAACTATACAGTGCAATCAGGAATTAGTCTGGGCAGAGTAAAATAGGAATGATGTAAGGACAGAAAATTGTAGCTCACAGTAAAAAACAAAAATATTCTTATATTCCATGTGAATCCAGAAATGCAATCTGAATTCCACAAAGGCTGCTTGGGATAAAAATGAAAGCCCAATGTACTGTAATAGCATTCTGAATTTTGTTTACATGGATTACATTGTAACTGTGCTTTTAGGTAGCTGTTATGCATACAGTCCAAATTCTACTGATGGAACTATATAATGTTGCAGCGCGTGTTTTAGGTTTTTGAATTTGTATTTGTATTTTGTTATTTGTCTGTACTTGGTATGTTCCTTTCACCCCTCCATTCCTACCCCCACACCTGGTTTCCCCCTGATGTAACCCCACCCCCTTCCCTTTCCGATTGGCCCAGAGTGTTCCTCGCCCAGGGGGCGAGCTGGGAAAAAGGGAACACGGGGCTGAGCACATGTTCTGGCTTCCGGTCCTGGCTCTGTTCTGCACATGGGGCCAGGACAGAAATAAACACCTTTTACTACCCAAGCCAGAGCCTGCTCTGCTTCATTTCCAAGCCTATCCATGCTTCAACCAGCTGATTGGAGGACCCACAAACTGCTATATATTGGCCTGGGTGAACTGCTAGCTGGTAAAAGCACCCCCACGAACACGCCACTTTATAATATAACTCACTGCATCACAGGAATATAGAGAAAATTTGGTCAGTTTTAAATTTCTTTAGCATAAGGTTGTTTTGTCTATTATTTTCTGACTAACTCTGTTTTAAAACTGCTGATCTTTCTGTTCATCTTTTGCATACACCCACTCTGCATTTGCACCTGTTTTCTTTCACTGAAGTTTAAAACCCACCAAATCCCATTCCATCTCTCCACAAGGCAGAGAGGCTCTTACAGCAAAAACCACTTCCAGCAAACTTCTACATACCCTGGTTCTCTGTGAGTCTCCCTCATTTCTCCCTGGGTATGAATGGTGTAAATGCCAGCAGCAGCCCTGCAGTGCAGCACACCTGAAAGAGGGTACACATCACAGCTGGAAGGAAACTGCAACCTCTAAGTTCTCCTACTATGTTTGTAGGCTAATCTCCAGCTGCTAAGTAGCCCTTTGGGTGCCACTGCATACTTTTGTCCTTCCTGCCATCTAACAACTTTTTGAAATAACACCTACAATACAGCAACAAAAAATGCTTGGTATATAATTCCAAGAGTCCATTGTATCTGCTTTTGAAAACTGATTAATATCATCACAGTTCCCTACTCCCTGTGTGTATTATAAGTTTTAGATGGGACAAACTTTCAAGTTTCCAACTGTTTCTCAAAGTCAAATATCTAGAATAAAAAGGATTTAATTTTTCATCATATTTAAATTTTCTGTGATAAATGCTAAAGAAGTCATAGACAAAGATCTTTGATCTTTGCAGGTGTGTTCTCCTGTTTTTTAACCAGTTCTCCTGTGATCCTAAGTGTCATGGTTTTGCAAAGAGAAACATAAAGTGTGAAGTGAACAGATACTTGGTTTAAATGGCTTACCCTAGACCCAATATAGTATAAAAAAGTCTCTGCCTGCTAGTGGTGACACAGCTTCTCTTGGTAAATGAAGACTGTCGACACAGGTACTGAGCTCTTCTCCGAGAAAATGTACATGAAAGGAGTCAGGGGATATCAGAGAGACAGAATGTGTGAAAACTCAATACTGCATTTCAGAGAAAAAGTTGCAGACAGATCGTCTGGGAGCAAAATGTACTCTTTTGAAGATTCAGCATCTTGTTCTGCATTATCATTAAATAACTAACAAATTCAAAAACAATGGTCTTGGGACTCTAAAAATAGATTCAGATTGCTGACCCTTCTTTTTTAAAGTATTCAAATTTATATACTCATAAAAATAAAAATCCTTCATGTTCCAATACTGTAATTTTTTAGCAAAATTAAAAGGTATAATAAAAATAAAAATAAAAATAAAAATAAAAATGTTATAAGCATCTAATAAAAGAATTCATAGGCTTTAGAAATAGGACTACAGATGCCAAAAAGGAAGTGTTCTGACTCTTTTCTTTGCCATGATATTTTTGTGACATAATACTATTAATGTTCATGCTTAATTAATATTATTCAAGACGGCTTAAACTGAAAGCTCACTATGACATGTATAACCCACTTTTCCAAATACATTTGCTTATGAATGTCCTCACTAACATGAAAAACTTTTCAGAAAAGGAAGTGTCATATTAAACATATTACAAGCTTTGAAAACTATAATGTCACTGAGCTGCTGAGAACCTCCCTTGCTCTTTCTTCAAAGACAGATTATTCATATACAATAGTACAACCTTTCACACAAGTTCCTCATAACAAATGCAGTAGTTTTGATATAAAATTACTTTTTCCATAGTAACGTTTTACTGAATATGTATTCATAACTGCATATATTCATAAAAGGTAGAACAAAATGTTCTAGTATCTGGTTGTGACATAATTGAAATTCTAATTTTGAATTAGGTCAAAACATTTAAGAAAAGGCTTCAGTGTGTGTAAATTGGTGGAGTAATTTCTATATGACTCATTCAAATCCTACCTCAAAGGATAATTGTTATAACCATTCATGATGAGAAAGTCTATCATCTGCTTTTCAATGTTTTAGGAGGTTTGTGGCAGTTATTTCTCTTAATAAGTTCGTTTTTATTTCAGTAGAATATTGATTAAGGACAAAGAACTACTTAAAGAGAGCAATGCTGTTATCCTTAGAAGTGCAAAAGACACTTACCCCCCATTTTTACTCCAATTCATCACTAGAAATAGTTAAGACATTTATTTACTCCTATTTTTTTTTCTAAATTATAAAAATAATGTAAAATCAAAAAAGATATTTTAAATTGCTACTGTAAATGTCTTTAAATCCTGGGGTATAGTTTAAAAATATTTTGATTCCCTCTTAAAAAAAAAGAAGAAAAAAGCTAAGGACCTTAAAAATCCTCTGAAGTGGGATGTGCATTGGTGGCTGTAGAAGCACTGCCTGCAGACATTTTTTTGCCTCCAGTCTGTCTCTCAGCTCTCAGAGTAATTCCCCTGCCACTTTGCAGGATGGAGGAACTGTATCAGTCTGTATCAGATAAAGTCAGCCAGCTGTACACCCTTGTGCTCTGAGTAACCTGCCTGCCTGCCAAGGATTAGGAAGGTCACACACATGATCTCCTGCTGGCAGAGGTGAAGAGATGATAACCTGTGACTGAAAGGGAGCAACAAATTGTGCTGGGGCAGAGGGGAGGGAAAGCAACAGCAATGTGAACATCCAGCATGACTGCAAAGCCAGGCCTTTGCCACAGGCTCCTAAACCTAAAGCTGGGTAATCAAAAGCTAATGTGCAGTAATTGGTTTCCGTGAGGATTGCTGAGCCTGGTGCACTTTAAAACAGACTATGTATAAGGATGGAAAATATCATTCAACATCAGTTGTTTCAATCTAGCCAGTATAAAATACAGCCTAAGCTGTACATGGTCCAAGGTGCTCAACTAGGCTTCTTTTACAGTCAATGAAGAGAAAGAAACACCTTGAAAAGTGCAATTCATCCTTTGCTGTGAAAAATTTCTACCATATGTGATTCAGCCTTTGGAGCTACCTTTCTTTCTCTGCAGAGACCTCAAAGTCAGCACAGAATTCTTAATATTTGAAGAACTTGTTTGATTAAAGGAATCCCACTCAAAGTTACCTTGAGCAGCTGTTATTCCAGTTTTGAAAAAAATATTTACAGGGTAAATTAATCTTGGATGAAAATGGTAAGTTATTTTGCATATTGCTGCATACCTGAAAATCAAGTGTACATTTTAAGAAAAAAAATCTGGAAAACATTCTTTGGATAGTCTCTTTAGGAAGTCTTACAAACACAGCTAAAACCATGAGCACTAAAAATACTCTTTTTTTAAACGCATAGGCTCGATTTTTGAAAAGTTTTCAACCTGAGGATGTAGTTCTTTCTCTCTTTTCATCTAGCACTAATGTCCATGTCAATGAGACTTTGATCGCTCAGCTAAGGATTTTGCCTTACTCAACTCAGCTCTCTACTATATTGTACAATAATTTAAATCTTGGCAAAGATGGTGTAAGGTACTCATAGTAAAGTGAAGATCTGATCAAGAATTCACTGCCAGAAATGAGAGGAGTTTTAGGCAATAACACAAGCCCTCTGTAAGCAGATAGTGTCTGACTGATTCCATTTTACACTTATTTTTTACAAAATACCTGATTCTTTAAGATACAGGAAACAAAGGAAGAGTCAATCTTTCTACGGAATGTTTTAGTATTGTCAGCTGCACAACTTCTTGGACTAACTAATGTCTACAGATGACTCTTTTACAGATTTACTTGACAGTTTCAGAACAATCTGATTAAATACTGGGTATTGAGCTAAAATTTAATATATTACTTCAGGTAGCTACTGCATCTTCCTAATCACCTACACTTTTGAATGATGACTGCATACCCTCTTGATGAAAAAACTTCATGCTCTGATCATATGATGAATTTTTGTAATCTCTAAAATTCAACACATCAATTAATCATCTAAATAGCTCTTTTGTATCAACACCCAGGGGTGTTTTCCCCAAGTATGGTTAACATATTTTTTAGGTGAGACTAAGCCAGAAGCACTTGCAACTTCTGTGAGGAAAAAAAAAAAGACTAGAGGGATTCTACCATGATGCGGAAAAAAAGCCATGGAAAAGGTAGTGTCTCATAGAACAACATCATTACATCAATTGGTGGCAAATGGTGGCAACTTGGTGGCACAGCAAAAGAGAAAGTTGGGATGTTGACTGGTGACATCTTAGATGCATCACAAGGTGCACACCTCAAAGGCAGCATGAGAGGGAGATTCAAGATGCACAAGATTTATAATTTCACTTGCCAGGTTCTTACCAGAATTTTAGAGATGATAAACTACTGCACTTACACTATTTCCCATTACTCTATCCTCTGTTGGTAATTTGAATGTTTTCGAGCTTTACTGCAAGTAGTTCAAAGATTATGATTTCAGAGGAAGTGTTGATGACTGCCCAGTTTAATTTCTGTTTCATTTAAGTAAATCATTGAAGTGTGATCACCTAGGGGTTTCTTTCACGTAGACTCATATGCTAATATTAATAAAGAAGACTGTGGTTTGTACAGGGAAAAATAATATTCTTTATTAGTATTAATCTTTATTGTTATATAGTTAACAAAGAAAGCATGTTGTTAATAGCAGCAAGGCTGTGGGCTTGATTCCTCTATGGGTCATTCATTTAAGAGTTGGACCTGATGATTCTTTTGATTCTCTTCCAACTCAGAATATTCTGTGACTCTGTGACTCTGTGTAGATGAGTAGGATGGGGGAAAAAAAGAGCTCTTTCATTTCTTCTAAAGCTACCAAGTAGTCCTATAAAAGTTACTCCTTATTCTAACACCATCAAAAATTTAATTACAATAATACAGAAGTGTTTCTTTCCAGAGGCTGGCAATAAAAAAGAAAATTAAAAATAAATTCTCAGCTTCTCAAATACTTTTGGAAAAATAATATGTTATTTTTTGCAATATTTTATTTAGTTGCAAAAAATATAAAAAAATGGAATAAATTAAAACATGATTTGAAAATTAAAACTGTGATTTGAAAACTAGAATTTTTTATTTAATATAAATATTAATATTTAACTTTAAAAATATTGAAATAAAAAATGTTTTTTCTCAGTTTAATTTCTTTATGTACATTTAACCACCATCTTCTCTCAGCTCTGATCATCCTCTACTTTCTGATGCTTTTACTACATACTAAACAAACCAATATACATCTACTTTGGAAAATTTTTAATTCTGAAATCTTCATCCAGACTAATCTGAGTTAAATATTAGATTGTTTAACAACAGATCTGCGAATCACAAAACCTAGAAATTTGGTCACTTCTCTGGGATTTTTGTATAGAACATGAAAATGTCATGGCAGACTTTAAATAAACTGAAATACTCTTTGGGACACCTAATTCTCTGCATGGGCAGTTTTAAGTAATTGAATCAACTATGCTTACAAGTTGCCTGAAATAGGTGGCTAAAATTTGGGTTGAAAAACCTGTCTTAAGTAGCTGATAAACTACAGTTGGGGATTTTTGATAATAAATATTATTTATTCCCAGTGCAGCAAGTGTATATTTTCCTGTTTTCCCTATACTATTTCAACTCTGCATTGTGAAGTGTATTAAAAATACAGAGCATTATCTATCCATTTTCAATAAAGTCTGATTCTGCAGTACACACAAACATAAAAAAAGTGTACCAGACTTTGTCCATTATGGTTTTGCCTTAAAATATGACTGCATTACTTCACTATTATTGAGGCAAAAAACCCTTTACTTGTTTGTCTCCAAATTAAGTTGCCTTCTTCATGAACAGTGAAGGAGTGGCAGTTTTATAGCTGCTTCTCCTGAATCTCTTATCTGCCAGCCTGTTTGAAATGTTTCTCTCTATTTTCCTTCAACTGTTTTTAGAGTTTATATGTATGACTCTGTCTGCAACAACAATTGGAATTTTTGTTTGTATTGATCAATTTTTAAGAAATGTGTGATTCATCAGCTTCATTCTTCTAATAAAAACTTGGATACATGTCTGAAATGTAACAAATTTCAAAAGACAAATTAAGGAAAAATTTTCAGCTCCCAGCCTGACCTAGAATCCAAACTTTTCTGTTTTTTCATTTCTGAAAGAACATCTCTTTTTCCTGTAGCTATATGAATTGACACAAAACAGGGATAAAATGCCTGGGCTTTGATCCTGCAGTTCAGCCCATGTGGACACCACTGATCCAACTGCCAGATCATGGCCCAACTGAATAAGCACAGGAAACAATGAACTGACTGAACACAAAAGGCTGCCACTGATCTCTGTGGGTGTTTTGCCTCAAAAAAAATGGGTCCTTAACTAACAGAATCAGAGCTCTAAAGCTTCAATAAATATGCATGCCTGGGGCTGCTAATTGTTTTCTCTTTTCAATATTTGAAATGTATACTTTTTTTTAAATTAGAGAAATGAAAGAACGAAACAGAAGAGAAGACCATTCAATTTGTGGGTGAGTAATTTTTTCCCACCTAGACTCATTATTTTCAATCCATTGTAAAATATTAATTTCAAGACTTAAAAACAACCCACAGGGATTAATACTGTGTAGGGGTAAAATAGTATTAAATAATAAGGAAATCATAAATTGTAATGCCTAGGCCTAGGATTAAAGACTTTGGCCTTCCTTAAGAGTTTTGATTGCTCAATCTGTTAGCAATGTGTTTTGTGGCTCTTTGTCTAGTATAACTTACTGTATTTTATTGATTTGTATGTATAAGAAGAGTAGTATCAATGCAATTGATTGAAGCCTACCCTTATATTGAAAAGTTTGGTGGCAATATTTATACAGTGTTCTGAGACCATTTGATTGAAAGAATTCTTTTATGCATGATTTCAATAGACAGCAAATAGAGTTATTTACTTGGTAAATCTACTTTTGGTATTATTATTAATTTCATTCCTTTAGAAGAGATTAAGAAGGACTCGAGGTAAATTTCATGGGACATTCAATCATTTTGTTGATATAACACAGTTAAAACCAGGAAACTGAAAGGTTCCTGTTTATCAGAGAAAGAAAAAAGATATTTCACAGAAAATTCGATCTGTTTTCCTTAAGGCTGACCTTTTCTTTCTTCTGGTTCTGATTAAAGATTATGGCCACCATTATCCATATCCATGTGTTTGGCACTTCCTTCTTCTTCTTCCTGATTTGCAATGTAGTGGGTCACATTATGACAGTTTTGCTGTGAGCCTTGAACAGCTCTGCTCCTGGCAAGAGCACTTTGTATGGTTGGTTTGTATTATTATTATTCTTTATACAGTAGTAGATTTTATAATGGAATTGTAAAGGAATTTATAGAAGATTATGGAGGAAGCGTAAGCATGTATTTTGTATTCCATGCTTAACTTGAAGACATCTAATATTTTTCCAGATCCTGCTTGGAAATCAGAAATTGATTTGTTTTGTTCCAACTGAAATCTTTATGTAGCAACAATCTTGTTTAGACTGGGAGCAATATATTAGACATGAAACAGAAAAAAACTAATCATTGTGAATTCTGACTGAGATCCACCACTGTCTGAGAGGGAATTAAGGAATATTTAATGCAGAATGCTTCTAGAAGTCGTCTGTGGAAAAAGAGACAGATATTACAAGCAATGACTTTCAGTTCTACATGTGCTATTACACATTAATAAATCATGCAAATAAGTAAATATTTCACCTCACCACAGCAGCATTTTATTTAAGACTTCATTACAGATTAATAATTCTCATTATTTCCAGGATGCAAATCAGCAGATCTCAATGGTCAGTAATATAACAACAACAAAAAAACCCAGGAGATGTTTCTGAAATAGTCTTACTCCATCACAAGTAGAATGGTGATCTCAGTTTTCTGATTGCTCCAATTATGTTCTCCCAGTTTACCTTTACTATTCCAATTTGCACTGTAAGACAGACAGAAGAAATAGTAATGCCGAGAATGGACCCTGTAAAAGAAAAGGAAAGGTTTTCAGTTGGATGTGGTCCCTGGTCTTGTTCCTCAGCTACCTCTGTAAGTGTTGCCATGCACATGATAGGACTTTTAAATGCACTCTGCTTCCATCCCAGAGTGAAAGGCATTACATTCAGAGTGAAATTCTTAGAAAGCGTAATTGTAGTGAATTTACTGCAGGTATCTGTGGGACAGCAGATGCAAAAGCTATTGGCTTAGTCAATTGTACCATTTGGAAATACTGCAGGTGTATAATTACTTGGTTGCCCATTAGAAGTTGATTTGATATTTAGACATACTATATTGTTATACCACATTATGATGTGTTTATTTTGTTACCAGGGTTGCTTCCTTGAGGGTGACTCACTGAGGAAGCTAAAAAAAGGCATAATTGCTTTAATTTTCTTTGACTCACTTTGACCTGTGCTTTAGCAAGTTTGGTAATTAACAAGAAATTCTTTATCCCTTCTTAAATACAGTAATAAAAACTGAATCCTTCACTTGCTGTCTTCTCTTTAAAGCATGATTTTTCCTCTTGCAGTATTAAAAATTCATCTTAAGATAATGTGTGTATGTGTGTTTCTCTACATGTGTGGACTGCTAATAGTTTCTGAGATGGTAAATCCATCAGACAGGAGAAGAAGGAGACACATTCATGAACAAGCATGTCCTAACAAGATTAATGAATTACTCCAGTGCTCATACTTCACTTTGATTTAGTAAAGCATCACATATCTCTCTATGTTAGTGATATAGACAAAATGTCTATAAAAAGCATAGGCTATGAAGAACTAAAAAAAAAAAAAAAAAAAAGCTGGAAACTTTGCTGGTATATGTGTTATAAAAAATTGCCCTTTAGTTGACACTGAGCCAAGTGCTGTGCCTTAGGGAAAACTCTTAAAGACTATGCAACGCAGATGCTATCCAAATTATAACAGAGGAACATAATCCTAAAATTGGCCTTCTTAAACAGGTTATCAGTTTCAGAAAACCTGAAGGAAGAAACTCACTTCAGTGGAGATTAAAGGAACTCTCTGTTGATGTTGTCATCTGAAACAAATACATGGTTTTTTATCAGATGACTCATAGAACCTGCAGTTTCTCACAGAATATGGCATTGAATGATTTGCCATCTTCAGTGAAATGCTAGAAGCACTTATACTATGCTTCAGCAAAAAATTTGTTTAGATTTTAAATAAATGTTTTTTCTTTTTGCAGTCTCCTTTATGTGTAATGTTTCTCAATAACAATTTAAATAGCTATCATGTAGTCCAAGTAATAAGATATGGATTCTGTCATGTCGGTGTGACACGATACTTCTACAAAGAAAAAGCAGCAAAGAGATGGAAATAAATTTGTTTTCTTAAATATTTTTATTTCAAGTTTTATGTATAGAGATGGGATTTTCAAATTGAAATTAATTTTATTCTACTCTTACCCATATGAAGAGTACAGTTAAAGAAGCATAAATATGTATTTTTTGTCCCGTCATTCCATTCATGAAAATAGTCTGCATAAGGCCTTGGACAAAATAACTGAGTCAGCTGTGAGCTGCACAAAATTTCTGCTTTGTTAGGCTAGCAGTAATTGACTTCCACTCTTGAATGAAGAGAAACCAACTGAGTATATCCAATGAATATTTTGAGATGCTTTTCTTTCTTGGCTGTTGCACACTTCTCCCTCAAATCCAGTGGAATCCAGTTTCCCATTGAACACACAGTAAAAAGCAAAAGGAGGAAAGGTGAAAGGTAACTGAGAAATCAGGTGAAAGTAGAATAGAAAACTGAAAATCAATTATAGATAAAAGCATTACTAAAAAACAAAAAAAGAACCTCTGGAAAGAAATCAGGTTGTACCGCATGTCTAGCAAGAATACAGAAGTGTTACATCAATGACATCTTTCTGTGACTCTAAGTTGTCACTTAACCCCAGCAGCAGCTCAGCCCCCGCAGCTGCTCACTCACTCAGCCCAGTGGGAAGAGAATTGAAAGGATCAATGGGAGAAAACTTATGAGCTGAGAAAAAGAGAGTTTAACAGGTAAAGGAAAACCACACAAACAAATAAAGCAAAACAAGGAATTAATTCTCCACTTTCCAGGGGCAGCCAGGTGTTCAGCTCTCCCCAGGAAAGGAGTGCTCCATTATGTGTAATGGTGCTTTGGCAAGACTGCCTCCACTCTGAATGTCTTTCACATCTTCCACATCCCTTTCACATCTTCCCCTAGCTTTATATGCTGAGTGTGATGCTATATGGTATGGATTATCCTTTGAGTCAGTTGGGATCAGCTGTTCAGGACGTATCCCCTCCAAACATCTTGTGCATCCCCAGCCTCCTCACTGGTGGGGTGAGAAGCAGAAAAGACTTTGACTGTGTAAGAGCTTCTCAACAATAACAAAAATATCCTGTGTTATCAACATTTATTTGAATACCAATCCAAATCATATTACCCTATACTACCTATTGAGACGGAACCAAAACACTGTACTTTTCAAGGATCGTTTCAGATAAGTGCATGAGAAACTGTATATTCACTCTCCTTTAATGAAAATCATCTGGGACATGCAAAAAAAAATGGTTTTGAGAGGCAAAGCAAACATTGTTAGAGTTGTCATCTGGTAGAATAACAGCTGATCAGAGAAAGGTAGCAGACAACAGGAGGAGGTGTCACTCATTTATAGACAAAGGCAGCTTTCAATTTGCAGGAGGATATTATCCTTATCGTAAGAGAAATCTTTATCCCACAGAGTGAGCGGAATTTCAAAGATTTCATTTCCCTTTTTTCAAGAAGTTTTAACAGTTGCCTACAATAAATGATAATCACTTTGACTTTCCTTCATTGTTAAAAAGTCGTGTTCAAAAAGCGTGGCTTTATTCTGTGTCAAAGCACATGGCTTACTAACACACAGGAGATTTAAGAGGTCTTTTTAGCTTGGTTAACATTATTGTGAATCTCTGCACATAACAAATTTCACAATTGATGAATAGTGAATTGGTGTAAGTATTTGAAACCCCAAAACACATTAGGGGGTTACGAATCATTAAAACTCTGGATTCAGATTAACTCCTACAACTATGTTACCATCAGTGAAGTTAATGTTGATGAATTTGCACTTCTACTGGTAGTGCTGAGAACTGCTAGAAATGCTGGAAAGGGAGTGATTTGAGACCAGGTTTATCCTACAACTCTCATTGGAACAACTGTGGTGGTCAAGATAGAAATAGGGGTCAAGACGTGCTAAGAAGAGGTTATAGGTGGCCAAAATATTTGGGCTATAAAAACATACATCAGGGAGAAAAGATGCACTGGAAAATTGCATTTACCACAAATGTTTTTTATTCACAGGGAATGGATTAAACCCCATGGCTTTCCCAGGTCAATATCAATTTTATCTATTGTAGCAGGACAGGAGTAACCTTATATTTATGGGTGAAAACTATGTTTTTTGCGGAGGACAACTGAAAGAGCTATATGATATTTAAATGTTCCAAATAGATAGCAACAGATGCATTTCATTCTATTAGTAAAACTGACAGTTTGCTAACTTTTCATTTTAAAACCCTTTTTCTGTTTTACTGGGAAAGAGCCCATTTTTGTTGATTGTCTTTCTGCATTTTAGCTGTTGGAATAAAAGGATGTATAAATACATGGATGAGAAGGTATGGAATTTAAAGCTATTATACACTTGCTGCATTTAGAGCAACCATTTATCATTTCATGAAATGTTTTTTGAAACATCTAAGTGCTATAAATGTATGGCTTATTGATCATAAAATTGATAAATGTGTTAATATTTTATAGGAGAAAGCTAATATATCTTGCAAATGACAACAGGACAAGCTGTCAGCTGCAGCTTTCTTAGCTGCAGTAGAGCATAGGTTTTGCCATTGGAACCTGCTGTTTGAAAGATTAAATGTTTTACAGGCACATACCCCACCTCCTTTCAGAATGTGCTATCACTGATCATACTTAAGGCAAAACTCCTGCAGTGTGTTCTGGATGAACCTCCCAATACATATTTGATTGCTGTTGCCATGTGTTCAATGTTTGTGGAAAATCTTAGTTCAGATACTTGTGAAGATGCCAGGCAAAAAACTGCTGAAGGAAATCCAAGAGATTTCGATCAGAATAAACAAAAAGCATGAGGGTGATTAAAGTACATCTAACGATCTATGAATCAGAATGTAGAGACACAGAAAACAATGTAAATCATTTATCACCCTGTTATTATAGTAAGCACAGAAAGGGCAATAGAGACTCCACAGAAGACATAAATCAAGATGCCTGTCTGAAAAACCTTAAAGTATAAATTTTAGAAGAGGCATTGAAAGTGATGGCAATTTGGAGGGGTTGAGTAAGGGTTACATTTGATTGATCACATGCTAATCCTTTTTGGACATTTCAAGGTGGTGAATATTTTTTTTATCATATATAAAATACGAGTGATGTAGAGAAGCTAATATCTACTCAACTCCTCTGTTGTGAGAATATTGAGGATGAGTAAATTTCCCATGGACTTACTAAAAAAGATCAGACCAGCAGTTCTGTGAACACAAATGGAAACCTCTGAAAGCAGTTTCCATGTAAAACAAAACAATCTATGAAGAATATATGGCACATAAAGTAGGAGTACTCACAAAGTCATTAAACAACATTTTATTTCTTTTTCGGTCCTATGTATTTTTATTTTATTTTACTTTTCCCTTTTTGTTATTTGTTTGTTTTATGACTTTTTTTTTTTTAATGAGAGACTCCTGATGAGGGGAAGCTTCTAGTGCAACTGGAAACAATGACAAAATTCCATATATTTTCCTTAGGACCATACATAACTACTGTGACTTACCTCACTTGTTGAAATATACTTAAAAAACAAGACAGAAATTTGACTGGGAGGCCATTATTTTTACATGACTGTCATAAAAGGCTTCTTTCAAAACCTTTCACACACATTTCTATCTTTAAGAACCCCGGGGTGGCCCTTGACTCCCAATTCCCTGACCCCATTGTGGAGCACCTGCATTTTGCTACTCCTTGTCTCTCCTCCTTAAAGGAGCTTGTAAGACACTGCAGACAGAGCCAGGTGTAGGTGCATAGCAGAGAGCCAAGAGATAATATTAAGGAGACAAAAACAAACCAACAAACTTTTAGAGATAGTAAGTATCAGAAGAGACTGTTTAGAGATTCTCCATCTGTGACAGTATCCAAAACTTGAGGAACTGTCTCTAATATTGAAGAGAACCATTCTTAGAAGAGGACCTTGGACCAGCTGACCTTCAAAAGTCAGCAACTTCTTTTTCTCTTTGTATGCTCATTAAATGGTTTAGATATTCCTGATTAGTTAGGCCTGAATAACATGTGCACCTAGACTTCAGGCTGGAAATAGCTCATAACATGAGTGCTACTACTCAATAGGCTTTCTTGACAAACTTAAATTTTGTTCAATAACTGGATCAGATATCACAAAATAATCTTCAAAAATATAAATATGATTTCTAAATATACAGTTTTATCTCCCTATATATGGTTAACTATGTTATGATGTTTTCTCAGCTTCATGAACTGAGCTACTAGCTGAAAGCCCATTTGACCTCTAAAAATTCTCTTTGTCTTTAATATTATTCATCATAAGGTCTCTTGAAATGAGTTTGATCAAGAACTCACAAAGGATCCACAAAGTAAGAATAAAGTTAAGCATTCATTAGGTTTTAAAAGAATTATCATATCATAGTTTTGTAAACAAATCAGTTTAAATTTTCTTGCAAGCGTAGACAAGGAGTTGGTGTGTTTGTGAATAAGTATCAGTATAAAACTTTCACAACTTCTAATATTTAAGGCCAACTAAATATTGTAAACTGCCATACAGAAATAAGAACCACAGAAGGCCTATTGCCCTGATACATTCTTGAGCCAAGGAGCTCAACAGAAAAAATTAAGATGAGTTATTTTCTTCTCTGTACAAATGAAGTAAAACTCCAAAGTATGAAAAATATTCAATTATTAAATCTGTCCCCAAGCCAAATTTCTGTTTCTTGGAGGAAAAAGCCAAATTTCTGTTTCCATATTTTTAATAAACTTTTGATGTTTTATTCCTAAGGCAGGAAAATGACTGCAAATTATTAGAGATAATAATGTGTCCAACATGAAAGTCAGAATTTTAGAGAAGGGCTGCAAATTCTAATTCCATTTTCAGAGCTAGATTTTCTGGAGAAAATTCCTCCAAAGTTTTAGTTGAGGTATTTCATTTATAATACTGAGAAATCTCTAAGTTTTAAATTCAGGTAAAAAAAAATAAAACAAAAAACCCACCAGATTTCTTCTCTGAAAAAATATGTCAAAACAACAGTATAGTTCCAGAAAGTTAATTTTAGATTGCACATTGACCAAGTAATACTGTTATTTTATTGCTTGATGAAAGAAAATTTCAAGCCAGTTGACCAAAATGGCATTTACAGGGACTAGAGTTTGAAATTAGCAGCTATTTAATTGATGACACTTACTGGAACCAGTATCACATTATAGGAGATGTAGCTGCACTTCACAGCACTGTCAGACACACTTAATCTGTTCCACCACCTCGCACCACGCAGAGACATTAGCTCTGTTAAACACTACAGCCCTGCTGTTTTAATTCGACAGCTTCCAAGGGCTCAGCTGGTGTTTCCATGTGATACTGTACTATACATTGCTGCACCAGGAAGCTTGGACATCTGAGGCTTACATTGCTCCCTTTAAAAATAACCTTTGAATACTATTTCTCCCTAGTATAGAAGAATTAAGGAAACACAGTTAAATTCATTCCTACTACTTGTCAGATGTTAAAAATATTAACAAGATAAATTCTGGTTTTAAAATATGGTATAATAAATACCATAGTGTTGTCAATAATAATGCTGTTTACATAAATTTATATAGAACATAATTTGTACAATTTTTTTATACTGTCATGGTTACAGAGGAAAGGGCTGAAGGTACTACCACTATTTAATTCCATATCACCCACAGCATGGCCATGGTGTTGTTTCAGCAGAAGGAAGCTGATGCCAGAAATGGCAAGGTTTCCATCTTTTGTGTGGCTCAAGGCAGGGTGTGTGCAGGCATTGGGTCATCTCAGCAGGCCAAGCCCCTTTCCACTACCAGTGGCTCCTTTTCCTATTCCTCTGAGCTGCAGTTATTGTGGGTAGGTGTTCAAAGACAGTGCTGACAAGCCTGGGATGTTGCTCTGAGAAAAAGGGAAAGAGCAACAGTGGCACAGAGGAGCTCAGCAAAGCCCCGAGGAGCAGGAATCCACCTCTGCCACCACTAGAACCACCTAGCGCTCCAGTCCCACTCCTACAAGGTCAGGCCCAGGAGAAGATTCCCCTAACCTGTTTCAGGGCCCTGTTATGTCTCACCTGGTTTTGTCTTGTCCTTGTTTTTTCCATTGTTTTTGGGCTGGGTGGGAAGGAAATTTAAGCTGTGAGCCTCCCTGACATACTATCTTTCTTTTCCCATTGGCCACGTGGCCAGTGCAGGGCCAGTTGCCTTTTTGCCTTTGTCTGGGAAACCACACTGGGTGCTGCCTTCAGGAAGCATCTTTGTTTGTTCAGTGGTGAGCATCCTTTTGTGGGTAAAACACTCTTCCTTTTGTACACTCTTTTATTATTATTATTGTAATTATCGTGATTTTTCAGTAAATTGCTATTCCATTTTATAATCTCTCATTAGTGTTTTCTTCAAGATCAGAAGGGAGCAGGGAAAATGGGGCAGCTCCAGTTGGTTTAATTTTCCTGCTGGGTTTCAAACTAGCACAATAATTATTGGAATCTGTCATTTTACTCATGCTTTCCTTGTCTGATGAGAGTGCTCTGATGAGAGTGCCTTCAGACTAAAGGCTATCTGGGTGATAACTGCATTTCACATTTTGTCCCTATGTACTTTCACTTCTTGTCTGAAGGTTTCTAGCAACCAACTGAAACATGGGCCAGTGGAAATGAGCTCTCTGAGCATCTGGAAGACACCAAAGACTGCATGCTGATCTCTGATGGATAACCAAATTATCTTTTTCTGATCCAAAAGCAAAGAAAGGATGTAAGTACCTGATCCCTACAATCACAAAAGAGCCTCACTTCAAGAGATCTAGTTTGCCTCAAACACACTTCTCATTGCATACTGCTTACAACTCCTTCTGTTCATCCTTGTCAATCGATTGCTTCACCTCTTATACACACTTTATTTTTTTACTTCAGAGTAAAAGGTACATGAGCTTGTAATCTAGCAGTCAAAATCTGCAGGAAGATAGCTGGTTTTCTAAAGTGTTATGGTACCATACATCATAAGACATTTGGTCTAACTTCTATGGTTAGAAAATGTGAAAATCTAAATCAAGGTTGGAAGGCAAACCACATAGCAGTAGGTCCAGAGGAGCATGATGAAATGCACAGCTAGAAAATAATACGTAGACCTTGTACTTAAACAACGAGAAAATGAATAACAGCTCATCTTTAAAGGCAAAATATGGTTTGTAAAAGTATTATCAGCTGGCAGCCAGAGAAGTCCTTCTATCAAAATTTCATATCCAGTTGATTTCTGAATCAAGATTTGATCTTCACTAGAGAAAGAAGGTCTGTGTGGTATATGAGTGTACCTTTCCATTCTCATCCTGCCCTTGAAGAAAGGAGTATGACTTAATCTCAATGACCTGAGGAAAAGAAAACAGATGTATAAATTGCTCCATATCTTACAGGAGGAATTATGTGGAATAGTATGGAAGTTCTGCCATCACATGCTGCCTCTTACTTTACTGGGTGGTAGATCTGAAGGTGAAATTTCTGAATGCAAGGAGATGTTTCACATTCCTGCAATGATTTGAAAAAATAAACTCAAAATACTTTTTGAATAAATTTAATGTTTGAGTAGTCTATAATTTGAATTCAGATATTATACAGAGCTGTGCAATATTTTCCTTTTGGATATAGTAGCCTTTCCATTAGATACAGAAAATGAAGTGTGAACTCCAAATAAAATTTTCATTCAAAGTTGAAAACTTAATAAGAAATATATTTCTACATTTCATCTTTTTTTTTTTTTTCTTTCTTACAATCTACTATTTCAAGACTTCAATATACTATATTACAATATACAAACTTGATAAAAAAACTTTAAAAACTAAGAAATGTCACATTACAGATTATGGTCACAGTGAATGACAATACATTTTCCTTTTTTTTTTTTTGTGTCAAATCTGTACAAATTATTCCAATACTTGCAATATTTATTTTGCTTCCTTTAGTTAACAACAACAACAAAAAGAGCAAACAAAAAAGCCCAGTCTAAAGAAACATATGGATAAAATTTCTAAACCACATTTTTGTGATGCTTCTTTGTTCTAGGAGAGGAGAGGAGAGTAAGCTGTCTCAAACCAAGTTATGTGGGAAAAGAATTAATGAAAATGCTAGTAAATTATATAATGGCTTCAGGCTTGAAAAATGCAAAAGCACGCTTGTTTCCTAATGGTTCTTTTGAAGCCAACTTTATGCAAGATTCACATTTTATTCAACGCCACATCAATTGGAATTTCTGTATGTGACTTCTGAAGATAACAAAGGTAATATTGAAATAGTCTCAATTTTTACTTTTTGCTTTGCATTTCTTATAACAAACTCATATGGACAATGATGCATACCATGTAGGCATTTTACCCTTAAGAGATCATTTTTCAACAGTATTTCTGAAGAAAACAGCAAATATTACCCATTTAAAACTGTAACATACAAAGTAAGAGTAAAGAAGGCCTCAGTATTGAACTCAGTTTATTTTCTTGACATAAACCTGGTGGGGTTTTTTGCAGTATATGTAGTTGAAAAAGCATTTTTGTAATCAAGTTTGGTTTTGAAAAGAGAAAGGAATAAATTTCAGCTATGTGAAATATCCTATCTTGATACTGACAGTTAATTCATTATTACTTGCATATAAAGTAAACATATTAATAGCCATTCAACAGCCAGAATGTCACTGCGCTAAATGATTCCACCATTTGGGACTCCTGGGACAATAAAGGAGTTCGAACAGATACTTTTTTCAGGGTTACCTTTTTTCCAAAGCACAGGGTACATGCCACCCTAATGCATCCTTGAAAGAATTTAGATTGTTCTGTTTTACCTGGCAGACTACACAGCCTGAAGTTATGGTCTTGTTTTTCCCTTGCATGCTCTGAACCTCCATGAAAATCAAAGCAATGAGGATGGGTCAAGACAGTGCATTCAGATTAACCATTATGTTTTGCCTTTGTTTTATATAAATATATTGTGAAGCACAGAACTTAAGTAGCTCTATAGGATGAAAAAGACAAAAGTAAACTAAAATAAAGAGGTCAGAGGGTGAAAAGAAGGGTTGAGATGAACCAATAATTCAGAGAATTCAGAAGAAACTGTATTAAATTGGTGCTGTGACAGTTGAAGGAGGCCTCTCCCTCTCCCTCTCCCTCTCCCTCTCCCTCTCCCTCTCCCTCTCCCTCTCCCTCTCCCTCTCCCTCTCCCTCTCCCATGTCATGTCTACATGTTACTTTTCCCCCAAAGTCTTATGTTTGGCTTCACTCTAGGTCATCACACTGTAGGTAAATATCAGGCTCTTTGTTAGACACATACCATGATTTTCCACAAACACATTGTATTTCTCTTTCTGAGATTCATAGCATTCCCATAAACAAGACATTGTTCAGTCAGGCACATCTACTAACCAAATCAATACACCTCAGAGCAACATGACCACCTGACCTTAGTGAATCAATCACACCATCTCTTGGGTTTGGAGATAACTTGAGCACTGTTCTGGGCATTTATTTGTCTTTCATGACTCTGATTGACATGTCGAGTATTAATATTTGGAAAACTGGGTACAACTTCCAAGTCTCCCCACCATGTTTTTAGGAAAACAGTATAAAACCATATTATCTTTAATTTCAAATAATCAGTGGCCCCTATTGAAATATTCTAGTTACAGGTTGTTTTCTGCTTAGCTTTGCAGTCTGTTTTCCATTCTCTTACAAATTTCCATTCAGTTGCCTTTTCAAATGGGGAATACTTTCCCCTCAGGTTTCACTCCAACTAACAGGAAGAGAGATTTAGTCTATCTAATATTGTTAGCACACTTGTTTTTGGAGCAATCAAAATAAGTTGTCCTTGCAACGAGTGGAGAGTAGAGAATGGCTCATTGTTGCAACCACCGTAACTGATCACAGCAATGAAATCTCATGTTCTAGTGCTCTTTTGTCAGGACCAGTTTTATGTCTAGAAGCAGACCTGGGGCAAAACCTCAGATCCAGCAACAAGCTTTTGACTCTTCCTTAACAGTCACTCCTGTTTACATTGGAGCTCTTAATCTTCATAAACTGGTTTTTTATTCCCTAGACTGAAAATGTCCCTTCTTTTGATCTTCAGTGTGAATAACTAACCCTAGTATTAGGGTTTTCTCTCTGAGCCCTTCTTCATGCTAAAGTGTCCTCTGCAGGTATCTAAAATTTTGAATATTTCCCCCACAATTTCCTGCAGGCAAGTGGTACTGACTGATTTCCTCAGCAGAGAAGAATCTTTGCAGGACCTTTGGCTGTAGATGGCTCCTACAGCTTTGTGGGTGAGACGTCAGAGATCTCTGCATCTACATAGGTCTCTGAAATTGTTTGCCTCTTAACAGAGTGAGCCAAAACTATCCAGCTACAGGGGCTGTATTTGTAAATGTGGAGGTTTTAACTCTAATGCACACTGAACATTTAGAAATTTAAATGTTTGTACTGCTGTACTTACCAGATTTTCTGTGTATGCACAAATCAGCTTGATATACATTACACACTACCTCCTGACAAGTGAAATGAGCCTAATGTGTCCAGGAAATTTGATAGAGCAGTGCAAGGGGGCATTAGTTCACTGTTGAAAGAACTATTCATTAGTAGGTGGCAAATGCACTTCCTCAAACTTACAGCACATTTATGCTGAGACTATGCCAAAGAATTACATTAATTAGGCTGAAAGATATTAAACATGTTCTCCATAATATTGAACATAATTTCCTACAACAGCCTGCTGAACCTTTCTCGCTCCAGAAATAGAATCCATGTGCTGGTTTCCTCTGTTACTCATTCATTAAATCCAAGTAATGCTGTTGGTATCAAGCATTCTTGCAAAACCTTTTATTTAGCTTTATCCAAAGTCACTGTAAAGAAATTTTGAAACTTTTGTTTACAGTGGAGTAATTTCTCAGTAATTTTTTCTTTCATTCTATAAAAGATTAAGTGATTCAGTGACCATATTCTCCATTTGTGATAAATGCAGCTTCTGATAAAACAGAAGGTGATTTTCTTCATGTTAGCCCATGAATTTTTAAAGCACTTCCTTTGATCAAGAGTCTGTATTGAAAGTAACAAAGGATGTGATCACAACTCTGGGGCACATTACAAGGCATCCCTACTGGCAGAATGTGGTCTTGTGTCCTTCTATAACATTAATGCCATTAGATGAAAGAGTGGGATGCACTTGTCTTGAGCTGTATACTTGATTCTGGTCATAGCCCCTCCAGAAATACAGAACAGAAACAGCAAAAAAAGAAGCCAATTTAAAATTAGGAGATAAAAATTACTTAAAACTTTGATATGGAAAAAGATTTGAACATATTAGAGCTATATAATTTACAGAAACAATTAATAGGAAGCAGGATAAGAAGTTATTTGTGAAATAATGAACTATATGGAAAATGAAAAGGATCCTCTTTGTCTTTCTGTTTCTTACAAAACTAAGGAACGTGCTGGAACTAGAAGAAACTTAAATTGTAAAATAAAGATATGTTTAAAAAACATGTAATTAACATGTAGAACTCAAATATTTTTAGAATCTACTGCTTCAAGAAAAAAATGTGTGAGAAAGTAAGTTTTCATATCAAAAAATCTGTTTGAATTCTGGTTCAGAATTCTTCCAGAATAAAAATTATCTAAGAATAAATCATGCATTATTGAAGGCTATGAAAAGTTCCATCCTGACTTTGATGTGATTAGGCTTGGTTGGATACTTTCTATACCTAATAAATATGATTGATAGCAAAAATTTAGGTCTAAAATGGGAACCTGATACATTTTGAGTGAAAGAACATGACAAGGATGATAATTTTGACTGTGAACTAGATTTGCTGACACAAGGATTCTCTTCCAGACTTATATGTCCACATTTTATTTTAAAAAGTGTATTAAGGTGCAATTAATTAACACCTTTATATTTTTCTAATGCAACTTTTAGCACTGCAACTGATCTCAAGATATACAGAATATAACACATTCAAGGTAGGGTTAAATGTATCTATGTAATTGTTGTCTCTCTTGTACTGCACACAAGAAAATTATCGTAAGTTCACACAGTCAAGTCATTGTAAAAGAGCAGATGTTATATTGGAAATTAGAAAATACTAACAAGACCTTATTTTAAGAAAGATGTCCAGTTTGGTCTGCATTTAAAATTAATGAATCATTTCCAGACATCCTGGTAGAAGGCAAGAAAAGTGATTAATACACTAAAAATCATGATCTATATGAAAAAATAGTTGAGTGAATTACTGATATTTAATCAGAAGATCAGAAATATGTCAAAGCCTATAACAGATATTTTCAGATAGCTGAAAGATTGGTTTGAAAAATATGGGAATATTTGAATTCCAATTTAAATTACTCATTTTTATTATTGTAGTTTATATACATGTGTATATATGTTTTATAATGTTCATTGTCAGACAAGTCTCAACATGGTAGAAATACTCTGGCTTACCAGCATATAAAAATAATAGATTTCAGAGCAAAACAAGAAAGTATCATATTTTTTAACCAAATTGGCTTTTTAAATAATGGTGCTATAAACAAAGACAGGCAGACTCATTATTTTCTATAAACAAATAAGCATTTGAACTGGATAGCAAAAAATGGAAATATATAGAAGGATTATAGAATTGATATTCAAAACAAATTGAATTTCAGAACTTGTGTTTTTTAAGCTGGTGGAGTATGCTGATGTATAAAATATATTTCCATATCATGTTTTATATTTCGTGAATAAAAATTATTTAATGAACCCAAAATATATATCTCCTCTTAATGAAACTGAGAAATCTTATGCATTTCCACTGGTTTGTGTTAAAATGCTGGTTATCACTAACATCTATGCAATTCTCTAACAAGGATCACAGTACCAAGTATCTCATATTGTGCTGGCAGATCTTGAACAGAATTTAACAAACTGCCTGTTGAGTAATTCTTTCTGGACATTACCCTTAAAAACTGGTAGTTCAGTCATAAGTGTAAACTCTTGAATATGGTAGTAAATATAGTTTACAGCCATTGTAAAAATATTAAAGGAAATATGTGAAATCACTATTTTCTCCACAAAGGACAATTCTGTAACAATTTAGCAAGAAATACTATCAGCTACTTAATCCAAGCCTTAAATAGGTGATCTGAAAAGGAGGTAAATTACTTTGGATCACTTGACTACTTTGGTATCTGAAAATAGCCATTCAATACCTTCAGTGAGTTTATTTTTTAACTGTGAAACTAATGAGGCAATAATAGCTAAATCCATGACATGCTCACACATTGTGGGTTGGGAAGGCCTCACTCCATAGTTCTGAAAGCTGGATGTTGTGTTTAAGCAAAGCTCATAGAAGATAAATTTGTTTGAATTTAAAATAATAAACACACTGTAAATTCAGGAAATCACACTGCTGCTCAGAAAATATTCTTAGGTATCTTTTTAAGCTACAGTGGGCTGCAAAATTTCTCTTTGCCATTGGAACCAGGATATCTGATCAACAGAGATATCCATGGCCCTTTGCAAATATGTAACTTTGTATCCTAGCTTACAACCTACATCAAGCAAGCAGAAAGGGATAAAAAGCCCATGTGATTCTGGGAACAAATTGAATGCATATCCTAGGTTATTAAACTACCAGCCTTGTTAGAAGCTGCTATGTATCACCTAGGTAAGGGAGAGGACAGGGCACTGCTACTCACAGGTCTATTGGCTAATTTTCTGAAGACAGAACCCAGTTGAATTTTTGTTCTTTTTCTCTCATGCTTCCTACCACACCCCACGCCTTCCCAAGGAAAAATTCTATCAGAGCTTCCTACCTGAGAAGAAAATCTGATGAATTTATCCTCTACTGCTCTCAGAATACAGGGGTTATGTCTTTCCCAGCAAGCAGCCCATTAATTTACAGCTCATTCCTGCACATGACCAGTTGATGGCAACCTCATTATACTGTCACAACTAAAAAGTCCAAATCTTTCACCCTCATTTTCCTGCAAGAGCCACATATAACAAGGACAATGTATAATAAATTACATTGGAACAAAAGGAAGAAAAAAAGAAGAAAAATTATATATTGTGTGGGCCTGAGGAGGCATGGAAAATTATAGTGATGTAAACCATATGAATGAGCTTACAGCAAACAAACTCTCTCTACAGTTGGTTTTTTTTTTTTTTCTCAAGCTGGAATAACTATTGTCTTCCAACTTACTCTGCAGCTAAAGGTACATGAATTGTTTTTACATGTCTGCAGTGCTCTGAGTCTCATAAATTTGCATATTTTTTCTTCTAAGTCTCATCTTAATATCTTCTTTTCTTTAGCTAGTGATTGACTTAGGCCTTAAAGTGTTTTGTGATAGCAATAAAAGAATGCTGTACGAAATGAAATTGTTTTGCATTACACCACAGAATTATAATTCAGATCAAAAGCCGATGACTGGGTTCTCTTTTCAAATTGATTTATCTGTTGTAAACAAGATGCATATGCTGAAGAATGAATTACTTTGGGGTAGTATATAAAAGAAATACGTACAGTTACAAGAAAATTCACATGTATGCTAGTAAGAGCAGAAGCTTTAGTTCTTAATGTTGCTATGTACTGATAATACATATACATCCACAAACTATGAGACATTTGTTGAGGAGTCCTGCTGACTAGAGAAAAACAAAGAAAACAGAAAAACAATTTTTAGATTTTAAATTTGAATCTTCTAGGCAATGTTCAAATCAAAATGCTACAATAAACTGATAAAAAGCCAATATAGTTCATAAATTTATAATCTACTGAAACCCTCCTGAATATCTGATATATTACAGTAAGGACTGGTTTCCTTAAAAAGCCCTCCAAGTTTAAGCCCTATCTAACTCCTACTGTAAGTTCTTATCAAATCATGATTTTTTTAGTCTGTTGAGCATACATCTACGTTGATAAAGCTGAGGAAATTCAGAAATTTTTGAGGAATTCACTCTAAGGAAACATAGGGAGAAGTTAGGACCATGTTCATGTGTAGGTCTAACTCCGAGTGTTTCAGACCTCACTAAGGTGGCATTGGCATATACAAATTCCTACAGCCTTAAAATATAAGGAAATGTTCAGTTTTGGAAAGAATAGTTATGATGATCTCTTGGCCACTCGTATGTCCTTATATTCACAACACTTCAGAATGCAAGCTCTGTATTTCAATGGAAATAAAGTTTTTGTTTTTCATAAACTCATCTCTATTTGTAAAGTTGCCTTATGTAATCTGGGTTTGGGAGCCCTTAAAAACTGCTGATAGAAAACACTGATTAGATGTTTCTCTTCTACATTAACCAGTATGCACTTTCTGTATGAGCCCATGGAGCGTTGTTGCATGCTGTCACACATTATTATACATGATCCACTTTCTGATCAGTCACTGGCAAGAGCTCCTATTTTTTCTACACCTATGTCTGTGTGAAGGATTGGGTTTGAGAGCTCAGAAAACAATTTCTGTTCATCTAAGATGGTTTTCTTTTCCTCTGAGTCCTTTCACAGAAAGAAAATATTCACCAGGTAACAAAGACTGTTCCTGTTCATACTTAAGTCATTCATCTGAGAAATATGTTGCCAAAATTCAATACTGCTTTGTTGTGCAAACTCTTTTGAAGAAGTTAGAGCAAAATTATTAGAAATGACAAAAAACCAACCAACCAACCAAACAAACAAAAACAAAAAAACCCAAACAACAAACAAAAAAACCCACACCAAAATCTGGAACTGCCTTGGGAAGAATAATCTCAAGACAAAAGAGATATCAGGACAAACCTCTGCTGTGCATCAAGGAGATGGAAATTATGCTTAGGAATATAAAAGTTTTAGAACTTTTTTTTTTCAGTGAGATTAGTTTCCTTTCCGTATATATAATCCTCTTCTGAAAGTGTAAAAATATAATTGTATTGGGCTTATGAAGGAAGCTGGGGATCTGGGGAGGAAAGCTACAGGAGTGGCTTCTGTGAGAAGCTGCTGAAACCTTCCCCCATGTCCAACAGAGCCCCTGCCATCTGACTCCAAGACAGACCGGCTACTGGCCAAGACCATCAGTGACAGTGATAGCGTCTCTGGAATAATGTATTTAAGAAAGGGAAAAAACTGCTTGGAATAACAGCATTGGAGAGAGGAATGAGAATATGTGAGATAAACATGCATGCATCCACCAAGGTCAGTGAGGAAGAAGCAAGAGGAGTACTCCAGGTGCTGGAGCAGAGATCCTCCTGCAGCCCATGGTACAGACCAAGGTGAGACAGCCATGGTCCTGCAGCCCATGGAGGTCCATGATGGATCAGGTGATCCACCTGCAGTCCCTGAAGGACCCCATGCCGGAATAGGTGGGTGTCTGAAGGAGGCTGTGATTCCATGTAAACTGGAACAGGCTCCTAGCAGGACACATGGAGAGGGGAGACTGGAGAAGTCTGTTCCTGAAGGACTGCAACCCTGGGCAGAACCCACACCGGATCAGTTAATGAACAAATGCAGACTATCAGAAGGACCTGTGCTGGAGAAGTTCACAGATGAAAGCTGCTATTATGTTTTCAAAATAGTTTCCCATTGTCCTGCTGATACCAGAAACAAAAAATAAAAATAAAAATAAATTAAAAAAAAACAAAAAAAAAACCCACAAAAAACCAAAAAAAACCCCCAAAAACAAAACAAAACAAAACAAAACCAAAATCCTTCTTTGTCCAGAACATTGTAGGTCTGACTGGTAGTGATAAAGCACATGTTGCTGAAATTCGATCTGCTTGTGATTTACAGATATTAGCAGATTGGAAATTTGGAAGATTTATTTAAATGCATTCAAGTACAATCCCTCCCTTTCATTTGAATCACTGTAAGATTAATGTTTGACGCAGAGGAATATAATTTTAGGAAAATCAACCTATTCTTTTTTATGGTACGTTTTAAACAGTTTTACTCCTAATGGAGTACTTGGTTGCAATTTCATGTGTTAAAATATTTACTACAAGTGGCACTTCTGGAAAGCATGAAACCTAACAACTAGTCTAACTGAGCAAAACACAAACAAACAAATAAACAACCGCAAAACACCATCAAAAACCCCTTAAACATAAAACCCCCCTCCAAAATCCCACCATCAGCATCAAAAACACACACAAAAAAATCTAAACAAAAGAGTAACAACCCCCTCCCAAAACCCCAAAACCTTAAAACCACCAAATCTAGACCAGAAAAAGCATGCAAGAACTAAAATTTTTGGAGTAATGTCAGAGACATTAACAGTCGGTTGTATCAGCTAAGACTGAAGGAAAAGTAGTTCAGTGAAAAAATTCTTTTAAGATATGGGGTCAAAGAGAAAGGATAAATATAATAAAGGAGATGTATAGACATGTATAAACACACTAAAGAAATACAAGGCAATGCAGGAAATACAAAATATACAAGGGCTCATTAAGAATTCCAGTTTAACATCATATAACATAGATATATAGCACATTAAGGAATTTATGCCCTCAACATCTTACCCCTTAGTGGAATTTCTAACTGTCTTATGCCTTAGTGGAATCCACAGACAGTAAATTAGTTAATAAGGGCCTTGACACATCTGTGGGTGTTCGGTGCTGCTTTCCAGCTAGCTTTTGCACCGAGCTCGCATTTAGGGGTACAGCTTGGTAGCTTTCCGATCCTGTGGGTCTGAGCCTCAGGCAGAAGTGTGGTGATGGTGAGGAAGAAAGGAGGACTCCACGTGGGTTCAACTGGGTTTTATTTTACCCAGAGGGTGGCCCACGTAGAAGTGAGATTTTTCCTCTGGGTCTCAGTTTAAGTACAAGGGGTGTGGAAAGGGCAGGGGACAATCTAGAACCAATCCCAGAAAAGGGGGTAGTGACCCAGGACAAAAGGACAATTAGCAATACAATTAGCAATACAAAACATAAAAAAGGGATAGAAGAAACCAGACCCTGCCAAATCACACAACATTCCCTCTAGAATCTTCCAGGCTTCAGGGCGGGGTTGCAGAGTGATGGACAGGACTCATAACTCAGGAAAGACCAAAAAAGGGTTTTAACATGGAGCACTGTTGCAGTGCATGTACCGAGTTTCTAAGTGCTTAGCCTGTTCCTTCCCAAACCCCTCCCCTGGCCCACCTTGTCA
>JBBMKD010000102.1:136245430-136272220 GCA_037834095.1 Argya squamiceps | reverse complement strand
CACTGACCCAATGGGGAAGGGAAAGGGTAGGGTTACATCAGGTTGAACCAAGTACATCAGGGGTAAGAATAGAGGGGGGGAAAGGGTTATACCAAGTACATACAGATAACAAAGTACAAATACAAAAAACCTGAAATCCGCACTGCTACAGGCAAGGTTTTGATATTATGCACAAATCAGTCTGAGGACTGGCACCTGGCTGCTTGCAGCTGCCTGCTTGAACCTGACACATCATTTTCACATTAAAACCAATATTGCTTATTGTTATTCTCTGTCCTGAATCAAAACATATCAAAACAAACAAAATAATCCCAAGTCCTTAAGGATGTGTTTGCTCTTCAAGTTCAATGAGTTAGATTATAGACATATCTATACAGCCTATATATGTTGATGAGTGTTAATACTAGATGGCTGAAATGCAGTCTTCAAATTTAACTGAAAGACAAAGTGTATCTTCTTGTCTTGATTTTCCAGTACACTGGACTAATTATTTTTAGTTCTTAGAGTTAGCTTCCAAGAGGTGATTATATATCAGTTTATGCCTAAGTGGTATATATTCTTTCCTAGGAGGTGTTGCAGGAGGCATGAAGCAGTTTAAGTAGCAGTAGGCTAACCCAAACCACTCAGTGAATAAGGGGTAAAACCTCATTCCTGCAGTGGAAGTTAAGCAGTGTTGGATTATGAAGATTGTTTTTCCAGGGAAAAAAGGGAGTTTGTTTGAAAGAGCTGCAAAATAGGCACACAGAAGTATTCAGATTAGACAAATTCTGCACATGTTCACAAATTATTTTTTCCTCTCATCTGTCTGCAAGAGAAATATTTAAAATCAAGTTAATTTTCCCAGAGTCATACAGATGAATGATAAACAGGAGACCTCCTAGGACATGCAGAATTAGAGAAGGCATTTTCATTTTGATAACATTAATTTTGTCCTAGAGGCTGATGGTAGGGTCCCTCCATCTGCCAAGATCTCTGAGATGTACTCTAAATTAATTTTGAGCAGATTTCCCATCTCACTGAAGATAAGCACTAAAGGAATGTCATTAAAATTGTAAAATCAATTATGCAGAAGGCAGAAAATGCCAACATCTTAAACTGCATATCCAGAAGTGTCTGGAATAGAGACAACCTTTATCTAGTCCATTGTGCATTCCTAAATTTCCACCAGCCTTGATAAGGATGATAATAGATTTGTATCTTTAAGAAACAGAGAGCTGAGTACAGTATCTGACACCAGGATTTGTTATTCATATACCAGTCTGTAAAAAGAAAAAGAGATTTTGCCTACTGCAGACTGTAATGACAGGTTTGCTAAAGAGGGTTTAAGGATTCATCTTTTCTTCTTTCTCCACAGTTTTTCCTACACAACATCTCAAAGTCCTTCCCTGTTTTCTTTCATTGACATATTTTTGCTTTAAATTAGGGAGTTACTATATTTAAGTTTATTTCTTTCTTGTGTACTGGTAAAAAAAAGAAACCAGTTAGAGAAAAAGAAATATGCTGTTCAGATTTTTCATCTGGTTACTACATTAAATTCAAAACTTTGCTTATAGCTGTTGTCATATTGACTGGGGAGAGTCCCAAGATTTTTTCATTTATAAATATCTTCTCTCTTCACTTAATAGTTCTAATTTATCTCAGGATAATATATGTTTAAAAGGTTAATTTAAGTTTTCTTTGCTCACCAGAAGAGGTTCTGTTAGGTTTTACATATTTTTTTTAAATCGAGCAAATGATTAGAACATGTAACAAAATACCAACTACCTGAGTCATCTCCTGAGAAAATACAATACAGGTGTATATATAGCTTTGACATATACATTAAGAGCTTTGGTTAAGTGGTTATATCTTAAATTCTCTGACCAATTAATCTATTAATAGGCTTTCTTTGGGTTATTCCTAACTTTCCTCTTACTTCTCTTAGGTAGGAGCGATTCTGTATCTTATTTTGGTAAATGGTAAATGAAGGTACAGAGATTAATCCAACTGTATCCGAAAGTGTGTGCAAGTACTCTGAGATCCTTGAAATATGAGTCTTCAATAAAGTTATGCTGAATGTAAACTTAAGTATTGACCCCCATTGATTTCCTTCAATGATTTTTCTCAGTTATGGTATTATTCAGTGTTAAGTCATAGTGTATTTTCTCCTTATTTTCATGTGGAAGATCAGAAATACCCAGTTAGCCAGAGACACTGGTATATGAAATCAGCCTGTAAGATTTCTGTTCTCTTTTCATGGATACTTGAAAAAGCATAGAGCAGCTAATTGCACTTCTAAATTTGTATATCTCAGCAAAATACCTACATTTACCATGAAAAAAATCAGTCCTCATATCCTTTTGATATTATTATCAAAAAGTTTGTATCCTTTCTGAAGGAAAAAAGTCATATGGGACCTCATACCTGTGAAAAGTACTTTGATAATTGTTCTGCCTTCCAGTCTCTTCCAGGTGTGGGTTTCTGTTTGTTTGTTTTGTTCTGTTTTGTTTTGTTTTTCAAAAAGATCTGTTTATTAAGCAATTTTGGACTCTGTTTGCACTTTAAGCTACTGACAGAGCAGGGTCAAAGCATCCTCAGTTAGAGCATACCAGCCTGGAGTTGCACACTAATTATAGTCATTCAAACTCAAGCTGATATCTGCCATGTTTTGCAGAGATTCTATGCAAGGCAGTGATGTTCTGTTAAACCAGCAACCACACAGTCCATTGGGACTACAAAGGCAGGCTGAGGCTGGGATGGGGGCTGCAGGATTAGATACCCAGTGCATGGGTAAGAGCAGTCCCAGAGGGCCCTCAGGAGTGAGCACAGCCAGTGTTCTCTCTGCTCTTTAGAGAGGACATGAGGGTTTAGAGCTCTCTGACTTTTACATCTTCTACTGCACAGGAATGAACTGGGTCCATCACATTTCACACTTAATATTCTGTAAATCTGACCCATGAGGCTAAAAGTGAACAATTGGCTACAGATAAACTATTGAAATTTGTATCTTGGACAATAAAGATTAACTAGATACGTTTTCATAAGAATCATCTGAAATATTTAATTGACAGTGATTTGAAAAATCTGCAGTCATTTGACTGTATTAATTACTCCTTCACTCTGCCAGAGAAGATCAAAGAAAAATATTCTAGTCCTTATTTTTGTGACTGTGACACTCAGGTAAGGTCAGAATAGCAGGGATTGCATCTAGCACAACTTGGTAATTAAAGCTGTTTTGGGAGAGGTGAGAAACCTGACTTGAACCTGACTCAAGCAGAGCAGCAATTCTGATCTCACATTATTCAGCATTATCCTAAACAGAAGGCCCTGATCCAGGGCTCTTTTCTCTGGCTTTTTAGTACCCTGCTCATATTGACACAGAATAAATCTAACTTTTGAAAAATCTCAGAATATTTTCAAAACCGAAATTCTTTTTCACGTCTTTTTAGATAAGCCCCTATTTTAATTTTCTTTCAGATTACAATTTACAAAATATGGAGTGCATACCAGAACCCAAGATTTTAATGTTGATTCAGTTAAAAATGAATCTATTTTGTAGTATCCCATCCATCAACATCAATGTTTATCACATTAGTAACTAATGATGTGGCAGTAGTGCAACGCTAGCTAGAACATTGTGTTGCATTCTGAAAGTGATTTATCAGAAAGATGGACACACTAGAGTGAGTTTGGAGAACAGCAACCAAAATCATTATGGAGAAAAAAGGAGTCACCAGAAAAGCCTAAAATTTTAGACAGCAGTTTATTGACATTTACAAACTTCAGATAATTAGCCACACTTTTAGTATCACATAATTTTTATTGTGACCACACTAGTTTAGTGCAATAGCAGATGACAGCATTTTGTATATATCTGGTATTAAAAAAATAGCATGGAATGAAAATATTTAGTGAAATTTCCCTGATGTAAATATGATTTGTTTGTCTTCCTTTGGCTTATTTTCTTTTTTACCTGTCTGTCTGAATTCCTGACTTTCTCTTATTTCTTTACTCGCTGTACCTAAGCGCTTCCACAGAAACTGAAATGTAAAATTAATTCCTTTCCATTGTAGCAATTGTTAACACAGATTTCCTGAGAGCTGCCTGGCGAAGTATAATCTTTGTCATAGGAAAGTTAAGGCTGGAAGAAAGTTCTAGTCCAATCCCCTATTTTAAGAGAGGGGTAGCTTGTCAAGAGCTGTTCTTAAAAATTTCTACCTGTGGAGATCCTACATCCTTCTCAGCCAACCTTTCAGTTCAGCAATAAGATACCCAAAATATTGTCTTTAATTTCAAGAACTCTAACTCAGTTTCTCAATTGACTCTCAGTATATTTTAATTTCACTCAATTTCTATTTGTAAACATAGATAACACAATATTGTTTTTTTTATTTTAAGACTTTTTTTCCAAAGTTGTAAAAAAACAGAAAAATCACTTAATATACTGGCTGGCTAGAGAGGAGTAGGAACTAATAACTAATGGATTTAATTTTTATTTAGTATGTCCTTCTTACCCAATCACTTCCAACTTTTATGGCTTTTTGGCTTGTTCTAATTTAAATATATACTCAGTTTCATCGTGTTTATGAATCCAGAAATACTGGCAAGTCAATCTTTCTTTTAGCTGCAAGTCTAATTTAGCCTCTGCCTAATTTTTGTTGTGTTGCTGGGCACTTGAAGAAACTCTTACAACTTGCTGCGGAATAGCATGTAGTTTTTGCTGTCTTGTGTTTGGTATTTATATTTTAATACAAATGACTGACTAAAACTGGTTGTGAAGAAAGGTTAGCTAATTAGCTAATTAAAATGTTCTGTGATGTCTGGTCTTGCTTATCAGTTTATTAAAAAAGGAAAAAAGGACAAAATGAGATGTCACAAAAATTGTACAGGAAGAGAGGATCAGCTCAAATCTGGGGACTAGAGAAATTATTTAAAAAAAAGTTATGGAAAACCATCAATGTAACATGTAAACTGGAGAAAAGCTGTGTGTCCTTCAATTTTAGAGGGATACATAATTAGAAATTCTCTGTAGGCTTATTTAAATATTACACATCTAGCACAACCATGAACCAAGCATGATGTGGTACAAAACTGAGCCTGCACAGAGCCTAAACAAAGACTCTGAGAACCTTGACCATATGACCATTTGGATATGTAAATGCCACAGGGATGCTACAGTCTTTCTTCACAATTTCCTAGAGGTGGGCAAACTGGAGATCATGACTAGAATAGGACACTTGAGATCATTATTCTGGGTGCAAGAAATGATGGTTAAGTGAAAATTTGGTTTTTAATTTGGTTTGAATAAATGAAAACTGATAATATAAAACCTATAAAATGGAACTGCTGCTGATGATTGTAAGTTATTACTTCTGGTGCATGCAAGAAGGGAAAAAAAGATTTTTATGTAAAATAAGAATAAAAAACATACTCTTCATTATCAAAAATAAGTTTGTTAGGAAACTCCACTGATGGAAAAATTGCATTGAATTTTTTTTGTGAAATATAAGACTTGAAAAAGAAATATTTCACCTTACTGTAGAATGTATAGGATTTAAATTTGCACTTTTTTTTTCAAGATTTGAAGTCTGTTTGTGCTACAAAAAGTAAGTATGTGAGATGCAAAAAAATCTCAGTGCATTTTGAAAGAGTTGGCCCTCAGGATGGCCTGAAGGTTGTTGAACTGGAAGCTAACAGGTAACAGATGCTGACTTTGAGGGAGACAAACAGTACAGATGCCCTGATTTAAAACAGCAACAACCCGATGGACTATCTCTGTCAGACTCTTGATATTTTCTTTCCCCTTCATATCTCTAGAATGCTAATTTTATGGCAGTTTCATTGCTTTAGGGACAAAAAAGGGTATATATCTTGTTTTTCTATGCTTGATATTCTTGCATATGTGTAAGTTTTTATGAGATATCCCTTCCCAAATTTCTTTTTCTGCTGGGTGCTGTTACTCTGTGTATGCTTGTTTGTGTAGATAAATTGCTTATTTGTCTTAGACAAAATAAAAAACCAGAATGTTAAAAGAGACAAATAGTTTCTCGTTGCACTTACCATATATCCATGTATGTACAATTGCATTATTTCTACAACATCAGAAGGACGAATGAGATATTAGTTGGAGGAACCATTCCAGTGAAAATGTGTACCTTAGAAATCCTCCACATGGATCATAAATCCTGAATGGATTAAAAAACCAAAGATAAAAGTTGCTACAGTTAAATGGTGAATCAAAGGAGAAAGAAGAAGGGTAATAATCTGAAAATATGTATATATATATCTCTCAAAGAAAACTGTGTGGGAAATGTTGAAGTGCAAAATTGCACCACCTAGGAACCTATCTGAATCCAGATGTGCACATTATAGTGCAAGTAGTGAAATTATCCATTTCTATTATGAGAGACAAACAAATTATTTCAATGGAAATGAAAATCAGGGGATATAGCATTTGCAGTAACAGTAGAAAAGCTGCTTTGAAGTATTCAGTAATAAACTCTTACAATTATTATTTCCCTCTGGACACTTCAGTGAATTGAAGGGAAGGAGAAGAATTTTCAATCTCTGACTTGAATTTTAACAAGAGGCAACTTGCACATCAATCTCTTATCAATAAGGGATGTGACAGAGATGAGGTCCTACAGAATTTCCTCTCCATGCAATTTGACAGAATACTAAAACTGTTTCCCTTAGTTATATTTTAGCTCTATGAATTCTTAATGATAATTACAACAGTTGAATCTTACTTTTAATTAAATATTTTTTTTCACTTATGTTTTCAGCAGATACTATATGTACAAAATGTGGAAGATTATTAGTTTCATGTATAAATGAGGCAGAAAATAAAGGATGATGTTAAAAACTTATGAAACCAGAGACAGTATATAAAAATACATAATGACATTTTGTTTACCACTATACATTATCCTAAATGGCTACATCCTAAATGGCTATCCTAAATGGCCAGTTGTAAAGCTGAAAAAACCCCATATTCAGCTGTTTCTCTCTGACCAACAGAAATTATTTTGTCTGCCATACCGAAGTTAAGTTTAAAAAGCACCAGTAAATGTAACGGAAATTTAATATTAGGAAGAAAGAGTTTTATTGTAGAAAAATGTATCTCAGAGTCGGAACAAAGACAAAAAGGAAAAAAACATGACAAATTCAAATGTCACTGAAGCTGACAGAGAAGCGTTATGACTACATTCATAACTATTTCACATTTAGTTATAGGAGTCAATTTAAACTATTTACATCCTAAATTTTGTATCAGTGTGTGATGCCGATTAATCATGTATGTACATTTTGTATTTTCTGTTACAATACTAATTGTAAAAAATTAGTAATTTTTTACAATGAGTATCATAAATATTTCTGTGAAGAGTTGCACCCCAGACCAGAGAGACATGAAAAATCCCTGTTATTGAGATATGTACCCAATACTCCCTATTTTATCATGACAACTTACCTTGGATGGAGATAAAGAGTAAAATATCAGGAAAGCCTAGAAAACCTTTAAATACTCATTTACTGAGGTTCTCTGTGTCTAATCAGATTCTTTTAGGTACATGTAAGCGAATCCGGGAATCTGAAAACTATCTTTAAAGTATGCAGGGTTGTTTGAAATCAGGCCTATGGCCATATAGAGCATAATTTTCCTACTCTCCGTTTTCACAGCTGGCAGAATTAGTATCCAAGTACTGAAAAATATTTTCACAGTTCTGTTTCCCAAGAAAGAAACAGGAAAGTTAAGCCTTGGGTGCCAGGAAAAGTTCCAAATTAAAAAAGCCCCAAACATTCAGTTATGGGGTTTTCTGTGTGTGGTCCCATCTGAAAAATTTTGTAGTTGCTGCCTGACCTGTGATTCAATAGAAGCAGACTTTTTTTCTCTTGTAATATTCAGTGAGCAGAAACTTCAGGCAAAGACACCTCATGAAGCACTCTGCTTCTTTCAAGGTGATGCTCATGCACAGTAACCAGGCCAGTCTTCAAGGTGTCTGAGAGCTCCACCATGATTAAAGCCCTGAAGTTCACACTCCCTTGGCAAGCTCTATGAGCAGCCTGATAGGCTTCCTAATTTAGAAACATCTCCCTCTTTGCTGCAAACTCTTTATATATTTAATTCTGTCAATACAGAATTCCTGCAATGAAATCCAAACTCTTCATATAATTGCCAAATAGCAAAGCTTCTACCATTCCCACCAGTGAAATTTTTCTTATGATATGCTGATACAGCACGGAAAGTACTAACTAAGTCTGTGTAAAATATCAAGGCAAATAGTAGATATAAAATTAGCTGTGAGTTCCAGTTGATAGAATCGGATTTCGAGGAGGTTGAACTACATTCCCACTTCCATGGCATACTAGCAAAAAATCTTTTCTGGTTTATTTGATCCTTGATTTTCCTTTTCCATCTAACAACTATTGGCAGGCAAAGTCATACTTTCAATATTATACCGGGGAGAAGATTTTGGAGAGGATTTACAGCTACTTGTGAGCTAATCCAGGTGATAGAATGATTTTTTTGCATCCTTACAGCTAAATCATGTGCATTTCTGTATTTACAATGTCACAAATTGCTCTTTTCAGGATCTGATCCTGCCACAGAGTGTTTTCACTGGCAAAGGATATAATTTCCAGAGACACAGAATCAGAGAATGACTGAGACCTCCAGAGACAGCCTAGTCCAAGTCCCTGCTCAAAACAGAGTTACCAATGTAGTAGGTTCTTTTGGTACATGTCCTGTGCAGTTTTGAACACCTTCAAAGATGGAAATTCCACAGCTCTAGACAGCCTCATTCCAGCATTTGACAGCTTTCACAGTAAAAAGGGAAAAAAAGGACATATTGGGAATGGTTAATTGGAATTTGTGTTTAGGCTTGTGCTCATTTCCTCACTTCTTGTCATTGGGGATCACTGAGAAAAGTCTTGCTGTCTGGCTCCATTTTCTTTACACCTCTCCCTTTAGCCCCCATCAGGCATTTATAAACACTGACTCCCTGAACCTTCTTTCCTCCAGGCTGGACAGCCTCGGCTCTCTCAGATTTTGCTCATATACTCCCTATGCTCCCCTGTTGCATTGCATGGTTAAGCCTTTCAGAGTTTTATATGTATTTTATATATTTTGTGTTGGTATGTTCCTTCCCAAATCTCTTCATCCATTTCTAAACCCCCATGGTATCTCCCAGAGGGGAGCCCCTTGTCAATCACCCTGGTAACTTGAGGGGAAATCATCTCCCATTCGACCAGGTGCTCAGACATCTGCCCCCTTCAGTTGTCCTGTTAAGTGTCCCCATCTGGAACACCCAAGCCCTTTCCATCCACTGGCCCAAATTCTCCTGTTGCCTCAGGCTATCTCCTGGGGTACAAATGGGAGAAGGACAGGCCAGGCTGTGCTTTTTGCACGTGGAGCTGCACCGAATAAACATCTTCCAAACCCACAGCAGAAGTCCGCTCTTCATTTCCAAGCCTTATCCATGCTCAGCCAGCTGACCTGAGGAACCCACAAGCTGTTTCGGTTGGTCTGGGGTTTACTGCTTGCCGGTAAGCAGCTCCCCAGGAGAAACCACCATACTCCCCTGCCTTAGTGAACAATACATCCATGTCTGTTTCACAATGGAGAACTCAGCACTCTACAAAGAACTCCAGATGTGTCTCACCAGTGCTGAGCACAGAAGAATCACCTCCCCTGACCTGCTGGCAAAGGTCTGGATATATATCAGGACTATTTCAGACAGAATGAAGAGTGGTCTGAAATATCTCTGTGTATTTGAAAAGGGAATGTTTTATTAAGGAGTTTTGCTATCACAGTCTTTGCACTTAATGGTGACAGCACTGGCTATATACTCAGACAATGATCTGAAGACTATTTAACCTTTATAATGAACAACTTCCTATTATTTTCCTCAGCTAAAACTTATTTCAGTTAGCCTGACAGTGGTAATATATTAACATATTAGTGGTGGCACCCAATATACACCAGGCTACACATAAATTGCTAAAAGATGCACTCATAAATAAGACACGTCAAACTCCTGTACTCTCAGTTTCTTTCGGCTCTTCAATTAAGTAACAAATTGACATGTGATTAATACATCATGATTAGTCATTAATAATTTTACTGTTCAAATGTCTTCAACCTTTAAAAATGCTGCATACGTGCAACTTGAAATTTAAAACGGGGAATTGTGAAATAATGAATTGTGAAATAATGAATTGTGAAATAATGCAGACTTACCTTGGTTATCTTGGGATCCTCTCATTAAAATGTGTTCTACTGAATGTTTTGAGAGCAGAACTAGGAAAATGGGATGAGAAAGTTAGTTGATAAGACTAAGTTTCATTCACATGCTCTGTGATCATCTAGGTCTTTACTGAATCTCAAAGAAGCAGCAATAATAAATATAGAGAGGGAATATGGGAAGAAAGCATAGTGAGAATGAGACCACAAGAAGTGCCAGAGGCAAAGTAGCTCCAGGGAGGGGAGATGGTAACAACAAAATCATCACTTTTGAGAGCGGAACTTAACTTTTTCTTCTGTCACTATGTCCTCTGTTTTTTCTTTGGGGTAATGTTCATTGCACAGATGAATGTGGTTTAAAAGGCTTGAATTATACTTGGTCATTATTCAATCACAGAGAAAAAATTTTATCTTGTGCCCTGGAGAGGGCTAGACAGTGCTTGGATAGTTCTTCCCTGTGTCAGTAATCCCACTGACAACAAAGATGGAGTAAAGGTAAAAGTGAAGTGACTATCAATACAATGGGTATTGATATTTGAAATGAAATATTAGAGCACTTGTGTTCTTTGCTCACTTGTGTCCTGGATGGGCAATTTGTAGTTCCTGTACTATCATTTGCAACTACATAGAATTTTTGTGACTGAAAAAATTATAGTGTGACATTTTTTACAGTAAGATCACATGTCCCAGGGGTGTATCTTCATGGTTTCTGCCAGGCTAAAATGTTTCTTAAGTAGATATAAACCAGTTTCAGAATAGAAGCTTCACCAATGTTTCTGTGGTTTATCTTTATCACAGCAGTTAGAAATGGCTCTCAACATGGAGAAATTTTTGCTTAACAGGAGAAGAAAATGGAGTTTAGAGGGTTTGGAATGGCTTTCTTTGTACCATCAGACTTAACAGGTACCCTGGTGCTATGAAGCTTCAGAATTAACACAGGAAGAAAAAGGAAGCAAAATAGCTATTTTAGGAGTACATTTAGTTTGCTCTCACTGCACCCTGCTGTGCAGGTCTGTGACAGCAAAACACTGCAGAGTGTAGTTTAACCTTCTGGAAAATCACATGATATGGGGAGTGTAGGCATCATTCTTTGATTCTTCTGGTCTTTTCTCCTTCATTATTAGTTCCTGTCCTTGAGTTTTCAAAGTATTTGTATGAACATATATATACTCTAATTTTTCCCTCAGCTTACATAATTTTACTTTTGAGTTCACAAAATTAAAGAATAAAGTAGGCTGAAAGGATGTCTGGAGGTCCTTGAATTCAATATGCTGGTTAAAGAAGGATCAGCTTTAAATTCAGATCCAAATTTGAAGCTAGATCAGGTTGCTCATGACTTTACTCTATGTAAATTTATTTTACAGGCAGGCTATCTATATGGTTTTACTTTCTTGCAAAGGATTAACCCAACCTCATTACTTTATTTGGATGTAATAATAGCTGTACCATTTCACTGGTGCTGTACTTTGTCTTTTGGCTTTACCAACAAATTATTGTTCAAGGTGTCATTAATGGAAGCTATAAAGCTTGAACAGCAACATGTCCTTCTGCTCATCAGACTGTCATGTACTGACTTCTTTCCAACTTTTAAAAGTGTTTCTTAGGATAAAGCTCTGTTCTCCGTACTCCTGAGCAGTAACCAACATTACATGATACAGCTTAACACATACTACGAATGTGTCTGAGAGATTAATCAACAGGAGTGTGAGGCTGTCATCATCCCTGAAAATCCAACTTAATCTGTGGAAAAGTCCAAGTATTTTAGGTTAAGCTTGTGAGAGAAATAGAATAGAATGCTATGAATAAAATTACTATTTTGTTTTGAATATTATTACAAAGAAATTATGGCTGTGTGTTTTTGCTATGAGAGTTGTCATTGCCTTTGCATGAAACACAGTAATAACATCATGCAATAGGGCTATCAATTCTGAGAGAAAATAATTCTCATTATTAAAAAATGTCTGTCCTACTAGGAGGCTACATAGATAGTAGAATTATTGTGTCTCAAGCAATATCTATATTGTAGGAAAATTACACTTCCAAATCCTGCAATGTCTAAAAGGGACTCTGTCCTGTAAAGAAATGTGGGAGGCATTGGGCAAAAAGCAATCTTTGATTAATTTCTTTCCTGTATCACAGTTCTAAACACCACAAAAGTAAAATATTTCACCATTAATATCCTAAATATTACATTGACTAAACTATTTCCACCCTTCTTACTGACACTGTTTGTAGCACTATCTGAAATTTCTCACCTGAAAATAAATGAGAAGATAGATTGAAAAAAAATAGATTCTAATAAAAAATATCTTTGAGTTTATTTTAGGATCACTCAGCAAACCATTTTGAAAATAAAAAGTGCTATTCCTAAATTGTGTTTGAAAAAAATGTTGCTGACTAGTTTAATGTTGTTTTTAAAGCTGCAAATGCATGGAAGCTGTTAAAGGTCTGTTAAAGCTGTTCAAGTAGTTTTACTGAACAGAATCTAGATCACACCTTTAAAAAAACAGCATTTGAGTGATTAAAAGTATGTATCAGTCATTGTGATTTATTTTTTGTTTTTTTAATTAACTTGTATAATTTTCTGGGGTTTGTTTCATTTGAGCTATCACAAGACCCCAAAGGGTGCCACAGTTCCCCTATTTATTAATTCACTGGATTAATCCATGCTGCTTTTTATTGGTTTGATGCCTTGGAAGGCTGACCTGAAACAGAGACTGGACAGAGCTAGAGAAAAAAGTAGGTATTGAAAGGCCTCCAGGATCCACCCTGGGCAGGACAGGAGCCCAACAAAGCCTGCGCCCCGGCTGGACCAATAATAGTCTCAAAGATGGCATCCCAGTCATGAGGTCTCACACTTTTATAACTTTTGGTCCATTTGTATATTGGGGTTTAATTGTCCAATTACAGCTTCAGATTGTGAGGTCTCATCCTTCTTGTTCCTCCCTTCAGTCTACTGTTGTTTATGCTTTTAGGCCTGAAAAGTGTCCTTGGTTCTCCGCAGAAGAAGGATTTGTTTTGTCTACCTACTCTGTGAAGAGAGTTTACTGCCACTTGATATGAGGCTCCGAACTACATCCCTAGGCAGCACAGAATCTGCAAACAAGAAAACTAAAACTTAAGGCATCAGGTTAAGTAGAAAATCTTCCTTTTAATTAGAAAATTAAAGATTTGGAATGTTGTTCTGACAGGCCTGAATAAGCAAGTAGGAAAAATTGTATTATTGCAGGTATAGGAATATATACATTTAAGTTGAAAGTAATTCTCTGTATGACTCAGCATCAATGTCTAGTTACATTTTAAAGATAATTAATGAATTAATTAGAATTAAATAATTTTACAGGAATAAGTAATTATAATGAAGTAATTATAACAATTTTAATGTTGTTTATTCTTCTATAGGATAGATGGCATTTTGAAGGGTAAATTCTTTAAATAGTATTTCTTTGAGAATTATGTATTTGCATTACAGTCAGACCAAAACTGCTTATTGTTAAAAAAAAAGATTTAATTATTTTTTATATCAATAAAATGAAATTTTTCATTCATTAGCTATGCAGTTTCTCAAACCATGAATTTAATCACTTGAAAATATGTTGCTGTATTAATTTCCAGAGGTATGTGTTATTCATTCTGTTTCCAGTAAATTGAGTTAAATATTCTATAATAACTATTTGTTCATTGTAACAATAATAGTTAATTCCCCAAATTCATTTCTTTTACCCATCCCTATGAGGAAAGTAAACTAAATAAAACAAGGATAACACAATTATTTTCTACTAAGTATGTACAGGTTGAATTTAATTCAGACTTCAGAAGTCAGTTTCTTTCCTTTATAAAATTAATAAAGATATATTTATTTCTTATTTCCCGATTTAACATCAAACAATGCCAATCCCTGAATGGCAAGCATTTAGTAGAAGAAAATAAAGATGAATCACTGAACACAAGTGAACTTTTCGGTTTTGTGTATCATTCTATATCTATTGAAGCAAATTTTGAATGTTCAGAAAAGGATAGTCTGACCCCTGCATGTATTCATTATATTATTTTTGAATATGAAGTTGATATAAGCATAGAGCCACATAAAACAAAATAACTGAAAAGGACCAGCAATTCTCCTTGCAGGGAAAGCAATAGTTGTAGCCATCTCCATTTAATTTCTTGTCAATTTTGTTTTCTATTAGCTACAGAATTTTCTAAAAACTATTTCATTAGCTAAAAAATATAAATCTCCTTAACAGAAATTACAACTAAAGTTAGGTATCTGTTTTTAATATGGTAATCCTGAATTCAATTACTATTCTATACATGATAATTTTTATTAAGCTTTAAACTACAGTAGTTGTTGAATCATATTCTCAAGCAAAATCTCACACTGAAATAGCTTTAAAGATGTTCTCAAGAAATAATTTTTCAATTAACATTCCATGCTCAGATTTATTGCCTCTTATGGGTCAAATCTGACTTTATTAATTTTTACTCAGAACAGCAAAACAAAATGTTTGGGTTTTGGCCAAAACTGATAAATTATAGCAAATTCTATTCAAGGTCTTGGGTATCAAAGTTAATCTAAGATATTTCAGTTAAAAAAACTCTCTTATTTTCCTTTTCTGTTAACTTTCAAGCTACCCAGTTTCCACACATCCTGTGTGTTCTTGGACCTGGACAGATTTTGATGGGCCATACAACTCAGCAGTCTGAGCACTCCATGTCAAATCTGGGCTCTGAAACCGTCTTTAGTCCACAGTTAGGACTCCAAGATTCAATCCTGGGGCTGCTGTCCAATCTTACCTAATACACTTCACAAAATACAGTGCTGATCAGAGGTTTGTTTTTTTTTTTTTTTTGAAGTCTGGATCATGAAGGAAGTAATGTGTTTCCTTCTCATTGAACAGCTAATATTTATACAATTTATCCAGAAAACTGCAAATATGAATTTTTTTCTCATCCAAACTTTGATTTGAGTTTTTCTTTATACCAGAGAACAAACCCCAGTCATTACCAGTAGAAGGGTCAACAAATTCTCTGCCTCTGCAGTTTACCACTAATAGATAGTTCATCTGTGTCAATATTCTAGCATATTCTCATTGTAAAATTTATTCAATATTTTCTTAAATATCTATCAGGAGAAAAAATATTTGAGAAATATGATTCAGATCAGTAACACACATTCTACTACTAGAATTTTAAGTTTAAACATTTTTAAAAATGTGTAAAGTCACAAACATCTTGTATAAATTTTCTGTGAAGACTGACATGTATGGTTAGACTACAACACAGTCATTAGGCACAGGACATCAAGAAGCCTAAATTTAATCTTTTGGACATGGTCTTATTTTTAAAGATCTTTGAACAGATATAGACAGGTAGTACATAAATAAATGTTCTTTCCAATTCTTTTCAGCACTGAGTGTTACTTCAAGAAATCTGGTTTTGCCCAAATAGACAGGAAGCCTAAATTTAATCTTTTGGGCATGGTCTTATTTTTAAAGATCTTTGAACAGATATAGACAGGTAGTACATAAATAAATGTTCTTTCCAATTCTTTTCAGCACTGAGTGTTACTTCAAGAAATCCAGTTTTGCCCAAACAGACCAGTAAATCAAGTTACTGACAGTCACGTTAAAACAAAGAATAATTTAAGGAATCATGACAGAAAATTAATTTCACACTAAAAAGAGTTAATGCCTATCTCAGCAAGGTGAAACTATATACTTTCCCAACCAGAGAAAATATTGCTTAGCTTTCAGGATATTTGTCCTGTGTCTAATTGAATTACTAACACTGAGAACTTGCAGTGAAAAGCTTACAAAAAGCCCCCAGGATTAAGAACAATTCTCTGGATTGGTTTCTTTACTGTCTGCACCACAGATAGACTTATGTAACACTACTGATGTGCCAGAGATCTGTAGACACTCCTATATGGCCACCTGTAGACTGTTTTATGGCCAATCTGCCTGCATTCTGAGCTATTAGTAGTATTTTAGAGTTCTCAACCTGTAGAATTTGCTGTAGGAAGAAAGGAAGCAATTGCAAAAAAAAAGGAAAAAAAAGTAGCTTTATATAACAGGTTTTTATAAATAAACAAGCAAAAAAATCTATTAGAAATTCATTATCCATCACTGTTTTCTTCAGCTTGAATGTATTTACAGCATTTTTTTCCTCCTTATTTTTCTTTCTGACTATAGAATGGTGATAGTGTCACACAAGATTGACCTGATCTAGCAAGAAGGATGATAGCTGTCATGAAAGCTCCCATGAGTTTGGATCAAGTTTAGAAAACAGAATCATTGTTTTCCACTGACAGTATCTGCTTCAACTGAGCCGAAGCAACCTCTGGATTGATTACCGGGGAATTCCAGATCACAGACGAACAAAGTGAGTGAGATGCTCTAGCTTATCAGTCCCCTGAAAACTAAATGGAGCTACTCAAATCAGTCTTTATGTGTTACAAGTTGTGTCCAGACACGAGGCTTTTATTCTCCCACAAGGATTTTAACAGTGCCATTCACCCTGCCCTCTGTTCTTCAGACTCCTGATCAGAATTTATATTTCTGCAAAGCCAAACCAAGTTTAGAGACATTTCTGCTGTGAGATCAGAATGTGGAAGCCACGCAACAACCAAGGATTTGTTCTTCTTTATGTGTGGTAGAGCATGAGAACACAACCAGAGCCTTGAACCTATTCCATGTCATGGCAATGATTCCTGGTTTCCTCAGTATAACAGATGTGACACAAATAGGATGATGCATAACTTAGTCACTGTTGTATTTTAGCATACCCCATGACTCCAAACATTTACAAGGGGCTCTAATTCCTGAGTAATGTGAACTGAGCAGAGAAACCACATCTCACAGGAAGTGTGAAATGATACCATTCTTTTCCCTGCTACATTTCTTACTCAGTTGCTTTTGGACACAGAGCTTGGGAATAAACAATGGGGTTTCTCAGAAATTAGTCTTAATAAAATGAAATCTGTGTTTTGGAAACAATTGTATTTTGTGTAATTTTTCTAACAGGTTAGTGTTAAAATTTGCCATGAATATTGGCTGTAATGCCTGTATCAGTTTTGGTCCTGATTAAGTACAGGTATCACTCATGACTGAAGACATTTCAGTTCTGGTTGGTGGTCCTTAGCCACAGAATACCCAAAATGCCTGGTCTGTGGATAAAGCTGATTGTCACCTAGATAGTCTTCTGAAATGTTATTTTTGTTTTTAGGAATTAGTAAGTTCAGCAAATATTTCCAGCAAACTGGCTGCAAACAGACTGCAAACTTCCCTTCTTTTGAGTGTTATTGTAAATGTCCTGTTTCATGAGAGAGTTGGCATTAAAAATTTGTTCCACAAAAAATTTGCCCCATTTCGGAAAGACACAATCCCTCCTAACTGAATACGGGAATAAAATTAGTACCCTATACCAAGAGAACTTAAAAAAATAAATTCTGGTAAACCAAATCAACAATTTAAAAACAGACTAATAGTTTTTTCTTTTTTTCCCCTGAGATATTACTGGTGTTTGTTGGTGAAAGTTTGGTAGGAACTGAGTTATTCCACATTCTGTTCTATATTTTTTATTTTCAGAATCTATCTGATACTAAGAAAAATCCAATGTCTTCATAGCAAGATTGTTTATTTATTGATTATACCTTTTCCAAATGAGATTCTTTGCTCTCCTTTTTGCAGTTATCACTATTTAAGGGCTAGTTTCCACTTTTGCTTTTGTTTATAGAAAAGTTATTCTGGGGGTAACTAGCAAAGTAGCTTAGCTTGTTTTCCTGCCTGGTTTCTATCCCTTTTTACTTTTTCTTGTTTTATTGTTGGAGAATAGCTTCCCAAATGGTTGCTCGCTTAACAAATGACCTCTTTTACCCAAAAAATATTTGGCCTTTTTGAGGATAGAAGTGACAATAACAATATCTTGCCTCTTTTGAATTTTCTGAAGCCTTGGGGGAAAAAATCTTTGTGATTATCTCACCTAAGTACACAGTGCTTTAAGGTAAAACTACAAAATATTTATTTATCTAGCTGGTATCAGAAACTGTGGGCTGTTGATTTGATTTTAATTTCAGATCTAGCTGTGTTTTATTCCTGGTTTCTCCCAGTTGTCCGTCAGTCAAGTTAAGTTACCAGGTACAATGTGTTGCCACTGCTGCATTTCAAAGGATGCTGGAACAATTTCTCCAAAATGCAGTTATTTATAGTCCATTCTCTGGACATTCCAGGTATTTTGATATAGCCCACAACTGAAAAATAGTGGAAAATTGCCAACTGTTACACTTCTCTTTGGGGCAAGATATTATCATTACACAGCAAAGAAAGTGTATAGAACAACAGTTATTGAAATGCATTTTCAGAAGGTCTCAGAAAAGCCACTTATAAGAAGATCATTAGGATGACCTCTTTTTTATTTTAGCCCATTAAACCAGAACCATATTTGAGATGGCTGTTTTTGAAAAGTGAGGGGAAACCTAGAGCAGAGGACTCCTCAACACAGACGCTTTGAGCTCAGCCAAACAGAAGGATGGCTGGTTTGGATATGAATGGGGATGAGAGAAACAGGTGAGAAGAGAAGGGTCATCAATTGTGTCTTTACTACCTGTTATTCTTTCCCATTGGCCTTTCAGAGTGCTCTTTATTTCACTAGGAAAGACACCCAGATTGGGAAGAAGCATGTAATATATTTTTAAATCGCACAGAGTATTTACAAAAATTAATTAATATAGTTAATTGATATATTGCTTTTCTCAATTATCTCAGTTGTGTATTGTGAATTCCTCCCACACAGATGGGAAACAGGGGCTAGAAAAGGCCATAAGTATATAATGGGACAGCAAAATTATATCTTAGGATGAATCTTTAGTATAGATTCTCAGGTTTCCACTAAAATTACTCCTTACATTATATGGGATGTCTAGCCTCCATGTCAAAATTGTTTATATTGCTCCAGTGTTTTCCCTTAGCATATATACTGCTTGGATGATCTTGAGTTCAAAATATTTTTCCGATTGTAGTTTGAATTGTGACATTTTATTTGTATCAGGTTGACTTTCTGAATAAATAAATGAATAAAAAGAATGAATTCTATGTTAATGTAGGTAAGTATAGGTAAATTTGCCATCTACAGAGAAATGAATCATTGGTAGCACTGTGAAAAGCTCAGATGCGTACTGCCATCATTGTATTACCTTTTATCCAATGCATTCGTTAGACAAAGATCTTTTCATTAGACAAGCAAGATCTAGAAAGATTAGTCTAGAAAATTATTTCTAGGAATCTTACTTTTATTTTCTTCTTCTGTCTCATACCATTTTCTATACTCCCAATAAGCATTTTCCTTCTTTCTTTGTCCTTAGCTCTGTAATATGTCAACTACTAGCATAACAAGGAAGTGCTTAATTTCAAACACAATATGCATTGATTTCTTCTTAATTAACCAACAAAATTTTCTTAATATGTTTAGGAAGCCTCTGTTGCAGGATCTAATATTTTTCTTCAGAACTTACATCTTCTCTTATTACAGAACTTTTCTTTCCTTAGGACATTTCTTGTTCCGAGCACAAGGAATTTAAAAGACTCTCTTTGGTTTCCATGGCAAGGTTCTAATAATATGTGGGCTATAGGTGTGATTGCTGTGAGAAGCTGCTGTGTTTGACAGAGCCGATGCCAGTCAGCTCCAGGATGGACCAGCTCCATTGCTGGCCATGGCTGACCCAGCCAGAGGAGGTGGAAATGCCTCTGTAATAATGTACTCAGGAAAAAAAACCCCTCTTATTGTCCAGAAGCAATTATGGCCAGAGAAGATTGGAGTGAGAACATGTGAGAGAAACAGCCGTGCAGACACCCAGGTCAGTGAGGAAGGAGGGGCAGGAGGTGCTCCAGGTGACAGAACAGAGATTCCCCTGCAGCCCACTGTGCAGCCCATGGTGAGGCAAGCCATGCCCCTGCAGCCCAGGGAGGAGCACAGGGATGCAGAGATGCCCCTGCAGCCCCTGCAGCCCATGGAGGATCACAGAGATGCAGAATGCACCTGCAGCCCAGGGAGCAGGTGGATGCCTGGAGTAGGCTGGGACCCCATGGAAGCTTGTGCTGGAGCAGAGTCCTGGCAAGAATCTACAGAGTTGTGGAGAGAGGAATTCACACAGCAGCAGGTTTACTAGGCAATGCTGCAGCAGCCCTTTTCCTGGAGGATTACACCTTTTGAAATGGACCCACACTGAAGCTGGAGAACTGTAGCCAGTGGGAAGGTCCCATATTGGAGAAATTAATGGACTATCTCCCATGGGAGGGTCCTCATGCTGGAGTGGGACAAGGACTCCTTTCCTGAGGAGGAAGCAGTGGGAGAAACAATCTGACCATTGTTGCAGTGCACGATTGAAGCTTTCAAAGTTTTATATGTATTTTATTTATTTTGTGTTGGTATGTTCCTTCCAAAGTCCCTTCACCCATTCCCAAACTCACATGGTATCTCCCAGAGGGGAGCCCCTTGTCAATCACCCTGGTAACTTGAGGGGAGATCATCTCCAATTTGACCAGGTTTTCCAACACCTGCCCTCTTCCATTGTTCTGTTAAGTGCCCCTCTCTTGGAACACCCACCCTTTCCATCCATTGGCCCGAATTCTCCTGCTGCCCCAGGCTGCGTCCTTGGGTACAAAAAGGAGAAGGACAGGCCAGGCCGTGCTTTTTGCACGTGGAGCTGCACCAGAATGAACATCTTCCAAACCCACAGCAGAGCCCACTCTTCATTTCCAAGACTTATCCACGCTCAGCCAGCTGATCTGAGGAACCCACAAACTGTTTTGGTTGTTCTGGGGTTTACTGCTTAGCCGGTAAGCAGCCCCCCAAGGAGAAACCACCGCAGACCATAATCCCCATTCCCTGTCTCTCTGTGCTGCTAAGGGAGAGGAGGTACAGTCTGAGGAAGAGAGAGGGGTGAGGGAAAGACAGTTTTAAGATTGTCTTACTTATTCTCCTGCTTTGATTTTGATTGATAATAAATTCAATTAATTTCCCCAAGTTCAGTCTGTTTTTCCCATGACAGTAACTGGTGAGTGATCTCTTCCCTGTCCTTGTCTCATTCATGAGCCTTTAGTTACATTTTCTCTCCCCTGTCCTGTTGCAGAGGGGAGTAATGGAGTTGCTTTGGTGGGGAGCTGGCATACAGCCAGGATCAATCCACCAATTAGACATACTTAGTCAGATAAAACTGTGTTAAGGCAGGCTCAATGAGCCTGTGGCTCTTGGAGCACTGAGCAGGGCATCTACTTATTCTCTGGGTAATCAGTTCCAGTGTGTTACCACCCTCATCACAAAAAACAAGTCTTACTTAATTCTCTAGTCTGAATCTACACTCTTTAATACCCTTTGTCCTATCACAAAAGCAATCCTAAAAAAATCTGTCCCCAGCTTTCTTACAACTCTCCTTAGATACTGAGAGTCTGAAAGTCTTCTGGGAGCCTCCTTTTCTCCAGACCCTTTCAGCCTGTCCTTATAGGGGAGATGCTCCAGCCCTCAGATCCTCTTCATGGCCCTTGTCTGGACCCGCTCCAACAGGTCCATGTCTTACCTGTGCTGAGGATCCAGAGGGGGATGCAGCACTGCAGGTGGGGTCTCACCAGAGCAGAAATGAGGGGCAGAACCACCTCCTTCCAGCTGCTGACCACCCTGCTTTTGATGCAGCCCAAGATACAATTATCTTTCTGGGCTTCAAGCCTGCATTGCTGAGTCATGTCCTGTGTTTAATCCACACACGACCCCAAGTCCTTCTCAGCAGAGCTGGTCTCTCTGTGTTTGTTCCCCAGCTTGTATTAATAGCAGAGTCCACTCCAACCCTGGGTACAGGACCTTTCACTTGGCCTTGCTGAATCTCATGAGATTGCCATGGGCCACTTCTCAAGCTTATCCAGGCTTCCCATCCATCAGTCATGTCATTGACACCACTCAACTTGGCATCATATTTCTTTCTCTTACTCTTAATACAAACTATGTAATTGTTTAGTGCTGTTGTTTGCCATGTGACAATTACATTTCTCTCTGTACACATCTGGCAGAAACACTATTTGATTTACTGTTCTTTCATTATACACGTAGTTTTATTTGACTCCTCCCCATCCAAGATAAATTGCTTTCAAAATTCTCAAAAGGTGACACAGTGGTATTGAAATGCAAGTGGTTTTAAAAACATTTATATGTTTTATGTATTTTTTAAGCCCACCATTAGATATTATAGAATTATCTTGAGAAGAAACATAAAAATATTATTTACCACAGAAAAGTTGACACAAGACAGATGAGCAGAGGGCTTGCTTTTGCTCTGCAAGGCTTCTACTTTCTTCAGTTACAGTATTAGTCTTAGGGAATTTCATCAGCATCCGTTTTTTTAACAGCCTCTGCTGAGGAAGAAAGAGTGAAATGTCCAACTATATTTAGCATATGGGAAGACCAAAAGCTCCTACTATCCCTTTAGAAGTCTTGTCTTACCAGATGCTGAATATAACTGCTCCTGTATTTTAGACAATCTTGTTCAAGAGAAACTTCCACAACTGAGAGAAACAAATACACAGGTTTTTAGTGATTTTTGTTATCCTTTAAAAGAAGATATAGCTAAACATTGTCCATAAACATCCATTAAATGATGTTGAGATGTTTAAACAGGATTGTATCATGCCATGACTTCCCGTTATTTTTATGGCATTGCTGCACAGGCATTCTTCCAACAACCATCAGAGAGAAAGAGAAAAGGAATTGTTCAAAATGGGTCTTTCAGAAGAAAAAGATAACATTACCGCATTATCTGGAACGTCAGCAGGAAATGCTTTAACATTCCCTTGAGTATTTTTCATCTCCCTTATACAGGTTTACATGTCCTCTAAAATAGGAGCAATCTTGAAGGGGAAGAAACACATCTTTACGTTAAAGCACTCTGTAAATGTTATCTTGGAAAACCTCTGACACTCTTTTCTACATCTCTTTACTATATTTCAAAGCACTCAGTACTCTTGTTTCTCCTCTGTGAATAATGTCATTAGAGTTTCACTACAAGGTTTCAAAGATAAGTTTGTGGTTTAGTTGTTTTAGTTCTTTTCCTGAATTAATTAAAATGTATTATTTCCTCTCCTTATTCTAATATAGCCAGTAAGCTTTTGGACTTCTTTGCTGAAATAACAGTGCTGACTCATTTTCAAGTTGTTTTTCAACATTTTCTGCAAATTTTAATCAAAAGCTGACAGCTAACCATACAAGCAGCAACTCTGTGAAGTACAATATGATGAACTTTATATCCATCCTGCCTGCATTTGCCTTGAGATGGACCTTGGTCATGCAGAGAAAGTGTGAGAGGCTCCCCCACCATGCTGTCCCCCAAACACTTCCCTCACTAGGATAATCTTGCCTTTAACAACTGGATCCTGTCCCTGCAGTCCTCAGTTGTGTGGTGCCTCCTCTTTTTCTTCTCTTCTATGGAGTTTTCCATAAGTTGTCATAAGGAAAGAAAAATTGGTATACTGAATGCAAGCACAGCAGAATAATTAGAGTTATTATTGTGCTGCATCATGCAAAGTAATCCAAAAGTGTGACTGTCATTCTGGATTAATAGAAATTATAATTTCATTTAAGCGATATATTTGCTGACACTAAAACTAGGAGACAGAAATTGGCTGATGTGTGCTGCCAGATCATCAGTTTTATATAGCAGGAATTTAAACATTACCTATGCCTTGGTACTATATATCCATGCTAAATTAAATGACAGAAGATACACATTTGTGTGACAGGAGAACTGCAGTTTTGAGATTCTGAAGTACTCAAATTCTGAGAGTGTAATCTTCCCCAACCATGTTGCTTTGGTTTTATAATCTGGTTTAAAATGCTTAACTAATAAAATACATTACGTGAAGATTATGCCTGCAAATAAGATGTGATTATAATTAATAATCCTCCCATTTTAGAGAGCATTTTAAGAACTTTGAACTGCCAGTATTTAAATTACTTCAGTTACACTCTGTAAAGCTCCATAAAATATACAGCTTTATAAGACTAGCTAGAAGGGTTGATAGTACTGACAGTTCTTCACAGTTTGATAGACATTCTAAAAATATTAAGCAAAAAAGTTAAAAATAAAATTAATCTAATGTAATAGGAACAGGACCTCCTGTTTCCGTTAATGTTTCAGTCAAATATGTGGAAGTCAGAAAAAAAAAAATCCTCTTCTTTTTCTCACTTTCTCATTATATTGAAACAGCTTAGTTTAAATAAAGGTAGAGAAATTATTCTTAAATCAAGAAAATAATTATTTTGAAGTAAATGACTGAAAAAAATAATCCAGAAGAGGACAGAATGGAGATGATATATGTAAAAAAGTGATGTGAGCAAGAATCACTGCTATGTACGAAAAACAGAGGAAAGTGAGATAAGCTGAAAAGTAGAGGATCCCAGCTTGCAAATGAATCTAGCTATTTCTTCCCAACACTCTGGAAAAAGAAAGAAAATAAAAGACTTTGTCAATATTGTCCATTTCAAAAGTTATTACTTAGGTCAGTCTAAAAATTAGAAGTCCTTACCAATTTTTTTTGTCTTTTGTGGGAATTTTTATTCTTTGGTTGGCTTTTCAGTTTTCAGAATGTTATTGGATTATTTCACTCAGATACTACACTAAAATTTGATCTTTTTAATGAAAGCCAGGATTCTTACAGAATCTTGAGGCTGAATGAAGTGCATATGAAATCTTAAAATGTTTTCATAAAAATTCAGAGGGATGCTAGAACTGTATCTTGTTAGTCCTTTTCTAGTATAAGTTCTGATACTCCTCACAATCATTAAGAAGACCTAATAAGAAATGGGAAAAATGGATATTATAATTTGTTTGGACTTCAATATGAATAAAATTTCTTTATGTGTAATATATTCATCAAGACTTTATCATAAGGTACTTTGGTTACTGCAATATCCTGGATGAATGAAATCTTCCCCTGTCCCTCACCAGAATGCTACTGGAAAAAAATGATCTTATTCTGTTAACATAAGCAATCTTTACGAATGTCTCTACTGTTTCCCAACCTTCTTGTACAATTAAATATTGATTCTTCTTATCCATTATTACAGTTGATACTTCATAATTTATTTTAACTGAATTTTTATTTTTTTGCTCTGAAAAGTAAGTTTTAGTATAAAAGAGAATTACACTGTGGAATGCTTAGTGCCATTACTGTCCAAGAGGTTGGTCTAGATGACAGGGGTCCCTCACTATTCTACAAACTGAAAATGAAAGGCATAAATATGTATCTAACATAGGGTTAAACTGAACACTTGAAAAGAGCTTGTATGAACTGATATAATGACTGTGTTACAGAACTCTGCAACTCAGCCTCTTTACACAGGCTGAGCACACTAGTCTGTTTATACTGGAGAAATTGGATATTGCAGAAGGAAGTCATGGCAGGCCCTGGGCCAGCTCCTGCTGGTGAAATTGGAGATTTCAGTGTCTAGAAAGAGCAGCACATAAATTCTTCCGGGTATCATGGTTCTGGGCTGGTATTTGTAGGTACGTCAAATGGATTCAAGTTTCTAGATAAACATTTCATGCACCACCGTCCCAGAAGGTTTTTCAAATCGAGAAATGTAGACAGGATCCACACAAATTCATCCCAGTAATCATGCTAAGCAAACTTTTTACTTCAAAGGAAAAAAAAAATAATCCCAATTCAGTGATAATCAGGGTTCTATTCTTTAAGAAGAGGCTCAAAAGTAATTCCAATTAGAAACTGTGTTATTTATATGTCCAATAAAAGAAATACTGATAAATTCCCAAGTATAGAGAAATAAACTGTGAAGGAAAATATATTGCATATACAGAATGAAGACACTACAATTTATGTCCTTATAAGCCTTAAGTCAAAATTGCATGATAGTATGAGCCAAGGCTGAATATAGATGAAATCATGGTGGCTTTGCTTCTGTACTGTGTATCAATGTTTAAGTACAGTCATGGTAAAACAATCATGTTTTTTCCTTACACTAAATAACCATGTAAAATCCTTCTGTAGTCAACGAAGAGAAGTGAATCACTTTTCAGGGGAGTTTATTCCATCAAAACACATGTGTATGAAATGAGTGGATGACTCTTGTGAGAATGTTTGTCCCTGCTCATTGATCATAAAAGGGCAAAACACAGATGTTAACTTTTAACTGGTTATAATCAGGTAACAGTCATCTCACAACAAATGTTGGAGTCCTTAAATTCTGTGTATCTGATGGGATGTACAGGGTTTTTTACAATTTACTGCCTTGCAGTGGCAAGCCCTTGTATGGAAACAAAGGGCCACACGCCTCTGGGGTTCCCGGCTAGGAGAGCAGGCGTGTCTGCAGTCTGGGGTCCGTTGCCACAAGACACAAGCGGAGGCTTACCGAACACCGAAGCAATAGGAGTGAAAGAATAAAGACAGGACACACTTTAGGGGAGAAGCAAGGGAAGGTTTATTTTCCCTGCTCTGGGCCCAAAAGTGGGACCCAGAACAAAGACAAAGCAGACTTTTATAATCTTTGCTAGCTCAAACATTGTAACAGTGGAC